>CM038221.1:20905344-21134774 GCA_021442155.1 Cymbidium sinense | reverse complement strand
AATATATAAAACTTAAACTAAGCTAAAAAATATAAAATAAACCTAAAAAAAGATACCTAAATAAAATAAAAACTAAATAAAAATTAAAAATAAAATAAACTTAAAATAAAATAAAATAAAAACTAAATAAAAACCTAAACCTAAAATATAAACCTAAAAATAAAACTTAAACCTTAAACTTTTAAATAAAACCTAAACTTAAAATAAATTTTAATAAAATAAACCCAAACCAAAATTAACTAAACTAAAATAAATAAAACCTAAACCTAAAACAAACTGAACATAAACCCTAATCTAAAAATAAACCTAAAATAAAAACATAAAACTTAAACCTTAACCAAAAATTAAAAAATAAAACCTAAACATAAAAAATAAAATAAAAATTAAACAAAACTAAAAAAATAAACATAATCATACACTTAATCCTAAAAAATAAACTAAAATAAAAATCTAAACTTAAATAATAAACCTAAAATAATCTAAATAAAATAAAAAATAAATAAATATTAAAATAATCTAAAATAAATACAAATTAAGATAAATAAATAAATAACCTAAACCTACCGACTTACCTAATTTAAAAAAAACCCTAAACGTTAAACCCTAAACCCTAAATCCTAAACCCTAAACCTAAAACTAAGCCTAAACCCTCAACCATAACTTACAACCTTAAACCCACAACCCTAAATCATAAACATTAAATAATCCTAAATCCTAAACCCTAAACCCTAAACTAACCCTAAACCCTAAATCCTAAACCCTAAACCCAAAAACCTAAACCCCAACCCTAACCTTAAACCATAAACCATAAACCCTAAACCTTAAACTTAAACCTAAACCCTAAACCCTAAACCCTAAACCCTAAAACCCTAAATCCTAAACCCTAAAGCCTAAACCCTAAACTAACCCTAAACCATATGCTAAAGCTAAACCCTAAATCCTAAACACGCTAAACCCTAAAAACCCTAAACCCTAAAGCCTAAACTCTAAAGCCTAAACCCTAAACCTTAAACCCTAACCTTAAACACTAAACCATAAAACCTTAAACTCTAAAACTCTAAACCCTAAACCTAAAAAAACCCAAAAACCTAAACCTAAATAAAACCTAAAAAAATAAATAAATAAAACCTAAACTAAAATAAAACAAAATAAAATAAAATCTTAAACTAAAACCTAAACCTAAACCTAAAAATAAAATAAAAATATTAAATAAAATAAAATAAATAAAAACTTAAACTAAACTAAAAAATAAAATAAACATAAGAATAAAAAACCTAAATAAAATAAAACTAAACTTAAAATAAAATTAAAATAAAACTAAAATAAAATAAAATAAAACCTAAACCTAAAAAATAAACCTAAAAAAACTAAACATAAATAAAAAATAAAACCCAAACCCTTATTTAAAAAAAACCTAAACCAATCGATTTACCTAATTTAAAAAAAAACCTAAAACTAAGCCTCAACCCTGAACCGTAAACATACAACCCTAAACCTGCAACCACAAAGCATAAACCCTAAATAACCCTAAATCTTAAATTATCCCTAAACCTTAAACTCTAAACCCTAAACCCTAAACACTAAACTGTAAACCCTAAACCCTAAACACTAAACTTTAACCCTAACCCTAAACCCTAAACCGTAAAATCCTAAACCCTAAACCCAAAACTAACCCTATACCATAATCCCTAAACCATAAATACCCTAAATTCTAAATCCTAAACCCTGAACTAACCCTAAACCCTAAGCTAAACCTAAACCCTAAACCCTAAACTGTAAACCCTAAAAACCCTAAACCCTAAAGCCTAAACATTATAAACCCTAAGCCCTAAATCCTAAACCCTAACTTTAAACACTAAACCCTAAAACCCTAAACCTTAAAACCCTAAAGCTATGCCCTAATCCCTAAACCCTAAAAATCAAAAAACCTAAACCTAAAGTAAATAAAACCTAAAAATAAAATAAATAAAAAACCTAAACCTAAATAAAATAAAATAAATACCTAAACATAAACTTAAAAATAAAATAAAAAAAATAAAAATATAATACAATAAAAAATAAATTAAAATAAATAAAAACCTAAACTAAACTAAAAAATTAAATAAACTGAAGAATAAAAAACCTAAATAAAAGAAGAGCTAAATGTAAAATTATAATAAAATAAACCTAAAATAAAATAAAATAAAAACTAAATAAAGCGCTAAACCTAAAAAATTAACCTAAAAATAAAATCTAAAAATAAATAAAAAATGAAACACAAACCTTAAACAATAAAGAAAAACTAAACCTAAAATAAAAATAAAATAAATAAAATAAAATAAACTTGAACCTAAACTAAAATAAACTAAACAAAAATAAATGAAACCTAAACCTAAACCTAAAATAAACTAAACCTAAACCCTAAACTAAATAAAATAAAGCAAACTAAAAATAGACTTAAGCCTAAACTAATAATTAAAACTAAAAATAAACCTAAAATAACACATTAAAACCTAAAGCCTAAACCCTAAACCCTAAAAAGCTAAAAGCTAAAACCAAAACTTAATAAAACCTTAAAAAAAAGTCTAAACAAAAATAAATTGAAAACTTAATAAAAACATAAACCTAAAATATAAATCTAAAAATAATATGTAAAAATAAATAAAAAATAAAACCTAAACCTTAAACTAAATAAAAAAATCTAAATCTAAAATAAACCTAAACCTAAGATAAAATAAATAAAACCTAAATCAAAAATAAACTAAACCTAAACCCTAAACTAAATAAAATAAAATAAAGTAAAAATACACCTTAACCTAAACTACAAAAAATAAAACCTTAAAAAGAAACCTAAAATAAAAACCTAAAATGTAAACATAAAAAATAAAATAAAAACCTAAACCTAAACCTAAAAAAAACCTAAACCTAAAAAAATAAATAAAAAAATAAAACTAAACTAAAAAATAAACATAACTAAACCTAAACCTAAACCTAAAAAATAAAATAAAATAAAAAACCTAAACCTAAAATAAATAAATAAACTAAATATAAAAATAAACCTAAATAAAATAAAATAATAAAATAAACTAAAATAAATAAAAAATAAACTAAATAAACTAAAAAAAAAAATCTAAGACTTCCGATTTACCTAATTTAAAAAAAACCTAAATCCTTAAACCCTAAACCCTAAACCCTAAATCCTAAACCCTAAACCCTAAACCCTAAACCTAAAACTATATCAATATCAACGAAAGTATAACCCTAAACTATAAACCCTGATAACCCTAACTAAAATAAACTAAACCCTAAACTAACCCTAAACCTAAGCTCTAAACCTAAAACCTAAATTCTAAAACTAAACCTAAACTCTAACTAACTTAAACCTAAATCCTAAACCTAAACCCTAAACTTAAACTATCCTAAACTATAAACCCTAAACCCTAAAACTTAAACTATAAAGTTAAACCCTAAACTATTAACAACCCTAAACCTTGCTAAACCTAAACCTAAACTATAAACTAAAACTCCTAACCCTAAACACTAAACTATAAAACTTGAAACCTAAACTTAAACCTAAACTAAACGCTAAACCTAAATTAAACCTAAACCCTAAACCTAAAAAAAACCTGTAAATAAACTTAAAATAAAATAAATAAAAAACCTAAATCTAAATAAAATAAAAATAAATAATATCAAACATAAACTAAAACCTAAACCTAAACCTAAAAATAAAATGAAATAAAATAATAAAAAAACTAAAAAAACATAAACTAAACTTAAAAAATAAAATAAACCTAATAATAAATAATCTAAATAAAATAAAAACTAAGAAAAAAAATAAACCTAAAATAAACCTAAAATAAAACTAAATAAAAACCTAAACCTAAAAAAGGAAACCTAATAATAAATAAAACCCAAATCCTAAACTAAAAAGAAAAACAAAACCTAACATAAAAGTAAAATAATTAAAATAAAATAAACTTAAACCTAAACTAAAATAAATTAAACAAAAATAAATAAAACCTAAACTTAAACCTAAAATAAACTAAACCTAAACAATAAGCTAAAAAAAAAATTAACTAAAAATAATCCTAAACCTAAACAAAAAATTAAAACCTAAAAATAAACTGAAGATCTAAAACATATACACTAAATGCTAAAAGGCTAAAAACTTAAACCTAAATTAAATAAAACCTAAAAATAAAATAAAAAAATAAAATACTAAATAAAAGAAGATGATAATTAAATAAAAAAACCTAAAATAAAATAAAATAAAAACTTAATAAAAACCTAAACCTAAAATATAAACCTAAAAATAAAACTTTAAAAAAACCCTAAACCATAAACCCTAAATCCTAAACCCTAAACCCTAAATCCTAAACCCTAAAGGCTGAAAAACCCTAAGCCCTAAACTAACCCTAAACCATAAACCCTAAACCCTAATCCTAGAACCCTAAACTAGACCTTAAACCCTAAAAACCCTAAATGGTAAAACCTAAACCCTAAAACTTAAAGCCTAAACCGTAAACCCTAAACCCTAAATAAACCCTAAACCCTAAGCTAACCTTATACCCTAAACCATAAACTAAAGTCTAAACAGTAAACCCTAAACCCTAAACCCTAAATCCTAAACCCTAAACCCTAACCCTAAAATCTAAACCCTAAATAATAAACCCTAAAACCTTAAACCCTAAACCATAAAAATCAAAAGCTAAAGTAAATAAAACTTAAAAAGAAAATAAATCAAGAACCTAAACCTAAAAAAATTAATAAAATAAAATTAAACAAAAATAAAATAAATAAAGACCTAAACTAAACTAAAAATATAAAATAAACCTAAGAATAAAAAAACCTAGATAAAATAAAAATTAAATGTAAAATAAAAATAAAATAAAGCTAAAATAAAATAAAATAAAAACTAAATAAAAACCTAAAACTAAAAAATAAACCTAAAAATAAATAAAAAATGAAACCCAAACCCTAAACTAAAATAAAAACTAAACCTAAAATAAAAATAAAATAAACAAAATATAATAACCTAAAACTAAACTAAAATAAATAAAAGCTAAACCTAAACCTAAACTAAACCAAATCTAAACCCTAAACTAAATATTTTTGTGTTCCCGTGAAATTCTCTACTGTAAGATTGCCACCTGATTGTGTTCCTTTGGCCACATTTCGCCACCTCGATCATGTTCCGTACTTCTCGCTAGCTAAGATTGCCACCCCATCGATCGCCGTCATTGCGCTTTTGCTGTTTATGTGATTCTCACCAGATCATTCTATGAGGCTTCTCTCGTAACCAACTAGTCGCCCCGGATCGCGCTTTAACCTCCAACTAAAGGTATTCGATCTGACAGATCCAGAATGCTCGTCAAGTCCTTTAAGGATACTCTTTCAAGTAAGATCCCTAACTCTAATGCCTCAATTAACTTAAATTCAACCTCTTTTTGTGGATTGCATCGCCATGTGTTCACCGTGATGTGGAGAAATTAGCTCTTTTGAATTCTCTTTGGTTGGTAAATTCTTTACGCCTCTACTAGATAATATCTAATCTTTCTTCCATAGCTTAAAGCTGAGTCTTCACAATGATTGATCCTCGACATATCCTCATTCAACTATCAAATGATTTAGATTATTCTTGTGTCTTTGCTCGTCGACCCAACATGGTGAATTCTCATGTTGGGGAAGGCAAGCCATAAAGGAACAATAGGGGATTCTTCTTTGACATCAAAAAGCGGTGACCATTTCAAGAGCCGTATTTGACAATTATACACAAAATAGGTTTAAACATTTGATTGATTCTTACTTCTGTGGAACATTTGAGCATAACTTTGTCTGATCATGCTCTCTTTTGATCTCTATCAAAACTCCCCTTAACCCTTTCTACCTCACCTTTCGCTTTCCAAATTATGTCGACCCAACATTTCAATTAATTGGATGGCTCCTATTCACCCAGATAATTCTATTAAAGGCATGACTCAGCTTTGGCTTAAGCTCAAGAGGCTTAAACATAACCTCAATTGGTGGAACAAGCATAATTTTAAAAATCTTTTTACCAATCTTAAAGCTACGGAATAAGTGGTTTATTCTCTTGAAGAGGTCGCCTTAACCGACCCAAGCTTGATGAGTTGAGCATTGCCAAAGATAGTTTGATTAATTACCAAAATATGGAGGAAACCTATTACGCCAAAAGCTAGCAAGCATAACTAAACACTAGGTACTTTCATGCTATTTGCAATAAACTAAAAGCTCTAAACTCGATTAAGAAAATTAAGAACCCTAAATGGTCGGATAACTGATAATAATGAAATTAAGGAATCTGTCATTCATCACTTTCAAAATTTATTAAATTCTAATCCTTCATTAGATATGCCCTCCAACACCCATCTAATCTCTTCTATGATTAGCAATGAGGATAACCATTGCGTCCAAGCTGAGATTAGTAGTACTCAATAGCATGAACACCGATCGTTGTTATTATGGTTTTAATGACTCATTTCTTTCATTGTTGGCCTTTTATTAAATCTGATCTAATGCCGTATTGATTTCTTTGATGGTAGATCTATTCTCAGATATTTTTCAAGTACTTCTATTATCCTTATTCCAAAAACCATCAATCCTGAATCTTGGGGTGATTTTAGACCTATTAATCTTTACACATTTTTCCAAAAACTCATTGCTAAATTAATTAATAATAGGATTAACCCCCTGCTACATAAAATCATCTCCCCTAACCAAACTGGTTTCATTAAAAAATAGAGCCATATCGATAATATTCTTCTTGCTCAAGAGTCGGTTCATGACATTGATGTTTCTTCCAGAGGAGGTAATATGCTTTTCAAACTGACATCTCTAAAGCCTTTGACAACCTCGTGGGATTTCCTATTTCAAATTTACATTTGTTTGGTTTCTCGATAATTTATCCGACTTATAAAAGTTGTATCACTAACATCTGGTTTTCTCATCTTAAATGGTGAGTCCCTTGGTTTCTTTTCTTCGAGCCATGGTTTGCCAAGGTGACCCTCTTTCTTCTTCTCTTTTTATCATTGCTGTTGAATATCTTTCGAGAAGCCTCAATGATCTTTTCATTAAAAAACCTAACATGGTTTTTAAAACTCATGGTGGTTTACTTGTTTCTCATCTTAGCTTTGCTGATGATTTTATAATCTTCTGCAATGCCTCCCTTCAACATGTTAAAACTATTAAGAATCTTTTAAATGATTTTGGCAAAGTTAGTGGTCTCTTCCTTAATGAAAAAAATGCTACTTTATTCCCTTAGCTAAGATTCCTACCAATAGACTAAATCAAATCTCCAGAATTACTAATTTAAGCAAAGTCAACTTCCCATTAATTATCTTCTAAAGGCGAAAAAAGATCTCATCTTTTGATGACCTTATTCAAAATATTTCTAATAAAATTTTGGTTTGGGAATTTCATTTACTCTCTTTTGGTGGTAGCTAACCTTGATTAAGAGCACTCTTAATTCCATGCCTTTATATCTCATCCAAACCATTGACCATTTCTAGTATCAATGACGCCTCCTAAATAAATTTTCTAGGGATCCAATACCTCTAAAAAAAAATGCACCGACCTCTTGGTTTAAAAGTTGTGGCACTTTTGATGAAGGTGGTCTTGGTTGTAAATCCATAAAAGAAGCTATCAATGCCTTCTCCTATAAATTATGGTGGAATTTTAGGAGTAATCATAGTCTTTAGGTTAATTTTATGACCACTAAATATTGCCAGGGTAAGCACCCCCTCATTTATCCCTTTAAGCCGGGTGACTCTCCTGTGTGGAAAAGACTTTTTTCTGACAAATGGGATGCAGAATCCCTAATTTTTTGGGGCATTAACTCTGGCACCTCTTTTTTTTGGCAAGATAACTAGAGTGGAGGTGGATCCATTAATGACTTACTCTCCACCCATTCCACTTCCGCTATTAGAGTAAACTCTTTCTAGCATAACAATAAGTGGAATTATAGTAAGCTTGCTAATTTTATCCCTTTTACTTTCTTGAATATGGTTACTACTATTCCTATCACTCCACACAATCAAGATCAGATTCTCTTTAAGCTCTCTCATAGGTGATTTCAACTTCAAAATGTGGCACCACATTAAAGATACTCATGATTCCTCCTATGTATTCTCCAAACTTTGGAATAACAATATCCCTATTTCTTATTACGCTCTTACTTGGCATATTTAAAAAATTTTATCCTGTTGATTCCTTGTTGTGGGGTAAAGGGTTCCATTTACCCTCTAAATGTCAATGTTGTTTCCATATTGAGAATGTTAATCATATTTTTGTTAATGGGGTCATTGCTTCTAAACTTTGGATTTGGTATGAAGATCTTTTTAACACTGTTAATTTCAATGGTTCTCTTACTTTATATCAACTTCTTGAAATCTATTTTGATAATACTATTAAAGGTCACATTAAAGTTATCATTGCTATCACTCTTATCTGGTTCATATGGATGGACCATAATGATGCAAAACACCGTGGGATCCCTATGAACCATGTGAGGATTATTGCTAGAACTAAAAACAAAATTCGTGACTTATTTAAAGCCAATATCATTCATTACAGACAATTCAAAGGCTATAAATTTGTGGCCAATAAACTAGGCATTAACCTGCTGGATCAACCTTACTGTCAAAATGAAAAGATTGTCTATTAGAAAAAACCTCTTGACCATATTATTAAAATCAATCGATGGCTCGTCTCTAATGGCTCTCGGTTGTGGTGGCATTTTCAGAACTCTAAGGGTATAGTACTATGTGCTTTTGCTTATCCCCTTATTTCTACTTGTCCATTTTGAGCTTATGGCAGTCTTCAAAGCTCTTGAGATTTGCCTCCAAAATGGCTGGCTCAATATTTGGATTGAGATGGATGCTATTCTGCTGATTGATCTTTTGACTTCCACCAAGATGAGCGACCTTGAATTGTACCTCCTCAAGCAAACTAGAGCTCTTCTTTCCCAAAATTTTAACATCACTCATGTTTGGTGAAGGAAATGCTTGTCGCTACCTTGCCAATGGGTGCTAGATATGGTATCATCTTCTTTCATCAACTCACCTTACCCAAACACTTGCGTGGGGTTAACTTGGACAATTCTTGGTTTCCTTATCTCGAACTTAATCTAATCTTTTGATGTATCTGTCTTATATCTGTGCTTCTTTATTTTTTATTTCTTACTTTTTTGCCTTTTGTGGATGCTTCACATAGATACTACTTTTTTTCTTGATCTTTGTGTCATGATTTGGTGTTTTAATAGCTTCTCCTTCATTTGGAGGATCACGCTTTTGGCATTTACAACGATAAAGGGTCATTTGTTGAGCTATGTGCATCTAATACTCGTATTGGAATTATGTTGAGTTATGTGTGCTATTGGTTTTATAACACCAATCCTATTTGGGATTTTAATACCAATGCTGGCTGCATTCCTAATCCTAGGGGGCTTAATCATTGGTGGATGGAGATATTTATTTTGATGGGTTTAGCTACTAGCATTCTTCTGTTCTGCTTGAATTTAATCAATGGTTTATTTTATATGCATAATTGGGTTATTGGCCAACCTCTTTGGTTATTCTGTCATTATCCTTGGCGAATTTATTAATGTGACTAAAGCAACCTCTTGAACTATTTGCTCTAAATGTCTCTTCTTGGATTGGCTTGTGGTGGGAGATGTTCATTACCTATCCCTCCTTCTGCCTTCTCCTCATTCCTACTATTTTTCTTGTAGGTGAGTTGGGGTTTCTTGACTTTCTTGCTACTTGCACATTATTTTTACCCAAAGTAGGATAGCTGTTGAGCATCAATTGGTTGCAACCTTCCTTATTGCAGTTATTTGGCTGTTTGTGATATCCCATGTTTACTCTAATATCTCTTTGCAGGAATGGAATTGTGTTATTTCTTTCAATGCTAGTCATTGGCTTTTTGGGTCCTCATTACAAATTCTTTGTCTTTGTGATTTATGGTTATTTTTTGATTCTCGATTTCCCAACTATTTGTGTTATTATCAGCTGGGCTATTTTTGATCACACATGCTGTTGCTGTTTACATCCTGGTTCTGTTTCCCATAATCAGAATTCTTCTTTTTTATTATGGGATCCATTTTATGTACTATCTACTCTTAATGGCTTATCCTATGGTTAACTTGTTGATATCTTCTTTCTTAGTTGTTGGCTAATATGGCCCCTTGAGGCTACTATCAATCTTGCTATTTCTGGTCCTATTTCCCATGCTCAGCAGGTTTGGAGTTAATTAATGGAATATCATGCTGAGGTTGTGGGTATTTCTGTTTACTCTGGTGGGAATTACTTGAACTCATACATTTTCTACTTTATATCCTTTTTCTTAAAATTTGCTTTTCCTAATGGGTGTAATAACTGTAACAATGTCCCCATTGTTGGTTTTTGGAATTTTGTGTTCCTTGTCCAGCAAGTTTTCTTTGTTTTTCTTTCTATCTTTGCTGCTAACATCTGGGATGCTATTGGTCTTCCCTGTTGTTGTTTTCCCTCTCTATGCTATGATAGGAACATGCAAATCTTGAAGATCATTCTTCTATTCTACTTGAAATTAATCAATGGTTTATCTTATATGCATAATTGGGTTATTGGCCAACCTACTGAACTGTTTGCACTGAATGTCTCTTACTGGATTAGCTTTTGGTGGGGGGCTGTTCATTATCTATCCCTCCCTATCTTTATATATGCTTTTGGGTGGACTCTTGGCTAGCTCATTGGTATTAAGTGCCTTGGTTGTTGGCTGAACTGGATTAATACTCTTCATGCTGTCTCTGGGGTTTTGGTTTATTTTGTTCAGCAAGTCTCTATTGAAGTTGTTGATTGCTTGGTGAATTTTGCTTTGAACCCTCTTATTGGTTTATTATATGCATACCATCTGAATTCATTGGTCTATCTTATCTGCTGCTATTTTCTCCATCTTCTTTTAATTAAACTTGTATCTATTGCACTGTTTATACTGGATGGGTTGCTTTTTGGCAAGCTAGCTGGTTTTTGTTGTCTTGGTTGTTTCTTGTCTTGGAGATTTGCTATCTTGGTTTTTCAAGACTCCTATGTTGGCTCCATCTTTGTTGGTTGTAGGACTTCTGGGTCCTATGTTCAGCAAGCTATTTCTGACATTGTTGTTCTGATGGTGATGGTTTTTGGTGATTGCTATCTGGGTTGCTGCCTTCGAGATACCTATTTTTATGCTCTGTCTATTTGGTTATTAACTATTGCCATGTCTACTCTGATTGAGAGGTTTTATGGCCAACTTGCTGTCCCTTCCTGTCTTGGATGTTCTCTTAACTATTCTTGTCTTGGCGGTTTTGCCTTGGTTCTGTTTGTGTTACTTTTTACGGATTCTAATGTTGTTACTCATTTGAATCCACTTGATTCTTCTTGTGGGTTCCAATGTTGCATTAGCTATTTTACTATTGGGGTTGGCTTTCTGAATGTCCGTGCTATTTATGTCTGGGCTGCTGTTCATCTCCTGATTATTGTGATCTACATTACCTGCGGTTGTCTCTATTCCCATCTCAGTTCGGTTAGGTTTGTGCATTCGTATGCACTGTCCATTCTGAATGGGTGGTATTATGGACAGTTGCTGCCATTTGCTATTTTGCACTCTTGGTTGTTTGCTGATCTGGATTATCCGATTCTTGGTCGAATCTTTATTAGAGCTCTAATTGCCTTTACTTGGTGCTATTTTTGGTTGGTTGTAGTCTATTTCCTATGTTGGGTTATGCCGCCTTCCTTTACAATTGCTTTCAATGCGATATGGATTAATAAGGGGTTGTTTCTGTAAAGATTCAATATATATATATATATCATTTGTTTGGGATGGTGTTAATTATATCTCATTGACTTGATTAGCGGATTTTAGCAAGTTGTCTCCTCTGCTGTTTTCTTGTGGAGGATTATATCTTGGTTTTTTCTTTTCTTGGATATGCCTTTTCATGAGGTTCTAGCAAAGATGACTCATTCTCTTATATTTATGTATTCTCATGTTAGGGTGACTATATTGATGATACTTTTCTTGAATGGGACACCTTATCCTTCAGCTCTTTGCAATTTCCTCTCTATATTAGATATGATTTTGTTTAGGTTTGTAGGTAATAAAGCTCACAAAACTATCAACAAATGGGTGTTATCTAATCACAAGTTTGTTGGCTATGATGGCTATGATGATCCCACTCCCTTTTGGTTTGGTAGTAGCTCTTGTGATGTAACCCTTCTGGTTTGGATGCTCATATTTGCATCGTCCCAACTTGGTGAGCACGAGCCTCTATCACAATTCCTTACTATCATTCTCGGTATGTTGTTTTCCTTTAACCTTTTGTCTGTATTACCTTAAGTGTTCTAATCTCTCTCTTATTATAATTTTGCAAGTGATTCTTTCTTGTTCTCTTGCAGGTTTGCTCCATATTATCATGCATTCTCACATCCTCCAGAGCATTGGCCCTAATCTTCCTTTGGCTTATTATGTTAATCAACTTGTATCTTTTGATTGCTTTAATGTCTTCTTTTGCTTTTGGATGTATACTCAGATAGGATTTACTCCTTGGTGTAGCTCTTTGAGCGAGTTCAGTTTATCCCCTTTAAGGACCTTGTAACCCTCTTTTTGTGGCAATAAAATACCAATACATGGGGTTTCCCTTAAAAAAAAACTAAATAAAATAAAATAAATTAAAAATAAACCTAAACCTAAACTACAAAATAAAACCTAAAAGTAAACCTAAAATTAAAAGCTAAAAGCTAAAAACCTAAACCCTAAACCCTAAACCATAAAAAGTTAGAAACCTAAACCTAAACTAAATAAAACTTAAAAATAAAATAAATAAATAAACCTAAACAAAAATAAAATTCGAAAATAAAACAAAATGAAAACATAAACTAAAACCTAAACCTAATCCTAAAACTAAAAAGAACATAAATTAAAAAATAAAAATAAACCAAAATAAAATAAATAATAACCTAAACTAAATTAAAAATTAGAAAACCTAAAAAAATAAAAACTAAGCCTAAAATAAAATAAATAAACCTAAAATAATATTAAATAAAATAAAAACTAAATAAAAACCTAAACCTCAAAATAAACCTAAACATAAATAATAAATAAAACCTAAACCCTAAACTAAAAAAAATCTAAACCTAAAATAAAAATAAATTAAACCTAAAGCTAAACTAAAATAAACTAAACTAAAATAAATAAAACCTAAACATAAACCTAAAATACCTAAACCTAAACCTAAACTAAATAAAAAAATAAAATAAAAATAAACATAAATCTAAACCAAAAAGAATACATAAAAATAAACCTTAAATAAAAACTTAAAAGCTAAACCTAAAAATAGAGAATAAAATCTTAAACATAACCCTAAAAAATAAAAATAAAACTTAAACCTAAAAAATAAAATATAAATATAACTAAACTAAAAAATAAACCTAAACTTAAAACATAAACTAAATTAAATAAACCTAAAATAAATAAACTAAACTAAATAAAAATAAAAATAAACTTCAATAAAAATAAAAAATAAAATAAATAAAAAATTAACTAAATAAACTAAATAAACCTAAACCCTAAACTTTAAACCCTAAACTTTAAACCGTAAACCTATAACCCTATACCCTAAACTAGAACCCTCCTCCCACCAAGCGCTCTCTCGTTCTCTGATAATTTTTGAGTCCATCTTGGTGACGTGCCCTCGACTTTTGATTTATGTGGCTTTGGCTTCAATTTCGACCAATTTTAATTGCTTGAACAACATTTGGCCATTTGCGTGATGTTTTATCATTGACCATGGCTGCAGTGAGTTCTAGTCCTTAGGTTCCACCTAAAAATATGGATGTTTTGGCTAGGGCATTTGACTGTTTTGGAGATTGGCAACCCCAATGCTGTATCTTCTTCTAAATATTTTAAGGAAGCACTCTCTATTAAGATTTCTCCCTCTATTGATTCGATTAATCTCATTTGAATGTCTTTCAAAGGTTGCCCGGTCATAATGTGCTCTGATATGGATGTTGAAAAGTTGGCAAACCCTTTGAATTTTTTCTTATCGATAAATTTGCTTTGCATCATCTGAATTTGGATAAGATCCACTCTTCTTTCATAATCTCAAGCTTACGGGTGCCTTCTCAATTGGTCTTATTGACCCTCGACATATCCTGATTTAACTTTCTAATGATCTAGATTATCCATGTATTATTTCATGTTGTTCTTATTTCATCTTTAATTGTTAAATATGTTTGTTGAAAGTGGTAACCCCTTTTTGACATTAAAGAGGAATCTCCTATTGTCCCTATGTGGTTATCTCTTTCTAATATGCACATTCCTTTTTTTACCCACCATGTGCTTTTTGCTATCGGGGCTTTATTTGGTCGGCCTTTACCTCGACCATACCACGAGCAATCTTTATGGTTCGGATATTCATTGAATTAGACATAACTGAAAAATTCCCTAAGGAAGTTTGGATTGGCTTTGAAAAATATGGGTATTCACAAAAGGTTGAATTGGAGAACCTTCTAGTTTTTTGTTCCCACTGTGAAATGCACGGTCATGATAATTCATAATGTTTTATTCTCCATCCCCACTTAAAAAAATGAATTCCTCCTAAGGAAGATGTTATCTCTTTCCATAAGTCAATTCCTACTTATGTTCAGAAATTGGCCTCAGATCCTAAGGATGGTATGAAGCTATTATTGAGGTTGATTCCTTGGATATCAAGCTTCATCCTGTTGAACATGTTTCAGCTTCTAATGTTAGTAGGGATTTGACCGATATTCAAAATGGGAATGATGATTTACCTCTTATCCCATCTTTGAATTTGAATATTTCTAATGCGGAGAATAATAAATTCTCTAAGTTATTAGAAGATGATTCTATTTCTTCTAATTATATTCCTACATCTATGCTGGTTTTGATCGATGAAAATGAAGCTTTTAATGAGGATTTAAATGATGCCGAGCATGTTCAAAACATTTCTAATCTAGATTTTACTACTTGTGCTTTAAATGGTTCTAAAGCATCAGCATCTCTCATTACTAAACTTGATATTCATGTTAATCATATTTTTCAACTAAATATAGATTTGGAAGAAGGTGAACTCCCCACCAAACACTTGGAGATTTCTCCTAAATCTATGGCTTATGTTACTAAATATTACTTGGATGATGACTCTAGGGGAAAAGAAAATGGCTTCCAAACTTACCATGCTAAAAGAAAAAAATGCTAAAAATTTCTCTCCCAAATTGTGCAAAAACACTAGATCTGCTACAGCCTCTCACTCCTCTCTTAATTAACCTTTACTTAATGACCCTTTTTTATTTTCCATATGTTTAATTTTCTTATTTGGAATGTTAGAGGGATCGGTACCCACTCTATTCATAATCATATTTGAAATCTTTGTCGCATTCATAATATTTCTCTTCTTATTGTTCTAGAGCCTCTTATTCATGCTAATAAAATTAACCATGTTGCTAGAATGATCATTCAATAAATTTTCTCTAATGTTAGTAATAGGATTTGGTGTCTTTGGAATAATTTCATTGAGGTTTCTATTCTTGATGACTTTCATCAAGTTGCCAATGCTCAAATCTCTTATGGTGATTATTGTGTTTTGGGGTATTTTATTTATGCATCCTATTATAGATCTGGTAGAAATCTTCTTTGAGATAATTTAAGGGATTTTGCTGCCTCTATCAACAAACCAAGTTTGTTGGTGGAGATTTCAACACCATTTTGCTCTCATTTGAACAAAGTGGTTGTTTCTCTCCTAATATTCATTCCATGGAAGATTTCTCCAATATGACCCTTGATTGTAATTTAATTGATATTGGATTTAAGGGCTCTAATTATACTTGGCAAAACTCTAGACTTTGGCAATGATTGGGCTATATTTTTTTTAATAGTCATTGGATTACTCAATGGCCTATTACTTCTGTGGACCATTTAACCAAAACCTTGTCAGATCATGCTCCTCTTCTGGTTCTATTAAAGATAATTCTAATAGACTTAAAAATCCCTCTCCTTTTAGATTTGAAAACATGTGGATTCAACATATTGATTTTTTAATGTTGTGGCTAATAATTGGAAAGCTCTTTTACATCCTAATAATTTGATTATGGGGGTGAATAGACTTTGGTTTAAAGATAAAAGAATTAAACAAAATTTGGGCTGGTGGAACAAGCATTCCTTTAAAAACCTTTCTGCTAATATTAAAGATACGGAAAGATTGGTTTGTGATCTTGAATTCTCTATTATGTCTAATCCTTCTAAGATTACAAACTTGACTAAGGCGAAAGAAAAACTTGTGAGCTTAGAAAATATGAAAGAAAACAAAAGCTACTAGTAAACATATTATGGATGGTGACAGAATACTAGGTATTTCCATGCTTTGGTTAATAAAAGAGAGCTTTAAATAATATTCAAAAATTAAAATGATAATGGAGATTGGATTATGGAGAATAATGATATTAAGGAATCAGTTATTAATTACTTTAGAAATATGCTTTTTGTAATCACACTTGATTCCTTCTATTATTATGAATGATGATAATGATTTGCTTACCATTATGCCTAATGAAGATGAAATTTTAAAAGTTCTGAATAGCATGAACATAGATTCTATTACTGGTCCGGAGGATTTCACTGCTCAATTTTTTTTTTGGTTTATCATTAAAAATGATTTGATTGAGGTTATGATTTCTTATTTTAATGGTAATTCTTTCCTAGATATTTTTCTACTACTTTTATTATTCTCATATCTAAGAAAGATAATCCAGACTATTGGACTGATTTTAGACCTATTAGTCTTTGCACATTCTTCAATAAGTTGATTTTCAAAATTCTTACCAATAGACTTAGTCCATTACTTAATAGAATTATCTCTCTCAACCAAACTAGTTTTGTTAGAGGTTATGGTGAAATTATATTCCTGCCATCATCTATCCCCTTTCTGGGAAAGAGGATAAATAAAAATAGAAATATAATGCCTTATTGGGACACCACACAGATCTGTAGATGTTCTTTTTAGGGTGATCGAGTATGACATTGAGGAAAGGTGTACTATCTTGAAACATAGAAGTCACCACCCTGTAATGGACCTACCTAATCATCTTAACAAGGACTCCTAAGGACTATGGGTCTTTAGAATGTATCAGAGATTCTTCCCCTACTTTACATGAAAAAGCAGGGTTTATTTTAAATTGGGTTCGTTAAGTTGCCTATAGGGGCAAGCCCCCATAGTTAATTACATCCTAAGAAACAAGATTCCTTAAGAATACTTTCGATTAAGGTAATGATCATATCTCTAAAGATTTTGAAATGTAGGACTATCAATCGATTGGTTTATTTTTATAGAGTGAAGTGGGATCGATCAAGAGGAGGAAGTTCTTATCAAAGCTAAATGAAAATAAGTAGGAGATGCTTAGATACTAGGAATCCTAGTAAGCACCCATAAGTAAGCTTTATATTTTTTTTGATATTGAATTATTATGTTTGAGCTGAATTTTATTAGAAAGTAAGGGCTTACAATGCACGTTACAAGGTCATGGAAATGCCTAAGAGGTGAATTTATGCTCATAGCCATAAAGTAGCAACCTCTGAACCTAAATCTAAGGAGCTTTGGTAAGGGCCAAAAGCATGACCTAAATCTAAGGAAAAAATGGGTATTTGGTTTACCTCCATAAAGAGGATAACCACCCGACTGTTGAACTTACAACGTTCTAGGGGTGGCCACCAACTAACTCCTCCTATGATTTTAAAATATGTAGGCAAGTCAAAAGCATTTGCAAGATAGCTAAGCTATTTTTTATTTTGAAAGAGATTAAGTCCTTAAACACACTCCCTAAGAGACTAGATCATGTAGGGTATGAGTTAATGACTTAAATATAATGCAAATTTTTATTATATTTTATTTTCATTTTGGACAATCAATTTGACACAAGCTTTAGGATTCATATCCCTATTGCATGAAAAATTAGATATGGGCCAAAATCAATAAGATAAAGAGGTGTGTTTCCACCATGGCTCTCAAAGGTCAAGCCAAGTTCTCTGGCAAAGGTGGAAGCCCTCCAATCAAGAGTGAAACAATATGCTTTTTATGTATGATGTGAGAAAGAAAATATAACATCTATCTAAGGGTTGCTAATTCTTTTATCTTGATTTATAGCCTAAGCTTTAGATGAGGTTATGAGTTATTTATTTTTAGTTTGAATTCTTTTGATTGGATTGAAAAATTTATTTTCCTAAGAGCCTAATCATTATCAAGGCCATACATCAAAGCAAAGAAGAAACTAGAAAAAGATCTCATCTTAATTCACAAGCTAAACAAACATCAATCAATTTATAAAGCTAACACAAAAGAATAAAAGGTCATTTGTGATCAGACTCCACTGGACAAACCCAAAAACAAATTGGGTAGCTGAGCTCTACCCTTATACAACTCAATTTACAAATGAATTAAATACAATCAAGAAGGAATTCATTGTTATGGGGGACTTCATTTTTCATTTCTTCATTCTTCATTCTTCTTTCTTACTTTGGTTGGTCATAGTGTGGTTGCTCCAAAGGCTTCACATTGTACATAAGGCATAATCTTATGACCAATATTCATCCTAATACCCTATAACAATTATTCTAAAATCCTAATTGCAAAATTACATAAGAAGGGGAAAAAAAGGAAATCTAACTAAAACTTGCAAAACAATTATTAGCTAAATAAACCATACAATCCCAAGCATGTATATGTATGAATTAGTCTTAGCACCCCACACACGGGTAACCAAGTTCACCAGGCCTATTTTGGATTATGCTTAGGGGTATAAGCACCTGCACAGCAAAAGTAGTTTTATATTTTTATTATAGTGCCCCTTAAGCACAATCCCTATAAAAGATAGTGGCTATACTAAGATCGCCCTACCATTAAATACACATATACCTATCATCCAAACTAAAAACATTACATCACAAACATAAACAAAACATCAAAATGCCTTTAACCTAAAAGCTATAAGTAGTGACATAGCCTAATGTGTGCTATTTAAGGTTTGTGTGGTATGTTTGGCTTTAAGGTTAGAGTTTTCTAAGTATGAAAATGTTCAACTTAGAGGGTGATTTCATTTAAGTGATTTAGTTGATTTGGTTGATTTTATCTTGTATTTTGATTTGGTTTGAATGAACCTGCAATTAATTACTAAGTTGTAAAAAGAAGAAAACATAAGAGAGCTTTTCTTTCCTCCCAACCTTAAGTAATTTCTAAGGTAGATTTATATTTGATTTTTATTTAGTGAATGTTTTGTTATGTGTTTAGATTAATCCTAAGTTTAGATTTTCCCTAAATAAAGCTATTAAAAAAGAAAGGCATTTTAAGATTAAGTAAAGTGAAATACTATCACAAATCCTTCTCCCCTATCCCTTTTCATTTTCAAAATATGTGGCTTATGGATGATAGATTTTTCAATGTTGTTGCTAGTAACTGGGGAGAACTTCTCCATCCTAATGACTCTATTTTTGGGATGAAGAATTGTGGTTCAAATTAAAAGACTTAAACAATGCCTTTCTTGGTGGAATAAACATTTTTAAGAATTTTCTTGTCTTAATATAAATGGAGAATGAGGTGATCACTTTGCAAGATCTTTGTTGTTAATGATCCTTCTAAAATTCATATGTTAGCTCAAGCTAAAGATAGGTTGACATATTTTCAAGATATGGAGGAGACATATTAGCAGCAAAAAGATTCTATGAAATGGATCTCTAATGGCGATCACAATACCAAATATTTCCATGTCATGGTTAAAACGAAAAAAGCTATAAACCATATTCATAAAATTAAAAATAATGATGGAGTTTGGTGTTTGGATAAAAGGAGCTTATTGAGTCTGTTATCCTTTTTTGTAAAGAGCTTCTGAATAAAAACATTGCTTATGATGATATTTCTTTGTCTGAAGTTATTCTTAATTTTATTTTAGATGAGGATAATAATCTGCTTTCTTCCTTACCTTTTAAGATCAAAATTTTTGATATTTTGTAGAGTATAAATAAAGATTCTATGGCTAGGCCTACTGGTTATACTACCCTTTTTTTCCAAAAATATTGGATTGTCATTAAAGAGGATGAAATTAAAGCAATTCCTGGTTTTTTTTAAGGGTAGTATCCTTCCCAAATATTTTGCTAGCACCTCCATTATTTTAATTCCTAAAAGGAAAATCTTGAAGTTTGAAGTGATTTTAGGCCAATTAGCCTTTGCTCTTTTTTTTAAGAAAATTATCTCCAATATTTTGGCTAAAAGATTGACTACCTTGCTCCCTAAAATTACTTCCTTAATCAAACTAATTTTGTTAAAGGGGATCCATTTTTGATAATGTTCTTTTAGCTCAAGAGATGATCCATGATTTGAAAGCTAAAGTTTGTGGTAGAAACTTGCTTTTTAAGCTTGACATTTCCAAAGCCTATGATAATATTGGTTGGGTTTCCCTATATAAAACTTTGGCTTTATTTGGTATATCAAATCAATTTATTGCTTTACTTAAGAATGGGATTAAGAATTCTTAGGTTTCTATGCTTCTTAATGGTAAACTGCATGGTTTTTTCTCTTCTTCTCATTGGCTAAGGCAAGGTGACCCTCTTTCTCCTACTCTTTTCATTATTGTAGTGGAATATCTTTCTGGATGTCTTGATCATATGTTTAGTTGAATGCCTAACATGTTCTATAGAACCATTGGTGGGTTTCACATTTCTCACCTTAGTTTTGCTTATGATTTCATTATATTTTGCAATTCCTCCACTCATTACATTAAAAAATTATGTACGTTATGAATTCATTTTGTTGGTAGAGTGTCTTGAATATCAACTCCGATAAAAGTTTTTTTATTACTAGCTCTTCTATCTTCTTATCTAATATCAACGTTATCAAAAATATTATGGGTTTCTTTCATCAAAATCTCCTTATCAAGTATCTGTAGACTCCCATATATAAAAGTACAAAAAGATTTTCTTTCTTTGATGAAGTTATTCAAAAAATAAATAAAAAAACTCCTCTTGGAAATTTTTTTTACTCTCCTTTGGTGCTAGACTATCCTGATCAAAAGTACCATTTGATCTATAACAATGTATCTCCTATCTACTATTGTCCCTACCAGTTCTATTATTAAAAGGATATATAGACTTTTTAATAAATGTTTTTGGGGATCTAATACATCTACCAAAAGATTAGATTTGGCTAGTTAGAATAACTATTGTGGTACTAATAATGAAGGTGGCTTGGGCTGCAAAACCTTAGAGGATTCTATTAATTATTTTTTCTATAAAATGTGGTGGAAATTTAGAAATAAAGATAGTTACTGGTCAAAGTTTATGCATGCTAAATATTGTCAGGACAAAAACCCCCTCATTAGTGCTTTAAAATATGGGGATTCTCCTATTTGGAGAAGACTTTGTAGTATCAAATGGAGTATTTCTTGGGGTCTCAATTCTAGTTCTTCATTTTTTTTGGCAAGATGATTGCCTTGTCCAGAGCTCTATTAATTCCCTTCTCAATACTCATTCTACTATGGTGCTTAAGATATATCAGTTAATTATTAATAATAATTGGGATGTGGCTCAATTGAATAACCTTGTCCCTAATGTGATCATCAATAAAATTTTTAAAATTTGCCCTCGCCCTAATGAACCCGACCAAATTCTTTTCAAAACTTCTTCTTTTGGAGATATTATTTTTAAGGATGTGTGGCATTTTATTAGATTTAAATATCAAGAGTCCTTGGTTTTTATTGAAATCTAGAATAATATTATCCCTATTTTGTTCTCGATCTTAACTTGGCACATTATTAATCATTATATCCCTATGTATGCTACTCTTTTGAAAAAATGTTTCCAACTCCCCTCTAAATTTCACTATTGCTATCACATTGAAAGTGTGGATCATGTTTATATGAATGGCCCTTTTGCTGCTAAAATGTTGAACTGGTATGATAATATTTTTAATACTTTCCACTTTAATGGTTCATTTTCTATTATGCAACTCCATGAAACGTACTTCTAATGGTCATGTTAAAATTGTATTAGCTATTACTATTCTTTGGTATATTTTGATGGATTAAAATGATGCAAAGTACTATAATATTCCTAGAAATTATAATCATATCATTGCTAGATCCAAATATATAATTTTGTCTGTTTACAAAGCCAATCTTCTTACTCACTTCAATTTTAAAGGGTACAATCTTGTGGCCTTGAAATTTGGGATTAACCTTCCTTGTAATGTCTCTCCTACCCAAAAAATTATATATTAGATTAAACCTAATTATCATTACATTAAGGTTAACACTGATGGCTCGATTTCTAATTGTTAACATGGTTATGGTGGGATTTTGAGAGAACATGCTGGCAAGGTTATTTCTACTTTTGCTACCCCTTTAGAGCCTTGTTCTATTTTATTAGTTGAGCTTAAAGGAATTCATCATGACATTTCCATTAGTTTACAATAAGGGTTTCATAAGATTTGGTTTGAAGTTGATGCTCTCCTTCCTTTAGATTTACTTAAATCTAATTCCCATGGTAATGCTGTCGTGTTTTATTTGCTTAATCATAATAAGAGTCTTCTTGCTAACCTATGTTTTCAAATTTCTCATATTTATAGGGAAGGTAATTCTTGTGCTAATTTTCTTGTCAATTTGGGTGCCAACTCTTCTTGTTTGTAAATGTTTTCTAATGATACCATACCTTTTTTTTAAGGGGTCTTGTGAGTCTAGATAAAACTGGATTGCCTTACTTTAGAGGCTTTTAGCTTTTCCTTCCTCCTTTGGGGCTTTGGTTTTCTCTATGGTGGTTTTTTTTCATAGAACTGGTTATTTCCTCTGCTAGTTTGGTCTTGAGTTTTCTCTTCACCTAAATCTATTTTTATTCTCCAGTTTGAGTTCTTCCTATCTTTTGGATTGGTTGGGGTTATTTTTCCTTTTTTGGCTTTCTACTATAGTTTTTAGTTTATGGTTAGTTTTCTCTCCCAACCGAGTGGATGTGTTTGTACCAGGTGGAGGCTATTGGGTTTTGCTTATCTTTTGGTTGGTGTGGTTCTCTTTATTAGTTGGATCTCTCTGCAGCCTCTTGGACTTTCTGGTTGGCTGGTTACTAGTGTTATCTGGATGTGGGTTTCTTTTCCCTTCTTAGGTGTTGCTCACTTTGGACTTGTTACTGGCCTTTGTTCGCTCTCTTTTCTGGTGGTCATTTTTTGAAGTTTTTCTAGAATGGTTGTTCTGTGGCTGGATGACATGTCGCCTAGTTATTTCTTGATTAGGGTGGTTATTCCTGGTTCTTTTGGTTATCCATTCTCTCATGAGTTTCACCCTTCTCACCTACTCTTGTCCTTTTGTGTTTTTACTATGTTGTTTGGGGTGTGGGTTTTTTGGTTGGGGTTTGATATGCTTTTAGCATGTTTATGTGGTTATTACTTCTTGGGTTGGGTACCTTGAGGGCTATTTGATGTTTTGTTGTTGCTCGGAGAACAATTTTCTGGCTCTTTACCCTTACTTTATTTTGGTTCTAGATGAGTTTGAGGATGGATGTAATTGGATTATTATATCTTTTGAATATGGGTTTGTCCTCCCCTGTATTACCGAGGTTTTGGTTTTGGTTTTGTTCGAATGCAGAACACTACTGGTGGGCTATTTTTTGGCCTTGGGTGATGGTCGTTTTGTTGGGTTTCAATTTTGTTGCTGTTTCTATTTGTTGGAATATATTTGGTCCAAATGGGCATTTTCATTTTCTGTCATTGCTTATTGTCTCTATCTTTCTGGATCAAATTCTCCTTTCCTTGGATTGGGATTAGTGGCTGTTGACTGTTTCTATCCCCCAAGATATTTTCAATGTTTGTGATTGGATGACTATTACTGGCTTTTTTACTAATTTCTCTAGGTTTGATGACTTGTTTCCTTGGCAGTTATGGTGGCTTGTGAGGTAGTCTTCCTTGTTGGTTGCTTGGATTGGTCATTTTGGTTTGCGGGGTTGGTTAAAGTAGTATTAATTTTGGTATAATTTTCCTTCTCCTTTGGAGACTATGCTTGGAACTGGCTGCTTATCTTTTTATCATTCTTTTCTTCTAGTTTCTTCCTGCTGGGATTTTTCATTCTGGGATGCGGCTAAACCTCTCCCCTTTCCTATTTTGATGGTTGCCTTGCTACCTAACCCTCTTGCTATTAGTCTTACTATTAGATTGTGTATTATTGCTTTGGGCTCTTTGCATGTCTTTTTAATGGTGGGTCCTACCACCTTTGTGTTCCCTTTTACCTTTGTATTGTCTCTATTTAGTGCTTTTTCTCATATTCTAATGTTTATTCCTGGTGAATTTGTTAGCCATTCTTGGTGGTGGGTTTGGTTGTGCTCCCTATGGTCTGGTGCTATCCTGATGTTTTACCTCCTTATCTGTTATATTGAACTTAATATCTCTAAGTGCTGGGTGTTTGGAGGTTATATTTGTTGTTTTAAGTTTTATGCGGGTTAGTGTGATGATCATTCTTAAATAAGATGCTACAAGAGGTATGTTGGCAATGATGGCCTTTATATTTCCCACTCTTTCATCTTTTGGCTGGTAGCGCTATATGTAATTGTAACCCATCACTTGAAGTCTGGATGGTTTCATATAGTGTTGTTCCTTGAGATGATTATGACCCTTTTCTTTATCTTATTCCTTTTATTTGCTCTTACTTTTTATGATTGATTAATTATTTGATTATTTGTACTCATCCCTTTAAAAGTATGTTGCAGATCTCTTTTACAGGTTGGGAGACTATTGATGATGGATCGTGTTGGTTTCAAAAGCAGCTGAGGAAGTTTGCTGCTGCTTACATGGACTTTCTTTTGTGGGTTATTGTTTTTATTTTCCCTTGCTTACTTTCCTTAACTATTGTGTTAGTTAGGGGCCTTATCTCATTAGGACTTTTTGTAGCTCTTTGAGCATTAGCTTAGAGATTTTCCTCATCTAAGGACTTTTTACCTTTTCTTTGTGGTAATAAAATTTCTCTAATTTCCCTATAAAAAAGACCCTAAACCCTAAACCTAAAACCCTAAACCTTAAACCTAAAACACTAAACCCTAAAACCCTAAACCTAAACCCAAAAAACTCCCCAAATCCTAAACCCTAAACCCTAAACCAAAACCTAAAACACTAAACCTAAACCTAAAACACTAAACCCTAAAACCTAAACCCTAAACTAAACCTCAACTAAACACTAAACCCCAAAACCAAAACCTAAACCTAAACCCCAAACCTCAAAAAATAATAAAAAAAAATAAAACCCTAAAACATAAATAAATAAAAAATAAAATAAATAAATAAACTAAACCTAAATAAAATAATAAAAAATAAAATAAAATAAACCTAAACTAAAACCTAAATAAAACTAAACCTAAAAAATAAAAAGAAGTAAAAAATAAAATTAAACAAAATAAAATAAATAAAACCTAAATAAACTAAAAAAATAAACCAAAACAAAACCTAAATTAAATTAAAACTAAATAAATAAATAAAATAAAAACCTAAACTTAAAAAATAAACATAAAAATAAAACCTAAACCCAAACTAAAAAAAAAATATAAACTTAAAATAAAAAAATAAAATAAACATATAAACTAAAATAAATAAAACCTAAAATAAACTAAACCTAAACCTTGAACTAAATAAAAGAAAACAAACTAAAAATAAACCTAAATCTAAACAAAAAAATAATACTTAAAAATAAAGCTTACATAAAAACATAAAACCTAAACATAAAAAAAATAAAATAAAAACCTAATCCTAAATTTAAAAATATAAAATAAAACCTAAACCTAAATAATAAAATAAAAATAAAACTAACCTAAAAAATAAACCTAAAACTAAACCTACACCTAAAAAATAAACTAAAATAAATAAACCTAAAATAAATAAACTAAACTAAATAAAAATTAAAATAAACCTAAATAAAAATAAAATAAAATAAACTAAAATAAATAAAAAACTAAATAAACTTAAACCTACCAATTTACTTAATTTGAAAATATAATTAAAAAAATAAATAAAAAAAAACAAAACCCTAAACCCTAAATGCTAAACTTCAAAACCCCAAACCCTAAACCCTAAACCCTAAATCATAAATGCTAAAACCCTAAACATTAAACCCTAAACCCTAAACCCTAAACCCTAAACACTAAACCCAAAATCTACACTAAACCCTAAATCCCAAACCCTAAACTAACCCTCACTAACCCTCAACCCTAAACCATAAAACCAAAATAAAAAATGAAATAAAAAATAAAATAAAAAAAAAATAAAAAATAAAATACCTAAAAAATAAAATAAAACCTAAAAAAATAAAATAAAAAATAACTCAAAAAAAAATAAACCAAACCTAAACCTAAACCTAAACTTAAAACTAAATAAAAAAAATGTAAACTCAGATAAATAATCTAAAATGTTAAAACTAAACTAAATAAAAATAAAAATAAACCTAAATAAAATTAAAATAAATTAAAAATAAAACTTAAACCAACCGGGTTTGCTTAATTTAAAAGATAAAAAAACCCCAAACCCCTAAATCCTAAACCCTAAACAACCCTAAACCATAAAAAACACTAATCTAAACCTGACCACAAATCCTACACACACCCTACCCTAAACCCAAACCATGTTCCTAAAACCATAAACCCTAACCCTACCCATACCCTAAACCCTAAACCTAAACCACAAACCCTAAACCATAAACCCAAACCTTGTCCAAAACAAACCCTAAACCTAACCTAAACTAAACCTTAATCAAACCCAACCTAAACCTAAAGTTCTAAATATGAAAAATAAACCTAAACCTAAAACCATATAAACCTAAACCTAAGAATGGGTAGAACCTTGATAGTGAACATTGGTAGAACCTTGATCACATCACCTCAACAAGCTCAGTCTAGATCAGGCGGTGGAGGCAAAGGCAGAGGTGGTAGTTATCGCAGTGGTGGTGGGGGATTTGGAGGCACTGGTGGATATGGAGGTTGTGGTCAGATCAGTGGTGGTTATGGAGGCGGGAGGAGCGATGGATGTTACAGCTGTGGTGGTGGCAGAGGGAGAGCTCAGGGACATGATGGTGGATCCCACTACTCGAGAGGTTGAGGTGGTTCTAATGGGAATGGGGCGAAGAACACCAATCGATCTTATGGGCTGTCTGATAGAGATGGTTTTAGTTATCTATGGTTTTTGATTTGCTCTATGCGAACTCATTGTTTATCTATTTTGTCACTTATGTCCTAGAAAACTTGGTGTCGAAAAGAAGAAATATTGAATCTGAATTTGTTCCCTATTAAAAAAAACCAACCACAACCTATAAAATCAAACTAAACCCTAAACCCCAAAAATAAAATAAAAATAAAAAAACCCAATCCTAAACCTAAAACCCAAACCCCAAACTAACCAAACACAAGCTAAACTAAACCTGACCCTAAACCCTAACTTAAAAAACCTAAACCCACTACCAAACTAACCCTAAACTACCTGATCCTAAACCCAATAAACCTAAACCCCACCAAAACTACCCTGAGCCACTGACCCTGACCCAAAACCCTAAACTCATCCCAAACACTAAACCTGGCTAAAACCACAACCTAAACCTAACCCTAAACCCTACCAAAACCCTAAACCTTAAACTGGGCCACTGGATGCTAAACCCTAAACCCAAGTTTAAATCTAAACCAAAAATAAAATAAAAAAAACCTAAAAAATAAACTTAAAATAAATTAAAATTTAAATAAAATTAAAATAAACCTAAAATAAACTAAATAAAATAAAATAAATAAATAAAAATATCATAAAATAACCTAAAATAAATAAAATAGATTAAATGGTAAAATCTAAACTGCTCTTTTACTTAATTTAAAACCACCAAACTGACCCTTAACCTAAACTGAGCCTAACTAAACTCTAAACACCCTAAATACACTACTTAACCCTAAACACCAACCCTAACTCCAAACCCTAAAACTTAAACCAACTAAAAACTACCCAACCACAACCCCAGCTAAACCTGGCTAGCCACACAATCACTAACTGACTAACCCTAAACTGAGCACTAATCCTAAACCTAAAACTAAACCTAACTAAATCTAAAATAAATAAAAACCCTAAAAAATAAAATAAAAAATAAATAATAACCTATACTAATGTACTAAAATAAATAAGATAAAATTAAAATAAAAATAAATAAAAAACTTAAAATAAAATAAAAGAATAAACCTAAAATAAATATAAGATAAAATAAAACTAAAAATAAATAAATAAATAAACTTAAATAAAAAATAAAAAAATAAATAAAAATAAAATAAACCTAAAAACCTAAACCTAAAATAAAATAAAATAACAAATAAAATAAACCTAAATAAACTAAAGAAACTAATCTAAAATAAATAAAACCTAAACTTAAACCTAAAATAAACTAAACCTAAACCTAAAACTAAACTAAATAAACTAAAAATAAACCTAAACCTATACTAAAAAAATAAAACCTAAATTAAAAATTCTAGAACCTCAACCTAAAAAAATAAAATAAAAACCTAAACTTAAACCAAAAATTAAAAATAAAACCTAAAAAAATAAGAAAACTCAACTAAAAAGTCAATTAAACCTAAAAAATGAAATAAAATAAAAAACCTAAAATAAAATAAATAAACCTAAAATAAATAAATTAAACTAAATATAAATAAAAAATAAACTTATATAAAAATAAAAATAAACTTAAATAAAAATAAAAATAAAAAATAAAATAAGCTAAAATAAATAAAAATTAAATTAAATAAATTAAATAAACCTAAACTTATCGGTTTACTTAATTTAACAAAAAATAAAAAATCAAAAACTCTTAACACTAAACTACAAACCTAAAACACTAAACTCTAAACAAAACCCCCAATTCAAACCCTAAAACTAAACACTAAACCCTAAACCAAACCCTAATCTAAACCCTAAAAGCATAAACCTAAAACCTAAACCTTAAACCCTAAATCATACACCCTAAACCTAATCCCTAAACCCTAAACCCCCAAGCCTAAACCCTAAAACAAACCTACCTAAACCTAGTAACTAAATAAATTAAGAAATGAACCTAAACCCTAAATTCTAATAAATTTAAACCTAAACTTAAACCTTAAGAATGGGCCGAACCTTGATAGCTGGAACATCACCGTCATCCTCGATCCCAGATCTGGTGGAGGTGAAGGTGGAGGCGGCTATCATAGTGGCGTGGGGATCTAGAGGTGCTTTGTGGATATGGAGGTGGTAAAAGTGGTGGTTATGGAGGTGGTAGAACAGCGAAGGTTACTGGCAGGTGGTGGCGGGAGAAATGGGATATGATGGTGGATCCCACTACGAGAGGCGGTGGTTCGATGCGGAGAAATTGAAAAATCAATTCGCTACTTATTGAACTATATCTTTATAGTAGAGACGGTTTTAATTACCTAGGGTTTTTTATTTTCTCTTTGTGTGCTCATTTTTTATTTATGTCGTCGGTTGTGTCTTAAAAAGGTTCGTGTGTTACTTGGTTGATGAAATCGAAAAGATGAAATGTTGAATCTTAATTTGTTCTCTATTAAAAAAACCCTTAAACCATAAACTAAACCTAAACCCTAGACTTAAAACCTAAGGCCTAAACCCTAAACTCTAAACCCTAAAAACCCTAAATCAAACTAAACCTAAACTTAAAACCTAAACCCTAAATCCCAAACCCTAAACTAAAAACCACAAACTAAACCCTAAACCACTCAAACCCTCTAAACCTAAAACTAAAACTTAAACTAAATAAATACCTAAAATAAAATAAATAAAAAAAACATAAATGATAAAATAAAAAATATATAATATAAAAATAAAACTAAAACATAAACCTAAACCTAAAAACTTGGACCTAAATAGAAAATAAAATAAATAATAAAATAAAATAAACTAAAAAATAAAGAAAATAAAATAAAACTAAACCTAAAATAAACTAAATAAAACCTAAACCTAAAAAAATACTATATAGAACCTATAAATAAATTAAAAATAAAACCTAAACCCTAAACTAAAAAAAACCTAAACCTAAATTAAAAATAATATAAACCTAAACATAAACTAAAATATATAAAACTTAAACCAAAACCTAAAATAAACTAAACTTAAACTTAAACTAAAAAATAAAACCTAAAATTAAACCTAAAATAAAAACCTAAACCTAAAATAATAAAATAAAACCTAAACATAAAAAAAAATAAAAATAAAATCTAAACCTAAAAAATAAAATAAAAATAAAATTAAACTAAAGATAAACATAAACCTAAACCTAAACCTAAATAAATAAATGAAAACCTAAACTAATATAAATAAACCTAAAATAAATAAACTAAACTAAGTAATAATAAAATATAAACCTAATAAAAATTAAAAATAAAATAAACTCAAATAAACAAAAAATTAAACTAAATTAAACTAAACCTGCTAGTTTACTTAATTGAAAAAAAAACCTAAACCCAAACCCTAAACCCTAAACCCTAAAAAACCCTAAACCAAAAACCACAAAACCTAAACCCTAAACCCCCAAACCACAAAACCTAAACCCTAAACTACAACCATAAATCTTAAACCCTAAACTAACCCAATCCTTAACCCTAAACTAGCAGTAACACTAAGAATGTGTAGAACCTTGATGGAGAACATCATCATCGTCAACTAGGCTCATATGTCGGTGGTGGAGGCAAGAGGAGAGATGGAGGCGATTATCGTGTGGTGGTGGGGGATCTAGTGGTCGTGGATGAAGGTGGTGGTCAAGCATGGTGGTTATGGAGGTAGGAGGGGTGATGGAGGTTACTGACCTGGCAGTGGCGGTGTAGAGGAAGAGATCAGGGATATGATGGCAAATCCCACTACTCGAGAGGCTGGGTGGTTTGATAAAGCTGAAATTGAAGCGGTCAATCCAATCTACTTATGAATCTATCTTTTAGTAGAGAGGTCTACTTATTTAGAAATTTTGATTTGCTATATGGGTGCTCATTTTGAACTATGTGTCTTGTGTCTTAGAAAACTTGGTGCTACTTATTAGATGAAATTGAAAAGATGAAATGTTGAATCTAATTTATTTTCTATTAAAAAGACCTTAAACCTTAAACTAAAACTTAAGCTTAAACCTAAAACCTAAACCTAAACCCTAAACCCCAAACCCTAAACCTTAAACTAACCCTAAACCCTAAACCTTTAAAAGCTAAATATCTAAACCTAAACCAAATAAAATTGAAAAATAAAATAAATAAAGAAAATTAAAGAAAAAATATAATAATAAAATAGATTAAAAACTAAAACTAAAATGAAAACCTAATCTTAAACCTAAAAAAAAATTAGGAAAAAAATAAGAACTAAACTAAAATAAAATTAATAAAATTAAACTAAACTAAAAAAACCTAATTAAACAAAACTAAACCTAAATAAAAATAATATAAACCTAATGAAATAAAATAAAAATAAATAAAAACTTAAAACTAAAAATAAAAAAATAAAACCTAAACCCTAAAACCAAAAAAAAACCTAAACCTAAAATAAAAAAGAAAATAAATAAAATAAAATAAACCTAAACCTAAACAAAAAATAAACAAAACCTAAACTACCTAAAATAAACTAAACTAAACCTAAACTAAATAGATAAAATAAACTAAAATAAACCTAAACTATAAAAAAACTAAAAATAAACTAAAATAAAACCTAAACATAAATGTAAAAATAAAAAATAAAACCAAAACCTAAAGAAAAAGTAAAAATAAAACTCAACTAAAAATAACCTATACTTAAAAAATAAACTTAAATAAAAGGACTAAACTAAAATAAATAAATCTAAAATAAACAAAATAAACTAAATAAAAATAAAAATAAACCTAAATAAAAATAAAAAATAAAATAAACTCAAATAAATAAAAAATAAACTAAATAAACCTAGACCTACCGGTTTAGTTAATTTAAAAAAAATAGTAAACCCTAAACCCTAAACCTTAAAACTAACCCTAAACCCCAAATCTAAACCTAAATAAACTGAACTAAACCTAAACCCTAAACCCAACCTAAACCCACAAACCTAAACCCAAACCCTAAACCCACAAACCACAAACCCTAAAACCCTAAACACAAACTAAATCCTAAACCCTAAACAAACCCTAACCCTAAACCATATAAAACCTAATTCTAAACCTTAAACCTAAAATCTAAACCCTAAACCTAAACCCTAAGAATGGGTATAACATTGACGAAGAAAATCACATCAACCAAGCTCGGTATATCACGGTGTGGAGCGATGGCGGTGGTTATCATAGTGTTGGTGGGGGATCTGGAGGTGGTGGTCAGAGAAGTGGTTGTTATGGAGGTGGGAGAAGTGGCAGAGGCTACATCCATGGTGGTGGCGGAGGGAGAGATCAAGGATATGATGGTAGATCCCGCTACTCGAGTGGCGGTGGTGGTTTGGATAGGACTAGAGAAATTGAAGAATGATTGATATGATCTGCTGCTTATAGAATACTGTATTTATAATCGAGATGGTTTTCCTTATCTAGGGTTTTTGATTTGCTCTATGGGTGCTTATTTTTTATCTATGATATCGCTTGTGTTTTAGAAAACTTGGGGTGCTACTTGGTTGATGAAATCAAAAAGAAGAAATGTTAAATATGAATTTATTCTTTGTTAAAAAAAATTTAAAACCTAAACTAAAACTTAAACCCTAAACTTAAAACCTAAACCCTAAACCCTAAACCCTAAACACTAAACTAAACCTAAACCAAACCTAAATAAAACCTAAACCAAAACCCTAAACCCTAAACCCAAACCCCTAAACCTAAACCACAAACCATAAACCTAAACCATTAAAAACCATAAACCCTATAAAACTTACAACCATAAACCTAAACCCTAAATACAAACCTAAACCCTAAACCCAAACTACACTAAAAAACTTGAACCCTAAACTAACCAAACCTTGAATAAATATGTCATTGGGGTAGAGCTAAAGAATGACCTAATCCTAACATAGTTATGGTAAAGAAAATTCTTCAAGAGACTTTCCTTGACTATTAGAAATTTGAATACCCAAAATAACCCAAAACATATTATAATACCATATGTTATAGTATAATGTAGCATCATATATTTGAGCATCCAGTGATGTGCTTTTTTTATGTTATAAAATGTTTTGAAATGTTTAGTATATTATGGTATTTTGCCATATAGTCTACATTAACATAAATCATAAAAATACTGATTTAATAAATTAGATGATGAAATTTGTTAAATTTGAAGTGGGAATTAGGTTGTAGTATCAAAGGTGTGCTATGCCACTTGTAGTCTAAAAAGTAAGATTTTATGTTCAAAATAAATATTATATGTTCTAGCATAGTATATCGTCATATATAATAATATATTGTTCTACACATTTTTAATTCTTTTAGTATTTTACAATCATGCAGTCGAGCCTACACTAGCATTACTTAAAAAAATGTTGATTTAGACTTTAAAATGGTGGAATTTGTCCAAATTCATAATAGGTAGAGCATGGAATCATAATATATTATTTCAATTTAAAATGTGTAAGTGATACGACTAAAATAAATAGTTTTTTATTATTTAGACTAATTTTATGATTTTTTTTATCTTAAGTAATCCCTTATGATGTTATATGCAATATAACACAATATGATATGTTATAGTGTATTATAATATAAGATGCCATAACATAGTGTAGCATCATGCATTATAACATACTATCTTGTATTACTGCTTATTGTTTAGCATATTTTAGTTTGTTATATTATGAGGTAGCAGAGTTTGTATTGGTATAATTCATAAAAATATTGATTTATAGGCTCAGATGATGGGATTAGGCCATATTTAAGGTAATCTTTAGGGAACATCATTGGGGGTGTGCTATGTTGTGTCATTTAATCAAAATAATGAAATTTTGCATCAAAAATAAATGTTCATTTTTCAACCAAATTTGATAAGTTTTTGCTTAATGTGATTAAATTTAAGATGTAATGTAAGATAATATATTATATGAAAGCATATTAAAATATAATGTACATAACAATATAACTTCACATGTATATGAATGTGTGGTGTTACTAAATGTTATTGTACAATTTAGTATGTTTTACTTTTGTTATAAAACATTGGGTCAAAACTCACAAAAATGTTAATTTGAAGGTTGAGATAGAAGAATTTGGCCAAATTCACAACACACACCAAGAAGAAACATAAAAACTATACTATTTTGGTGTGCAATGGTTATACAAGAAAGAAAGCATAATAGACTTACTTCTTCCAAAGAGAGGAACAATCGCTGGGGTGACTTGTTGGTTGCAAAATAAATCAAACCTGACCTAGGGCGACTACTGAGTGAATGCTATTGGGGACTTATGTCAACTCAAAATTAGTCAAGATTAATTTTATCTTAATTTCATGTGATTTGATATGGTTTGTTTGTTTTAGTTTGATTTCGAATTGAGGCATATCAGGGGATGTGAGTCAAATTAAAAGATTTAATTTATGGACCATGTTGGTGCATGGATCCACTAAGAAGGGGCTATATCAGACTTATCCTATCTTAGATTTACAAATATAGTTCATGGGGTAGAGCTAGCCAACCTAAGGGGTTTCATTTAGGTGTGTAACGGCTATGCCAGGAAGAAGACGTAGCAGCCTTACATCTTCTAAAGTAAGGAACAACCGTTGGGGTGACGTATTGCTTGCATAACAAATCAAACTCGACTTAAGGGGGATTATTGAGTAAATTCCACTGGGACTTATATCAACTCTAGAGTAGTCAGGCGATTCCTATAGGGAGTTTTGCTGACACTGCCCAAAAGTTAGGATATCTGCTTGGGAAATGGTACCATTAGGGGTTTCCTCATAATCCATAAGTGAATATATATTTTGTTTATATGTTTGAGTGGACCTTGTTGGTGTACAAGGGACCACACTGAGAAGGGGCTATGTCAGCCTTGACCTATCTCAGATTTACTAGACTAAGGAAGAATTTACACATCCATAGAATGGAATCATATGGGTGGTTACTAAGAAAGGGAACTGTCCAATCTGATAGTAACCTGTGTAATGTCTAAATGGGGTTAAAAGTGATGTGATCCAAATATAGTGCCCATAGGGGAGGTGCTACTAGGAGCGTTATCCTAATCCTTGTAAAAGAAAGCCTATAGGTGTATGATGGCCAACTAAAGAAGAAAGCATAGCATACTTACAACTGCCATGAGTGGTGTATCCTAAGGTGCGAGAACCAACCAACCTAAGGTGTATCCATCAGCACGAGTGGTGTATCCATCAACATAGTGAGAACCAACCAACCTAAGGTGCTTTGGTGCAATGATCAATGGAAAGAAAGCATGTAGGCTTACAACTTTCCAAGAATATATCATCGGATAGCATCAGTGAGACTGTTATTCAACCCAGAGTTTACTACTGTGGGAGCCCCGAGGAAGGACTGAAACTAGACTTGAAGTAGTCGAGGGAAGGAGCGCCATGGGACTTATCATAAACCTCAAATATACTCATTAGTAATGAAGGCTAATCCAAGAAGAAAGCATAGACTCACATCCTCTTAAATGAAGCCAACATGAGGTAGCTTACCACACAAGTAAGGCCTACCAAACTAACAAGGCACCATCATGCGTTATGTAAAAAAAAGGAAAGCATAGCAGACTTACATCCTCCAAAGCAAGAATACCACAGGGTGACACACTAGGTAGCATGTCACCGACCTAGAGCAAATATTGAAGTTAGTGCCGCTGGGTGTTATCTCAACTCGTAGCCAAAGGCAAAAATATATGTGTTTATTTTATATATTTTTTTGTGTTTATGTATGTTATGTCAATGAAGGATAGATGCTCATCCTTACACCTACCCTAAACATATCATGGCGATTCAAAACAAGAATACTTTCAACATGGAAGAGATTGAATTCAAAATGGAATTTTCATTGATGATAATTATTTTCAAACATGATTTATAATATTTTTTAAGTAGAGCCCATTGATTGGAAGCATTGCACTCTTATGATTAATAAGTTGATAAGATCCTCCTTGGTAAGCCTTCTCTATGGCAAAAGGGCCTTCCCAAGTGGGTTCAAACTTGCCTCCCATCTTACGACGGGCAACAATCCTTAGAACTAAAATAAGCTCTCCTTGAAAAGCTCTAGGATACCAACTTGTTATTGAGCTTGAATCATTTTAGCTTTGTACAACTCAGGTTTTGGCATGCCCGCCTCTCTCCTCCAAACCTTCAAGCTCTAATCAACTTGCTTATTTTATGATCTATACCCACTACTATCCTTAGTGATGGGAGTTGACTTTAATGGTAGAATGGACCCATACACTAAGGAGAAAGGAGTAAACGAGTTGGAGTTCTATATGTGGTAGCACAAGGCTTCAACTAACTACTCATGCCATTATCGCTTGTTATTGAGTGTCTTATTTAGTATTTGATGAGAGTTTTATTGAAGGCCGCTAAGCCTGGGTAGTTGATGGTAGAATATCTCCAATCTATCTCCGGCAAAGTTATTGATTGATGCTCTGAATGCAATACCATTATCAAATATAATTCATCGACACTCCAAACCTATATATATATGGTTCCTAAAAAATGAGCACATGTTGGGTTGTGACCTCTAAGAATCACCTTCACCATTTGGAAAAGTAGCAAGAGTGCCTAAGATGAACGATGACCCTGAAGAAGGAGGATCAATCGACCCACTATCTGTACCCAACACTGAATGGCCATGAGGCCAATGTAGAATGTTGGGGTTGGTGGGACCACATTGTATTTGACATTGGTGGCCTCACCTAGCTGTATCCATACAATCTTTGATCATCGACGGCCAGTAGTGTCCTAGTCTCTTGATCTTGGCTTTCATCTTCGGACCGAATTTGTTGGCTCCACATAATCCAGTGTACCTACCATGATCTTATGCTTCATGCTTGTCTAAACAATGTAACCACATATGATCAAAGATCTATAAGACACCATCCACAAAGAGCATGTGAAAGTGCTCTACTTCATCCGATGGGCTTGGGACTTCTCTGAGGTAGTTTTCCTTTATTTAAGTAATCCATGAATGGTTGCCTCCAATCTAACTCATCCTTCTGAATGGCAACCTCCTTCAAAGAGTACTTTTGATGAGTTTAATATCAATAAGGGATAAGACTTGTCTATTTTGGACCTTTATTGATATGGACTCATCCTCACATGCCAACTCCTTGGCAAGCTTGGCTAAAGCATACACTATGCAGTTCTCTCCTTGAGGAATCTTATAAATGGTAACCTCTAGGATTTGGCCAACAAATCCATGGTGTACTTATGGTAGTGATGGAGCTTGCTTTATAACCTTATAGGACCCAACATTTGGTTGATAATAGTCGAATTTGAAAGATGTTGATGTTCTTGATGCTTAGAGTAATAACTAACATTAGATCGATAATCAGAGCCTCATATTCAGCTTCATTTTTGATGCAAGGATTGGACAAATAATATGAGAATCTCATCACAACGCAGTCAAGAGTTAAGAGAACTATTCTTACCCTTGCCTTTCGAATAGTAGATTATGGTTCTTCTCCTCTTTGAGAGGAAGTCGCACCATCAAAGTACATCTCCGTGAATGCTAGTATCCCCTAAGTTCATGATTTGTTCATCGGAGATCATCTAAGTGGAGTCAACAAGAAGTGGGTGTTAAGAAATCTGCTCTTTCCCTTTCACCATGGAGGGGTATGAAGGTAATGAGATACTATAGAGGATACTTTCATGTCATGAGATACCAGATGTGGATTGATCCTAGAGATTAAGTTCACTTTATGAGGAAGCATGTAGTGTTGTAGCTTTTGGGATGCAAAGATTAAAGCTAGCTGCTTCTCAATGTGGATAATTAGTCGAGGGATTAGATGACGACTGAGGTAGTAGAGTGCATTTTTTCTTCCCTTTGTTGCCAACAAAACAAAGCAAGGGAGTCATCTAATGTAGTGTAAAGTATGAGCTACCCCAAATAAATGCTAGAACGAAATCATTAGGTAATGCTTGATGTCTTCAAAGGCATGCTCACACTTATCATCCCACTTGAACTTGGCATCCTTTTGACAAGTATTGAGAATGGACATTTTCCGATAGGTTGGATATAAAGCATCTTAGATATGCCAACCACCCTTGAATGATCTGAGTTGAGTTAAACTTTTAGTGGCATTTTTATATCACTTGATCTTCTCGATCAATTTTGATTCCCTGTTCAACAAACCCAAAGAATTTAAAGCTTTAAATGCACACTTTAGGTTAAATTATCTTAACTATTCAAAACTACACTCAAGTCAAAGAGATGGTCTTCCTTTTCTACTTTTGACCATGAGATCATTACATAGCTCAACTTGATGATGAATGAGTTCATGAAGATTCAAGTCATAGTTTGTATGGCATAACATTTTAAGGTAAAGGCATGACCTTATATAATAGATCGATGGTTCTAAAAGTAGTGTTTTTTTTTCATCTTCGGGCCATCTTTATTTGGTTATAGATGAGCCATCCATGAAAGAGAAGACTGCATGAGATGAGGCAATGTCCACCATCTCCAGGATTGGTAGTGGAAATTCATCTTTTGGACATGCCTTATTTAAATCCCTAAAATTGACGAATATGTGAATTTGGCCATTATTTTTCTTAAATGGATACACGCTAAGGTATTTTTCTTCCTGATGAAGCGCATCAATTTCTTGACTTCATAAATGACCATTATTCTATGTCTAATCGCATCATCTAGAGCTTGCTTGATAGGGTTAGTAGGCTATTTATGGACCGCCACATTAGAGCCAATCTAGAATCTCTTCATAACACCATGCAAAGTCCTTTAAACTAGTGAATAGCCTAACTAAGTCATTGGTTTCAATTTCATTCAATAAAGAACTGATGTATGTCAGGAATGGATATTCTTCAGTTCCTAAGTTGATTTCTTTGTGCTCATCGATGGTTGAATTGATCTCTTCCTCGAACTCTGTCGGTGCATCTTAGACTTCAAAATTATTTGGATCATCTAAAGTTTCTAAGCACAGCTCCTCATATGAGTTAATGTGATTTGAAAAGAACTATCAGATTCTAAATGATTGGTGATGACTAAGCAGTAATCATCATCTTGACCCAATACCAATCCTAGTCCCGTCTTGTATTTGTTCTTCCATATTCTTTTCAAGTAGTCTACCTATGCTTTGACCAAGTATGTGGGATTAACCCTTTCTTTGCTAAATTATGAACACAAGCAAGTACCAATCAAAAGGTAATTCTATTAAATCTTTATATGAATCATCCTCAAGTTCTACATCAACTTTGACTTGAGGATGATGCTCCAAAGAACCTCCGAAGTCTTCACACTGTGATGACTTAGGGCTTCCTTAACTACCAAACCCCGCCTTTTGAGAAAAGTGTGAGCTAAGGTTCCAACCAATGCCTAACTATTTCACATATAGACTTGGATATTTTTGGTTTCTTTGGAGCCGACTTCATCGCTATCTGCTCAAGTGTCACCTCCAAGGGAATCTACTTGAGAAGAGGTGGTGTGCTAACCATATAAGACTCATCCATGAACTAGATTCTAAGTCTATATGGATAGTAAGTGTACTCTAGTTGGGACATATCTTCTATTGGGTGGCCAAGGGAGATTTTCCACCCTGCCTCTAAACCTCCTCTTCCTCTCTTGGTGGAGGTCGTCATCCTACCCATATGTTCAATGGAGTAATAAACTATGGGTGGAATCTAATGTCGCCACTTCCTCCTCCAAGTCTATTTTCTCCCTTTATTTTCTTTTTCATTTTCTTTTCTTTCTTTTCTTTTCTCTTTCTTTTCTTTTCTTTTCTTTTATTTTTAAACTTTGGCCAAGTTCAGAATAGACTTGTTGATTTTGAGGGAGGTAGTAAGCCCCATCCTCATATATGCCAACCTCGTGAACTGTAAATGACTTGAGATCTCTTTTAACACAGTAGATGATCCCACCTCTCACAAACTTCATACACGATGTAGAGAGGATGAACAAACTATGTTGTTCTCATGTATCCATGGTCTCCCAAGCAAAGCATTGAAAGATGTATCCAAGTATAATGTGAAACTTGGCTTCGGCCTTTCCAATCATCTATCTCCAAGGGCAACACTATGGAGCCTAAGGCCTATTGACCTCACACTTTGGAGTGTGATTCAATCTTCCCATCTTAGACTTAGAGTCTTCTAGACACTAAGACTCTAGTCATAAGACACTTCTAACAATTAAGTAAACACTTAACCTAAGCCTAAAGACTTAGAAGGGTTAACCATAGATTAGGTTATGCCTTGGATTAGATAATCCACCTACCCTACAACCCAAATCCAATCCATGTTCACCTTCTCAAACCAAACCTCAAGTTCAATTCAAACATCAAATCCAAATCCAAATCCAAACCCAAATTCCAAAACCAAATGATTGAAGCCCATGATCAAATCCAAACTTGAAACCCTTCCTAAGCCATATGACCTATCCCATGGACTTAGCCAAATATTAATCCAAATAAATCCAAAATCAATTGATTTTCTCATAATCAAATTTATATCTTCAATCTTTCCTAAATATAAATCAAATCTACATTGAAATGATCAAAACTAAATCAAACTAAATCAAAACCCTTCCTAAGCCATATGACCTATCCCATGGACTTAGCCAAATAATAATCCAAATCAAGTCAAACTCAATTGATTTTCTCACAAATCAATCATATTTTCAATCATCTTCACAAATTTAAATGAAATATACATTTAAATCATCAAAACTAAATCAAACCAAATCAAAATCCAAACTAAGCCACATGACCAACTCCATGGACTTAGCCAAATTCTTCATTCCAAAACCAAATTCAATTGATTTTCTCATGAATCAATCATACCTTCAATCATATTCATAAATAAAAATGAAATCTACAATCATCAAGCCAAACCAAAATCAACCCAAGTCAAACCAACTTAACCCTTTGACTTGAAATGTTCAAATGAACCAAAACCCATTTGAACTAATTATAATTGAATTTATATATCAATCCCAAATCCATATATAAACTCAACTAAATCAAACAAACCCAAAATAAATACAACTAAACCCAATTGGTCCACTTGACCCAAAGTGGCCAATTTGACCTATTTCTTACCCACCCAAATTGAAACCAACCCATCAAAACCTCCCATCATGATTGTTGATCACCCTAGGTTGATCAATTATCATAAATTGGGTCAAACCAAGTCAACTTGGTCATTTGACCAACCCCTTAACCCATATGAACCCAAACTAGCCAAATTGCAACCTAAGCCAAATCCTTGAAACCAATGATTCATACCAAATCAAAATCAATATTTGAATATGACTTGACCTTCAATTGAGTCAAAACCAAACAAACCTCCTCTTGACCCAAGTTGACCAAATTGACCTAAAAGACCAAATTGGGTCAAATTAAAATATAAACCAAATTGATTGCAACCAATGGCTCAAGTTCATTCCAAATTGATTGTTGAACTTTAAAGCCATGATTGGACCCAATTGAACCCAATTGATCAAGTTAGCCCAAATTGACCTAAAGGTTCAAGTTGGCCTAAATCAAAACCAAATCCAAATTAATTAAAACCAAAGCCTACAATCATCTTCAATTGGTCAACTAAACCCAAACCAACACCCAACCCAAGCCAATTTGGCCAATTTGGTCAAATTGGTTAACTTAACCCATTTGACCCAAATGAATTCAAATGAGCCAAAATCAAATCTAAGCCAAACTAAACCAAACCAACTTAAACCAAAACATCCCAAATGATCATATGAACTTAACCTAACTTGTTTTATTCAATTCCAACCAAATTTTGACCCAAATTGAGCCAAACCTAACCAAATCAACTCCAAACTTGAAATTTGCTAACCCACTTTTGGCTTATTTCAAATCTTCCCAAATCAAATCCAATGCAAATGATCATTCTACCCTTGGGAAGGGCATCACATGAGAAAATCACCCATGTAAGTGGTCATTTCTATTCTTGGCCACTTGGTACCCAATGGTCCACCTAGGTACCTAGGACACCGCCAACCCAACCTGGTGGGGTGGTTGGACATGACCCATGGGAGGTGAAATCACCTCACCCCATTGGAGCATTTGAAACCCAAGACACCCATGATTCCTCCTCAGCCACCTCCACACCTTCAACCAAGTCGAGCCAACTCACCTCCTCCCCGCCACCCACTCGAGATGGCTGATCACTACAAGAAAAACCCAATCATCATTTGATCAAGATGAAAGGGGGGGTATACACCCCTCATTTCACTCAAACACACACAAAAAAATCATTCCTCAAAGGCCTAGCTACCCAAGATGAGCCGCTAGAGCCATTCCCTAAGCTCCCAAGTTTGTTCATCAAAAAATGCCATTCCATCCATCAAAATAGACACAATTTTGACCTAACTTCTATTTCTCCATCAAACTCAAATTAACTTTTGCACCCACCTTCCTAGGCCATGTTGAAAGAAAAATCATCTCCCAAGCTTCAAGCAGGAGGTGGGATTTTGATCAAAGCTCCAAATCATTAGTTTCATGGCCTTCGAACTCAGGAATTGATCCAATTACTCAACAAGGCTTCATCTCCACTAGATGAAGCTTCCTCAATCATTCTGAGCCGCCGTCTTGAGCTAGTGAGGTATGCTTCCAAATAATCTGGGAAAAAAAATGGGTTGGAGCTTTTGAAGAAAACTTGCATCTATGTGATCTTGATCGTTAAATCTCCTCATTGATGTGAAGGTGTGGATCCTTTTGGAGTTGATCCGAGCTCGTAAGTTTAGATCGAGAAATGATGGATGGACTCCATTCTCCTCACTACATGACGGATTACACACCATTTCCATTGATAAAATGGATGGTTGTGATTAGATCCAGATCGATTGATTTAATCCTATTAAGCTATGGGATTAATCATATCCATAGATCAGATCATGGTGGACAAGAAAGCATCCGCCACACCACATAGGCATCAGTTGATAAGTTTTAAATAACCACCCACCGGACATGGAAAGCACGCACATGTGCAAAAGAGGATTAGGATTTAATTAGGCTTAATTAATCATTTTTTAATGGTTGAAACTAAAAATCATAAAAATCATAGAGAAATAAAAAATGCAAATAAATACTCATTTTAAAGGTATTTTAGAGGAGAATTAATTAAAAATGATTTTAACTAATTTTGAACAATTAAAGTTTAATTACAAAATTTATTAGCTTAATTACTCTTAATTACTTGAGCAATTAATCCAAATTTTATAATTTAATGGGATGACCTCTACCTCCATGATTTTCTTGGGATTTATTGCTCACTTAATTAGAAAATTGACTAATTAAACCTTAACTACTCTTTAAGTTAATTAATTAAAATGAATAACAAAATTAATTAAGTTTATTAATCATTGTTCAATAGTAAGTGAACAAAGGAATAGGGTTGGCCCCTTTCCCTAAGTTCATTTCACCCTTTTAAATTAATTAAGATTTAACCAATTAATTAAATCACTTAATCAAATTGAAATCATAATCACATTAGACCTTAATTAATTAAATCATGGGGTAGATCTTTAGGTGTTTAATAAAAGAGTTTAATGAAATTATGGTTAGTCCACATGTAAGAGGAATTAATTAAGTCCCTTAATTAAATATTAATCATGAGCCAATAATTAGGCCCTTTTATTTGGATCATTGCAAGTTTATTTTCCATGCATATCATGTTGGCTCATAATTATTTAGTTAATTACTTTAAGGTGACATAGGTAAGGGTAATTAATTCATCTAATTAAGGTTCAACTTAATTAACCCATAAAATCAACTTAATTACATTTCCTTAAATTAAATCAAATCACTAATGTGGAATGGGTTTAAAATAGCAAGTGATGATTTCTTGTCCCTCTTTAAATCAAGTAAATCCAAAACTTAATTAATAAAGAAGCTTTGGTTTGCTTTAAATAATCTTATTTGATTTGATTATCCTTAAGAACTAGTTTGGTTGAATGAATCACATGCTTATATTTGATTGTCCTCTTCCAATCATGTTAAATTTGGTATGTCATTTGAATTCATGCATCCATCTTTTCAAAATCAAGTAAAATAAAATGGATTTCTTTATGTAAGTTTGCATGTGTTGATTTAATTTAATATATGGGCTATCACTATTAAATCCAAATGTATTTTCAAAAGCTTATAAATGAATAATAATATGTTATGATGCTAGTTATAAATACATAAGAAATGCATGTGCTTATAGCTTAAGTGTATGAATGTTGAGTTCTCTTTCCTCTATTCATGTGTTGATTTATATAAGATTGAATGGTAATGGGTATATAGTATGGACATTAACACGAGGTTTTAGTTAGCCCCAAGAGGTCATTTGATTACCTCACTTCCTTAGTTTATCAATGTCACGTATTCATTTGATTTATTCTTATCAACATTAGAATTTGGATAGAGTTTTAATTCATATATATAAATGATTCAACCAAAAAAAAAAAATCTTTGCATGTTTTTCTTTCTCTCATTTATGTATACATCCATGTGTGTCCAAGAAAAGCAAGTATATAGTTTGGACATCTTGGGAATATGAGGCTTTAGTTACCCAAGAAGGTCATTTGACAACCTCACTTCCTAGTTTAACAATGACATTTACTTGTATATCTTTGTACATGTATATGTATATGTGATTAGTGAATGAAAATCCCATTTTACATTAAAAAATGCATTCATAATTGACTAAGTGGTTGAATTAATTAGGCATATGATTTGGAGCTTACTTTCTATGTTCATGTATACTAATTTACATACATTTTAATGCAAATGGGTTTATAGTCTGGACATCCTGAGAATACGAGGCTTTAGCTAGCTCCAAGGAGGTCATTTGATTACCTCACTTCCCTGGTTTAACAATGGCACATGCCTATTTAATTTTATTCTTATGTAATTTTGTATAAGAATTTGGATAAAATTTTAAATTAATATGTTTAAATAATTCAATCAAACAAATATAAATTTCTAAACATACACATATTCATCATTTAAGTGTGCTAAAATATGTTGTATAGATACACTTAGGATTAAATCATATGCATTTTACATGTGATGGAAAGGATTGATTTAATATATGTCATGTGGTAGTAATTCAATTAAATTAATCTTAAGATGCTTTCATTTTGAATAGGATTATTTAAAGTGAACCTAAACTTAGATTAATTAAATCATTTAATAAGTCATTCACTAAAGAGAATTAAATCAAATTAATATACTTTAGAAAGTGACTTAAGGTAGGGATGAAAGAGGGAAATTTTTTCCTCTTTATACACTTAGTTAAGTGTAATCAAATAAAACAAAAGAAAACACAAATTAAAATTCTCAAATCAATTAAACTACTTCAAGAAATCAACCTTTCATGTTAAATTGAATCCTTCTACACTAGAAAATACAACACTAATGCCTAACAAGACTTACCACACAAGCCTTAATACACACATTAGAATTAAGTCACCACTTCTAGCTCTAAGTTAGATGATGTATGTGTGATGTATGTTTTCTTTATGATGTATTATTTTAGATTGGATGTTAGGGTGTATGCTTCATAGACTGGATGATAGGCCAATATTAGCCTAATCATGTTCTAGAGGTCATTATGCTTAAGGAATGCTTAAAAATAAATGTGAATGCTCTTGTTGCTTTAAATCCTTAAGCATAATCCAAGTTAGGACACTTAGTTACCCATTTGTAGGTGCTAAGTCTAAATTATAATACAATACTTGGGATTATTTGTATATTTAGCTAACCTCCATTTTTGTGAGTAGTTAGATTTACTTTTCCCACAATGTAATTTATAATAGGAATTAGATTAGTATGGGGATTAGGATGAGCAAGTAGAAGGCTTTGTCTGGGTGCATTGATGCCTTTGAAGTAAGCACCATCCAAATTAAGGAAGGAACCAAATCAAAAATGGAGATATGAAGAAAGAAGACCCCATAACATTTAATACAATTATAATCATTATTTCATATTCTAGGTTGTATAAGGGTAGAGCTTGGCTACCCATCTTTTCTCTCTTTGGGTGAAACACACGCATCTTTTTATTCTTTTATATAGTTTATATAATTGTTTGATGTTATGTTTACATTATGCATTAGATGGCATGCTTGTCATAGTTTCTTAAATGATTGATGCTTTAATGTATTGCTTGGAATGATTAGGCTCTTAGGATAAAAATAACTTTATACCCAACTAATCACTCATAACTAAATTTTAAAAAACTCATAACCTCATCATAAAGCCTAAGTATAAATAAGATAATTAAAAGATTTAGCAACCCTTAGTCAGTATGGATGTATGTTTCACATCATGTATGCATATTCTTTCTCTCTTGAACATGAAGGATCTCCATCCTTGCACGATAAAAGAATGCTTAACCTGTGAGGGCATCCCTTGTGGTGGAGAGCACCTTCTTCTAGCTAATTTGACCCAAAACTTATTTCGTCATGCATTTAAGCATAATAAACCTTAAAGCCTCTGTCAAAATGATGTATCTAAAATAAAATAAAATTTGAAAAGATTTTACATTTATAGATTAAGTCATATCTCATACCACTCATGCTTTAATCTCTTAAGGAGTGTGTTTAGGACTTTAGTCTTTTTCTAATTAAATAAATCTTAGATACCTTACAATTCATAAGATAACTACATGGTTTTAAAATCATAGGAGGAGTTAGTCTGGCCACTTGTTATAAGTCAAGTCAATTATTCTCTTGTGGAGGTAAACCCTTATGTCCACTTGTTGCTTTTTTAGGTCATGCTAAAGCTCCTAGATTTAGGATCCGAGGTAGCTATTTTCTTCTAAGCATAAATCTCACCTCTTAAGCATTCCCATAACCGTGTTGGTTGATTATACCCTGTAATCTAATTAAATTTCAACTCAAAAATAATCTCCTTAACTTCAAAATTATAATGCCCAACCATATGATAGATTGGAATGCTCACTAGCTTAGTATCATGAGCATTTTCTACTTATTTCATTTGGATTTGAAAAATAAGTCTTCTCCTTGAGCTTTCCTAATTGATTTTCCAAATACAACCAATCTTTTGATAGTCTAACCTTGAAATCTTTGGAGATGATAATTGTCTACTTTAATTGAGAGTCTTCTAAGGAAATTTCATTTCCTAAGATGTAGTTAACTATGCAAGCTTGCCTAAATATTGAACATAAGAACCTAGTTTAATATAAATCCTACTTTATTCATCCATAAAGTAGTGAAAATCTCTGTACATTCAAAGCCCATCATGCCTTAGAGTCCTTATTAAGTTCATTGTATGTGATGCCTCTATCTTTCAAGATAGTACATCATTCCTCAATATTTTATCACCTAAAAGTACCCCATACATCCAAAAAATAAACACCATAAGGCCCTCTCCTTGTTCATTGAATCCTCAACATCATCCTTTCTTTTGAGTTTGGAGATGTCGATCCTCAACTAGTAAAGGGTTCTTAGACTCATAATGTCAATTGATACAACTGGGTCAACCAAAACTCTCGATAGCCTATACCTACCAACATCCTCTATAATGTAAAGAGGCAGTTGTGCTCAATCATCCCTAAGAGTAAGTCTTCATCACTGAATGTAACTCCTAAGATGTCTTTCGAGTGGAATGCCTCTTAGTAGTGGTCACTGAGCTAAGCATATCTCTAGATCAAGTAAATTATAGATTCTCTCATCTCTTTGGATAAGATAACATATGCATAACTTAGGAAAACTTTCTAAGGTGAGGACATTATAATCAACTATGGTTTGGTCCTCAACAAGCACATCAATGGGTGGAGCATCCTATAGAGGGGCTATCTGCTCACTGGAACCAATGACTTGCTTACCCTTTTCTTAAGATTTTACCCTAGGAGGCAGAACTTTGCAACTGCATAGGTTGACTTTAGTGACTTCTTGGAATGATGAGCTTGTGGAAAGTTTTACTTTCTCATTGGGCATACCTACAGCTTCTCCTATGGGATCCTTAGAGTCAGTTGACTCCAAGTCAATCTTAAGAGGTGAACCTGACAGATTTAAAGAAGGATAGTCTGACGTTGAATAAAAAAAAAGGATTAGAACTACTAGAGCTATTATTTTTATTTTGACTCAGAGAGCTTTCAATAGGAATAAAATTAAGAACATCATAAGTGGACAATATATAAGTAGAATTAGCTTTTTTTATTTATTTCTTTTTGGGTAGAGGTACATGATAGAAATCAAGTAAGTAGAGTGAATTTAGTGCCCTTATCCAGACAACGCTCATAGTATGGTGAGTGCTACTTCTAATACCTCCCGAAGTTACCTTTTGCAACTAAACCTTCCTTGGTGTTGGAGGTTTGAGCTACTTAGGCACCACAAGGAAAACTTCTTGATTTAGAAATGATCTTCTTATAGGTTAGGGGAGATATCCCAACCTCTTTGGTCTTAAGAGGATCAAAGTCCCAAGGATTACTCTATAACCGGATGTTGTTATACTCCTAATAATTATGGCTCAACTAAATACACTCAAGATAGTCCTAAAAGTGATACCTCTAAGACATGGCCTAACATACAGTGGTATGAGAAAGAGCTAGAAATAACACTCTTCCCACTTCCTCCACCCTTTATGCTTTAATAAAGTCATGTTTCTTTAAGAGATTAAAGATTTTCCTAACTACTTCCCTCTTGAATGAATAAGGCTTATTCAATCGGCAAGAGTTGAAAGTAGCTACCGCATGGATATGAATATTGTTCTGGGTCATTGTGGTGGTGGAAATGGTTGTTGTGTCAATGGGTGATATGAGTGGAAGAGGAGGTGGCAAGGAGGCGCTGAGCTCATAGTCTCATAGTGAACTCTCTGGTTTCCCTATCCATACAACTATCCACTTCTTTTAAACATCTTCTGCAGCTTGGGATGATTGGTCGAAGAAGGGTAACTATATTGCTTCTTCTTGTAGCCTAACCGCCTTGTTGATTAATTTTTTGAATGTTTTTATGGTAAAACCCTTAAGCATGAAGGAGACTATGCCATGGATATTCTTGAGAAGAATCTCAATGGCATGCTATTCAGTTGTGGTTCGTGATTTCATTATCATCAAGTGCTTGAGAATGTAATCAACAGGGACTGCTTGAGTTTTTTCTATATAGGTCACTACAATCACCCTCTGAGCACCAAAACTCTTGATGAAAAGTGTCTAACTCAAAGAAAGTTTTCATCGAATCATTGGTTACACTAATCAAATGCAACACTAAACAGACAACTAATGAAAAGGTGGAAGAGGAGTGCGTTATTGCCACCGATGTTGCACAACTAGCTCTAAAGTGTGCAATGTGTTATCGTGGGTTCCCACTACCATCAAAGATCTTGATGAATGGTGGCACAAAACCCTAAATAAAATAAAAACTAAATAAAAATCTAAACCTAAAATAAACTTAAAAATAAAACCTAAAAATAAATAAAAAATAAAACATAAACCCTAAACTAAAAAAAACCTTGACCTAAAATAAACAAAATAAAATAAACATAAACCTAAACTAAAACAAACTGAACTAAAAAAAATAAAACCTAAACCTAAACCCTAAACAAAACAAAATAAAATAAAATAAAACTTAAAAATAAAAAATAAAAAATAAAATCGAAACTTAAAAAATAAAATAAAAAAAACTAAACTAAAAAATAAACACAAACCTAAACCTAAACCTAAAAAATAAACTAAAATAAATAAAACAAAAATAAATAAACTAAACTAAATAAAAAAAAATAAATCTAAATAAAATAAAAACTAAAATAAACTAAAATAAATAAATAAAAAACTAAATAAACCCAAAACTATCGGTTCACCTAATTTTTTAAAAAAACCCCAAAATCCTAAACCCTAAACCCTAAACCATAAATCTTAAACCCTAAATAGTAAAATTAACCCTAAACCTTAAATCCTAAACCTTAACCCTAACCCTAAATCCTAAATTGTAAATCCTAAAACCGTAAATCCTAAACCCTAAACTGTAAACCCTAAAGCCTAAAGCCTAAACCATAAACCCTAAATCCTAAATCCTAAACTAACCCTAAACCCTAAAAACCCTAAACACTAAAGCCTAAACACTAAACCTTAAACCCTAAACCCCAAACCATAACACTAAACCCTAAACCCTAAAACCCTAAACCCTAAACCTAAACCCTAAATGCTAAACCCTAAACCCTAAAAGCTAAAAAACTTAAACTTAAACAAAACAAAACCTAAAAATAAAATAAATAAAAAACCTAAATAAAATAAAATAATAAAATAAAATAAAAACCTAAACCTAAACTTACAAATTAAATAAAATAAATTAATAAAAATAAATGAAAATAAAATAAATAAAAACTTAAACTAAACTAAAAAATAAAATAAACCTAGGAATAAAAAACCTAAATAAAATAAAAACTAAATGTAAAATAAAAATAAAATAAACCTAAAATATAATAAAATAAAAAGTAAATAAAAACCTAATCCTAACAAATAAACCTTAAAATAAAACCTCAAAATAAATAAAAAATAACACCTAAACCCAAAATCTATAAATAAAATAAACATAAACATAAACTAAAATAAACTAAACTAAAATAAATAAAACCTAAACCTAATCCTAAAATAAACTAAACCTAAACCTAAAATTAAGCTAAATAAAATAAAATAAACTAAAAATAAACCTAAACATAAATAAAAACCTAAAACCTAAACCTAAAGAAATAAAATAAAAACCTAAACCTAAACATAAAAATAAGAAGCAAAACCTTAACCTAAAAAATAAAATAAAAATAAAATTCAACTAAAAAATAAACCTAAACCTAAAAAATAAACTAAAATAAAAAATCAAAACTAAAATAAATAAACCTAAAATAAATACACTAATCTAAATAGAAATAAAAAATAAATCAAAATACAAATAAAATAAAATAAACTAAAATAAATAAAAAATAAGCTAATTAAACCTAAGCTTACAGGTTTACTTAATTTTAAAAAAGAAAACATAAATCCTAAACTCTAAACCCTAAACCCTAAACCCTAAACCCTAAAACCCTAAACCCTAAATTCTAAACCCTAACCTTAAACCCTAAACCCTAAAGCATAAACCCTAAAACCCTAAACCCTAACCCTAGACCCTAAACCCTAAACCCCAAACCCTAAACCTAAACCAAAAGTAACTAAATAAATTAAAAAATAAACCTATACCCAAAAACCTAATAAATCTAAACCTAAACATAAACCTAAACCATAAGAATTGGAAAAACCTTGATGGCAAGAACAACAGCCAGCTAAGTCTAGATGTGGTGGAGGCAGGCAAAGTGCTATCGCAGGTGGTGGGATCTAGAGGTCCTGGTGGATATGGAGGTGGCGGTCGGAGCAGTGGTGGTATTGGAGGCGGGAGGAGTGATGGAGGTTACAGCCGTGGTGGTGGCAGAGGGAGTGATCGCGGATATGATGGTGGATCCTACTACTCAAGAGGCTGGGGTGGTTCTGATGGGAACTAGAGAAACTAAAGAATCGATCCGATCATTGCTTATGGAACTGTCTTTATAAGAAAGATTCTAGTTATCTAAGGTTTTTATTTGCTCTATGTGTGCTCATTTTTTATCTATGTTGTCGCTTATGTCTTAAAAAATTTATGTTTTACTTGGTTGATGAAATCAAAAAGAAGAAATGTTGAATCTGAATTTATTCTTTGTTAAAAAAAATGAAAAACCCTAAATCCTAAACTAAAACCTGAACCCTAAACAAAAAACCTAAACCCTAAACCCTAAAACCTAAACCCTAGACCCTAAACCCAAAAAAAATCTTACATTCTGAACCCCAAACCCTAAAACATAAAAAGCTAAAAACCAAAACTAAAATAAATAAATAAAATAAAATAAAAATAAAAATAAACCTAAATCAAAATAAAAAATAAAATAAACTAAAATAAAAAAGAATAAACTAAATAAACTTAAACCTACCACTTGACTTAATTTAAAAATAAATAAAAATAAAAATAAAAAAAAAACTCTAACCCTAAACCCTAAATCCTAAACCCAAAACCCTAAAACCTACAACCCAAAACCCTAAACCATGAACCCCAAACCCTAAACCCTAAACCCTAAACCTTAATCCATAAACCCTAAAAACCTAAAAACCTAAACCTAAACAAAATAAAACCTAAAAGTAAAATAAATAAAAAACCTAAACCAAAATAAAATAAAAAATTAAAATAAAATAAAAACCTAAATTAAAACTTAAACCTAAATGAAAACCTAAACCTAAAAGAAAATAAAATAAAATAAAATAGAAAATAAAAACTAAACTAAAAATAAATAAATAAATACCTAAACTAAACTAAAAAATAAAATTAACCTAAAAACAAAAAACCCTAAATAAAATAAGCACTAAATGAAAAATAAAAATAAAATAAACCTAAAATAAAAAAAATCAAAACTAAACCTAAAATATAAACATAAAAAAAACCTTAAAATAAATCAATAAAAAAACCTAAACCTTAAACTAAAATAAATAAAATAAAATAAACCTAAACCTAAATTAAAATAATCTATAAAACAAAACCTAAACCTAAACTCTAAACTAAATAAAATAAAATAAAAACTAAAAAAACCTAAATCTAAACTAAAAATAAATCCTAAAACTAAACCTAAAATAAAAACATAAAACATAAACTTAAATAAATAAAATAAAAAATTAAACCTAAACCTAAAAATAAAAATAAAACTTAAACCTAAAAAATAAAATAAAAATAAAATCAACTAAAAAATAAACACAAACTTAAACCTAAACCTATAAAGTAAACTAAAATAAAAAATATAAACTTAAATATAAAACCTAAAATAAATAAATTAAATTAAATTAAAATAAAAAATAAACCTAAATAAAAATAAAAACTAAAATAAACTAAAATAACTAAAAATAAAAACTAAATAAAAATTAACTAAAAAAACTGAACCTATTAGTTTACCTAAATTAAAAAAAGGAACCCTAAACCTTAAACCCTAAACCCTAAATCCTAAACCCTAAACCCTAAACCCTAAACTAAAACTGTGATCAATCAACTTACAACCCTAAACCTACAATCCTAAACCATAAACCAAAAATAACCCTAAATCCTAAACCCTAAACCCGAAACCCTATTCTAACCCTAAACCATAAACCCTAAAACCTAAACCCTAAACCCTAAACCCTAAAGCCTAAACCCAAAATAGCAAAAAAAAAAAAAAACCTTAAACTCTGAACACTAAATTCCAAACCCTAAACCCTAAATTAACCCTGAACTCTAAACCCTAAACTCTAAAATGCTAAATACCTAAAATAAAATAAATAAACCTAAAATAAATAAACTAAACTAAATAAAATAAAAAAATAAACCTAAATTATAATAAAAAATAAATAAAATAAAAATAAATAAATAAAATATAAACAAAATAAACCTAAACCTACCACTCTAATTTAAAAAAAATAAAAAAATAAAAAAACACTAATCCTAAACCCTAAACCCTAAACCCTAAAACCTACAACCCCAAACCTTAAACCTTGAACCCCAAACCCTAAACCCTAAACCCTAAGCCCTAATCCCTAAACCCTAAAAACCTAAAAAACTTAAACTAAAAAAACCTAAAAAATAAAGAAAAAATAAAACCTAAACCTAAATAAAATAAAAACCTAAACTAAAACGTAAACCTAAACCTAAACCTAAAAATAAAATAAAATAAAAAATAAAAACTAAAATAAAATAAAATAAATAAAAACTTAAACTAAACTAAAAAATATAAAATAAACCTAAATAAAAATTAAAAATAAAATAAACCTAAAATAAAATAAAATAAAAACTAAATAAAAACCTAAACCTAAAATAAAACATAAACCTTAACTTTAAATAAAAGTTAAACCTAAAATAAATTTTAATAAAATAAACCTAAAGAAAAATTAACTAAACTAAAATAAATAAAACCTAAACCTAAAATAAATTAAACATAAAACCTAAACCAAAAAAGTAAAATAAACTAAAAAAAAGCCTAAACCTAAACTAAAAAATAAAACTTAAAAATATACCTAAAATAAAAACCTAAAACCTAAACCTTAATAAAATAAAATTAAAACCTAAACCATAACCTAAAATTAAAAAAAAAACCTAAACTTAAAAAATAAAATAAAAATTAAACTAAACTAAAAAAATAAACATAATCCTACACTTAATAAAAAAAATAAACTAAAATAAAACCTAAAATAATAAACTTAAAATAAACTAAATAAAATAAAAATAAACTTAAATATAAATAAAATTAAAATAAGCTAACTAAATACAATTAAAATAAATAAATAAAACCTAAACCTACTCTGTTTACCTAATTTAAAACCCTAAACTAAAACCCTAAACCCTAAATCTAAACCCTAAATCCTAAACCCTAAACCCTAAAACTAAGTTTAAACCTAAATCAGAACTTATAACCCTAAACCTACAACCAAACTATAAACATAAATAATCTAACCTAAACTCCTAAATCTAAACCTATAAACCCTAAATCCTAAACCCTAAACCCGAAAACCTCAACCCTAACCTTAAACTTTAAACCCTAAACCCTAAAACCCTAAATCCTAAACCCTAAAGCCTAAACCTAAACTATCCCTAAACCATATGCTAAAGCTAAACCCTAAACCTAAAACCCTAAACCCTAAACCCTAAACTCTAAAGCCTAAACTCTAAACCTTAAACCCAAACCTTAAATACTAAACCATAAAACCCTAAACCCAAAAACTCTAAACCCTAAACCCCAAAAACCTAAAAACCTAAACCTAAAGTAAATAAAACCTAAAAATGAAATAAATAAAAAAACCTAAAGCTCAATAAAATAGAAAAATAAAATAAAATAAAATCCTAAACTAAAACCTAAACATAAACCTAAAAATAAAAAAATAAAAATAAAATAAAATAAAATAAATAAAAACCTAAATAAACTTAAAAATAAAATAAACCTAAAAATAAAAAACCTAAATAAAATAAAAACTAATCTTAAAATAAAAATAAAATAAACCTAAAATAAAATAAAATAAAAACCTAAACCTAAAAAATAAACCTAAAACCTAAAAATAAATAAAAAATAAAACCCAAACCCTAATTTAAAAAAAAAACCTAAACCAATTTTAAATTTAAAAAAAAACCTAAAACTAAGCCTAAACCCTAAACCGTAAACATACAACCCTAAACCTACAACCCTAAACCCTAAACCCTAAATAACCCTAAACCCTAAATTATCCTAAACCTTAAACTCTAAACCCTAAACCCTAAACACTAAATCTGAAACCCTAAACCCTAAACACTAAACCTTATCCCTAATCTTAAACCCTAAACCGTAAAACCCTAAACCCTAAACCCGAAACTAACCCTATACCATAAACCTTAAACCGTAAACTCAAAACTAACCCTAAACCCTAAGCTAAACCTAAACCCTAAACCCTAAACTGTAAACCCTAAAACCCTAAACTCTAAAGCCTAAACACTAAACACTAAACCCTAAATCCTAAACCCTAACCTTAAACACTAAACCCTAAAACCCTAAACCCTAAAACTTAAAACCTATACCCTAATCCCTAAACCCTGAACCCTAAACCCTAAAAATCAAAAAACCTAAACCTGAAGTAAATAAAAAATAAAAATAAAATAAATAAAAAGCTTAAACCTAAATATAATAAAAAAACAAAATAAAATAAAAACTTAGCATAAACCTAAAAATAAAATAAAAAAATATAATACAATAAAAAATAAATTAAAATAAATAAAACCTAAACTAAACTAAAAAATTAAATAAACTGAAGAATAAAAAACCTAAATAAAAGAAGAGCTAAATGTAAAATTATAATAAAATAAACCTAAAATAAAATAAAATAAAAACCTAAACCTAAAAATAAACCTAAAAATAAAACCTTAAAATAAATAAAAAATAAAACACAAACCCTAAACTAAAAAGAAAAATTAAACCTAAAATTAAAATAAAATAAATAAAATAAAATAAACTTGAACCTAAACTAAAATAAACTAAATAAAATAAATGAAACCTAAACCTAAACTTAAAATAAACTAAACCTAAACCCTAAACTAAATAAAATAAAGGAAACTAAAAATAGACTTAAGCCTAAACTAATAATTAAATCTAAAAATAAATGTAAAATAAAACATTAAAACCTAAACCCTAAACCCTAAACCCTAAAAAGTTAAAAGCTTGAACCAAAACTTAATAAAACCTAAAAATAAAATAAATAAAAAATCTAAAAAAAAATAAATTGAAAACTTAATAAAAACCTAAACCTAAAATATAAATTTAAAAATAATACATTAAAAGAAATAAAAAATAAAACCTAAACTTGAACTAAATAAAAAAAATCTAAACCTAAAATAAACAAAATAAAATAAACCTAAACCTAAGCTAAAATAAATAAAACCTAAACCAAAAATAAACTAAACCTAAAGCATAAACTAAATAAATTAAAATAAAGTAGAAAAACCTAAACCTAAACTAAAAAAATAAAACCTTAAAATAAACCTAAAATAAAAACCTAAAATGTAAACATAAATAAATAAAATAAAAACCTAAACCTAAACCTAAAAAAATAAACAAAAAAAATAAAACTAAACTAAAAAATAAACATAACTAAACCTAAACCTAAACCTAAAAAATAAAATAAAATAAAAAACCTAAACTAAAATAAATAAATAAACTAAATAAAAAAAAACCTAAATAAAAATAAAATAATAAAATAAACTAAAATAAATAAAAAATAAACTAAATAAACTAAAAAAAATCTAAGACTACCGGTTTACCTAATTTAAAAAAAAAACCCTAATCCTTAAACCCTAAACCCTAAATCCTAAACCCTAAATCCTAAACCCTAAACCCTAAAACTAAGCCTCAACACTGAACCGTAAAGTTATAACCCTAAACCATAAACCGTAGATAACCCTAAATCCAAAAACCTTAACCTGAAACCCTAAACTAGCACTAAACCTTAAGCTCTAAACCCTAAACCCTAACGCTAACCTTAAACCCATAATCCTAAACCTTAAACCCTAAACCCTAAACCCTAAACCCTAAAACCCTAAACCCTAAACCATAAACCAACCCTAAACCATAAACCCTAAACCCTAAAAACCTTAAACCATAAAGCTTAAACCTTAAACCATAAACTAACCCTAAACCCTAAGCTAAACCTAAACCCTAATCCCTAAACCCTACTAAATCATAAAACCCTAAACCCTAACACCTTAAACCCTAAACGCTAAACCCTAAACCCTAAACCATAAATCATAACAACCTAAAAATGTAAACCTAAAGTAAATAAAACCAAAAAATAAAATAAATAGAAAAACTTAAACCTAAATAAAATAAAAAATAAATAATATAAACATAAACTAAAACCTAAACCTAAACCTAAAAATAAAATGAAATAAAATAATAAAAACTAAAAATAAACTAAACTTAAAAAAATAAAATAAACCTAAAAAATAAATAATCTAAATAAAATAAATACTAAACATAAAATAAAAAAAATAAACCTTAATAAACCTAAAATAAAAACTAAATAAAAACCTAAACCTAAAAAGGAAACCTAAAAATAAATAATAAATAAAACCCAAACCCTAAACTAAAAAGAAAAACTAAACCTAACATAAAAATAAAATAAATAAAATAAAATAAACTTAAACCTAAACTAAAATAAACTAAACTAAAATAAATAAAACCTAAACTTAAACCTAAAATAAACTAAACATAAACTAGTTAAAAAATTAATAATCCTAAACTTAAACTAAAAAATTAAAACCTAAAATAAATTAAGATCTAAAACATACCCTAATGCTAAAAAAGCTAAAACTTAAACCTAAACTAAATAAAACCTATAAATAAAATAAATAAATAAAATACTAAACAAAAAGAAGATGATAACTAAACGAAAAAAAAACCTAAAATAAAATAAAATAAAAACTTAATAAAAATCTAAACCTAAAATATAAACCTAAAAATAAAACTTTAAAAAAACCCTAAACCTTAAACCCTAAACCATAAACCCTAAATCCTAAACCCTAAACCTAAACTAAACCTAAATAAAATCCTAAACTAAACTAACCTAAACCCTAAACCCTAAACCTAATCCTAATCCTAAACCTAAACCCTAACTAATTTAAAATATTAAACCTTAAACCCTAAACCTAAACTATAAACTTATACCCTAAACCTAAATATAAACCTTAAACCCTAAAACCCTAATGCTAAAACCTAAACCCTAAACCTAAAGCTAAAATCATAAACCTAAACCCTAAATAAACCTAAACACTGTTAACCTATACCATAAAACCCTAAACCCTAAATTTAAATAAAACCCTAAACCCTAACCATTCCTAAACCTAAACCTAAACCTAAATAAAAACCCTAAACCTTAAATCCTAAACCCTAAACCCTAACCCTAAACTCTAAACCCTAAACAGTAAACCCTAAAACTCTAAACCCTAAAAACCTAAACTTAAAGTAAATAAACCCTAAAAATAAAATAAATCAAAAACTTAAACCTAAAAAAATTACTAAAATAAAATTAAGCAAAAAAAATAAATAAAGACCTTAACTAAATTAAAATATAAAATAAACCTAAGAATAAAAAACTTAAATAAAATAAAAATTAAATGTAAAATAAAAATAAAATAAAATAAAAATTAAATAAAAACTTAAAACTAAAAAATAAACCTAAGCATAAATAAAAAATAAAACCCAAACCCTAAACTAAAAATAAAAACTAAATCTAAAATAAAAAAAAATAAAAAAATTACAATAACCTAAAACTAAACTAAAACAAACTAAACTAAAATAAATAAAACCTAAACCTAAACCTAAACTAAACCAAACCTAAACCCTAAACTAAATAAAATAAAATTAATTAAAAATAAACCTAAACCTAAATTAAAAAATAAAACCTAAAAGTAAACCTAAAATTAAAAGCTAAACCTAAAACCTAAACCCTAAACCCTAAACCATAAAAAAGAAACCTAAACCTAAACTAAATAAACTAAAAAATAAAATAAATAAATAAACCAAAAAAATAAAATTCAAAAATAAAATAAAATAAAAACTTAAACTAAAACATAAACCTAAAAAGAAAATAAAATAAAAAATAAAAATAAACAAAAAATAAAATAAATAATAACCTAAACTAAATTAAAAATTAGAAAACCTAAAAAAATAAAAACTAAACCTAAAATAAAATTAAATAAAATAAAACTAAATAAAACCTAAACCTCAAAATAAACCTAAAAATAAATAATAAATAAAACCTAAATCCTAAACAAAAAAAATGTAAACCTAAAATAAAAATAAAATAAACCTAAACCTAAACTAAGATAAACTAAACTAAAATAAGTAAAACCTAAGCATAAACCTAAAATACCTATACCTAAACCTAAACTAAATAAAATAAAATAAAATAAAAATAAACATAAATCTAAACCAAAAACAATAAATAAAAATAAACCTTAAATAAAAACTTAAAAGCTAAACCTAAAAATTGAGAATAAAATCTTAAACATAACCCTAAAAAATAAAAAATAAAGCTTAAACCTAAAAAATAAAATAAAAATATAACTAAACTAAAAAATAAACCTAAACTTAAAAAATAAACTAAAATAAATAAACCTAAAATAAATAAACTAAACTAAATAAAAATAAAATTAAACCTCAATAAAATAAAAAATAAAATAAACTAAAATAAATAAAAAATTAACTAAATAAACTAAATCTAGCTAAACCTGCAAGTTTACTTAATTTAAGAAAAATAAATAAATAAATACCCTAAACCCTAAACCCTAAACCCTAAACCATAAACCTAAACCTATAATCCTATACCCTAAACCCAGAACCATCCTCCCCCCCAAGCGCTTCCTCATTCTCTGGTGATTTTTGAATCCATCTTGGTGGCATGCCCTCGACTTTTGATTTCTGTGGCTTTGGCTTTGATTTTGACCAATTTTAATTGTTTGAATAACATTGCGTGATGTTTTATCCTGGACCATGGCTGCAGTGAGTTCTAGTCCTTAGGTTCCACTTAAAAATATGGATGTTTTGGCTAGGGCATTTGACATTTTTGGGGATTGGCAACCCCAATGATGTATCTTCTACTAAATCTTTTAAGGAAGTGCTCTCTAGTAAGATTTCTCCCTCTCTTGATTTGATTAATCTCATTTCAATGTCTTTCAGAGGTTGCTCGATCATAATGTGCTCTGATGTAGATGTTGAAAAGTTGGTAAACCCTTTGAATTTTTTCTTATCGATAAATTTGCTTTGCATCATCTGAATTTGGATAAGATCCACTCTTCTTTCATAATCTCAAGCTTACGGGTGCCTTCTCAATTGGTTAGGTATATCTTGATTTAACTTTCTAATGATCTGGATTATCCATGTATTATTTCACATCATTCTTATTTCTTCTTTAATTGTTAAATATGTTTGTTGAATTGGTCACCCCTTTTTGGCATTAAAGAGGAATCTCCTATTGTCCCTATGTGGTCATCTCTTCCAAATACGCACATTCATTTTTTTACCCACCATGTTCTTTTTGCTATCTGGGCTTTATTTGGTCGGCCTTTGCAACTCGACCATGCGACTGCTGAGCAATCTCTCCCTTATGTGGCTCGGATCTTCATTAAATTAGACATAACTGAAAAATACCCTAAGGAAGTTTGGATTGGCTATGAAAAATATGTGTATTCACAAAAGGTTGAATTGGAGAACCATCTAGTTTTTTGTTCCCATTGTGAAATACAAGGTCATGATAATTCAGAATGTTTTATTCTCCATCCCCACTTAAAAAAATGAATTCCTCCTAAGGAAAATGTTATCTCTTCCCATAAGTCGATTCCTACTTATGTTCAGAAATGGGACTCAAATCCTAAGGATGGTATAAAGCTGTTATTGAGGTTGATTCCTTGGATATCAAGGTTAATCCCATTGAACATGTTTCAGCTTCTAATGTTAGTAGGGATTCAACTGTTATTCAAAATGGGAAGGATGATTTACTTCTTATCCCTTCTTTGAATTTGAATATTTCTAATGTGGAGAATAATAAATTCTCTAAGTTATTAGAAGATGATTCTATTTCTTCTAATTATATTCCTACATCTATGCTGGTTTTGATCGATGAAAATGAAGCTTTTAATGAGGATTTAAATGATGCCGAGCATGCTGAAAAAATTTCTAATCTAGATTTTACTACTTGTGCTTTAAATGGTTCTAAAGCATCAGATCTCATTACTAAACTTGATATTCATGTTAATCATATTTTCAACTAAATATAGATTTGGAAGAAGGTGAACTCCCCTCCAAACACTTGGAGATTTCTCCTAAATCTATGGCTAATGTTACTAAATCTTACTTGGATGATGACTCTAGGGGAAAAGAAAATGGCTTCCAAACTTATTATGCTAAAAAGAAAAATATGTTAAAAATTTCTCTCCCAAATTGTGCAAAAACACTAGATCTGCTACATCTTCTCACTCCTCTCTTAATTAACCTTTGCTTAATGACCCTTTTTTATTTTCCATATGTTTAATTTTCTTGTTTGAATGTTAGGGATCTACCCTCTATTCGTAATCATATTTGAAATCTTTGTAGCATTCATAATAGTTCTCTTCTTATTATTCTAGACCTCTTATTCATGCTAATAAAATTAACCATGTTGCTAGAATGATCGATTTCAATAAAATTTTCTCTAATGTTAGTAATAGGTTTGGTTTTTTTGGAATAATTTCATTGAGGTTTCTATTCTTGATGACTTTCATCAAGTTGTCAATGCTCAAATCTCTTATTGTGATTATTGTGTTTGGGGGTATTTTATTTATGCATCCTATTATAGATATGGTAGAAATCTTCTTTGAGATAATATAAGGGATTTTGCTGCCTCTGTCAACAAACCAAGTTTGTTGGTGGATATTTCAACACCATTTTGTTCTCATTTGAACAAAGTGGTTGTTGCTCTCCTAATATTCATTCCATGGAAGATTTCTCCAATATTACCCTTGATTGTAATTTCATTGATATTAGATTTAAGGGCTCTAATTATACTTGGCAAAACACTAGACTTTGGCAATGATTGGGCTGTATTTTTTTTAATAGTCATTGGATTACTCAATGGCCTATTACTTCTGTGGACCATTTAACCAAAACCTTGTCAGATCATGCTCCTCTTATAGTTTCTATTAAAGATAATTCTAATAGACTTAAAAACCCCTCTCCTTTTAGATTTGAAAGCATGTGGATTCAACATATTAATTTTTTTAATGTTGTGGCTAATAATTGGAAAGCTCCTTTACATCCTAATAATTTGATTATGGGTATGAATAGACTTTGGTTTAAAGTTAAAAGACTTAAACAAAATTTGGGCTGGTGGAACAAGCATTCCTTTAAAAACCTTTCTGCTAATATTAAAGATATGTCTAATCCTTCAAAGATTACAGACTGATTAAGGCGAAAGAAAAACTTGTGAGCTTAAAAAATATGAAAGAGACCTATTAGTGCCAAAAAGCTCCTAGTAAACATATTATTGATGGCAATAGGAATACTAAGTATTTCCATGCTTTGGTTAATAAAAAGAGAGCTTTAGATAATATTCAAAAAATTAAAAATGATAATGGAGATTTGATTATGGAGAATAATGATATTAAGAAATCAATTATTAATTACTTTAGAAATATGTTTTTTATAATCACACTTGATTCCTTCTATTATTACAAATGATGATAATGATTTGCTTACCATTATGCCTAACAAAGATGAAATTTTAAAAGTTCTAAATAGCATGAACATAGATTCTATTGTTGGTCCGGAGGATTTCACTGCTCAATGTTTTTAGAAATATTGGTTTATCATTAAAAATGATTTGATTGAGGTTATGATTGCTTTTTTAATGGTAATTCTTTCCTAGATATTTTTCTACTACTTCTATTGTTCTCATATCTAAGAAAGATAATCCACTATAGTGATTTTAGACCTAGTCTTACATTCTTCAATAAGTTGATTTTCAAAATTCTTACCAACAGACTTAGTCCTTTACTTAATAGAATTATCTCTCTTAACCAAACTAATTTTGTTAGTGGTTGTGGTGAAATTATATTCCTACCATCATTTATCCCCTTTCTAGGAAAGAGGATAAATAAAAATAGAAATATAACACCTTGTTGGGACACCACACAGATCTGTAGATGTTCTTATTAGGGTGATCAGGTACAACATTGAGGAAAGGTGTACTATCTCAAAAGATAGAAGTCACCACCTTGTAATGGACCTAATCACCTTAACAAGGACTCCTAAGGACTATGGGTCTTCAGAATATATCAGAGATTCTTCCCCTACTTTACATGAAAAAGCAAGGCAGGGCTTATTTTAAATTGGGTTCATTAAGTTCCCTACAGGGGCAAGCCCCCATAGTTAATTACATCCTAAGAAACAAGATTCCTTAGGAATACTTTCGATTAAGGTAATGATCATATCTCCAAAGATTTTGAAATGTCAGACTATCAATCGATTGGTTTATTTTTAGAGAGTGAAGTGGGATCGATCAAGAGGAGGAAGTTCTTATAAAAGCTAAATGAAGATAAGTAGGAGATGCTTAGGATAGTAGGAAGCCTACTAAGCACCCCAAACTATCCTATAGTTGAGCTTTATATTTTTTTGAAATTGAATTAGTATGTTTGAGTTGAATTTTTATTAGAAAGTTAGGGCTTACAATGCCACATTATAAGGTCATGGAAATGCCTAAGAGGTGAGAATTTATACTCATAGCCTGCAAAGGGAAGTAGCAACCTCTGAACCTAAATATAGGAAGCTTTGGCAAGTGCCAAAAGCATGACCTAAATCTAAGGCAAAATGGGTATTTGGTTTACCTACATAAAAGAGGATAAAGCACCCAATGTTGGACTTACAACATTTTGGGGGTGGCCGACAACTAACTCCTCATATGATTTTAAAATATGTAGGCAAGTCAAAAGCATTTGCAAGATAGCTAAGCTATTTTTTATTTTGAAAGAGACTAAGCCCATAAACACACTCCCTAAGAGACTAGATCATGTAGGGTATGAGTTAATGACTTAAATATAATGCAAATTTTTATTATATTTTATTTTCATTTTGGACAATCAATTTGACACAAGCTTTAGGATTCATATGCCTATTGCATGAAAAATTAGATTATGGGCCAAAATCAACAAGATAGAGAGGTGTGTTTCCACCATGGATCTCAAAGGTCAAGCCAAGTTCTCTGGCAAAGGTGGAAGCTCTCCAATCAAGAGTGAAACAATATGCTTTTTATGTATAATGTGAGAAAGAAAATACAACATCTATCTAAGGGTTGCTAATTCTTTTATCTTGATTTATAGCCTAAGCTTTAGATGATGTTATGAGTTATTTATTTTTAGTTTGAATTATTTTTATTAGATAGAAAAATTTATTTTCCTAAGAGCCTAACCATTATCCAGGCCATACATCAAAGCAAGGAAGAAACTAGGAAAAGATGTCATCTTAATTCACAAGCTAAATAAATATCAATCAATTTATAAAGCTAACACAAAAGAATAAAAGGTCATTTGTGATCGACTTGCAAAAAACCCAAAACAAATTTAGTGAAGCTCTACCCTTATACAACTCGGATTACAAATGAATTAAATACAATCAAGAAGAAATTCATTATTATTGGGGACTTCAATTTTCATTCTTCTTTCTTACTTTGGTTGGTCAGAATGTGGTTGCTCCAAAGGCTTCACATTGTACATAAGGCATAACCTTATGACCAATATTAATCCTAATACCCTATAATAATTATTCTAAAATCTTAATTACAAAATTACATAAGAAAGGGAAAATAGGAAATCTAACTAAAACTTGCAAAATAAAGATTAGCTAAATAAACCATACAATCCCAAGCATGTATATGTATGATTTAGACTTAGCACCCCACACACAGGTAACCAAGTTCACCTGGCCTATTTTGGATTATGCTTAAGGGTATAAGCACCTGCACAACAAAAGTAGTTTTACATTTTTATTATAGTACCCCTTAAGCACAATCCCCTGCAGAAGACAGTGGTTATACTAAGATCGCCCTAGCATTCTATCTACGCACATACACCCTATCATCCAAACTAAAAACATTACATCACAAAACATAAGCAAAACATCAAACCATGCACCACCCTAACCTAAAGTTAGAAGTAGTGACTTAGCCTAATGTGTGTGCTATTTAAGATTTGTGTGGTATGCTTAGCTTGGCTTTAAGGTTAGAGTTTTCTATGTATGAAAATGTTCAGCTTAGAGGGTGATTTCATTAAAGTGATTTAGTAGATTTGGTTGATTTTATCTTGCATTTTGATTTAGTTTGAATGAACCTATAATTAATTACTAAATTGTAAAAAGAAGAAAATAGAAGAGAGCTTCTCTTTCCTCCCATCCTTAAGTAATTTCTAAGGTAGATTCATATTTGATTTTTGTTTAGTGAATTTTTTGTTATGTGTTTTGATTAATCCTAAGTTTAGATTTTCCCTAAACAAAGCTATTAAAAAAGAAAAGCATTTTAAGATTAAGTAAAGTGAAATACTATCACAAATCCTTCTCCCCTATCCCTTTTCATTTCCAAAATATGTGGCTTATGGATGATAGATTTTTCAATGTTGTTGCTAGTAACTAGGATGAACTTCTCCATCCTAATGACTCTATTTTTGGGATGAAGAATTATGGTTCAAATTAAAAAGACTTAAACAATGCCTTTCTTTGTGGAATAAACATTATTTTAAGAATTTTCTTATCAATATTAATAAAATGGAGAATGAGGTGATCGCAAGATCTTGTTAATGATCCTTCTAAAATTCATGTTGGCTAAAGATAGGTTGACATGTTTTCAAGATATGGAGGAGACATATTGGCAGCAAAAAGCTTCTATGAAATGGATCTTTAATGGCGATCACAATACCAAATATTTCTATGTCATGCTTAAAAAGAAAAAAAGCTATAAACCATATTCATAAAATTAAAATTAATGATGGAGTTTGGTGTTTGGATAAAAGGGAGCTTATTGAGTCTGCTATCCATTTTTGTAAAGAGCTTCTGAATAAAAACATTGCTTATGATGATATTTCTTTGTCTGAAGTTATTCCTAATTTTATTTCGGATGAGGTTAACAATATGCTTTCTTCATTACCTTCTGAGATCAAAATTTTTGATATTTTGTAGAGTATAAATAAAGACTCTATGGCAAGGCCTGATGACTACCCTTTTTTTTCAAAAATATTGGATTGTCATTAAAGAGGACCAAATTAAAGTAGTTCCTGGTTTTTTTAAGGGTAGTATCCTTCCCAAATATTTTGCTATCACCTCCATTATTTTAATTCTTAAAAAAGATAATCCTGAAGTTTGGAGTGATTTTAGGCTGATTAGCCTTTGCTCTTTTTTTTTTAAGAAACTTATCTCTAATATTTTGGCTAAAAGATTGACTATCTTGCTCCCTAAAATTATCTTCCTTAATCAAACTAATTTTGTTAAAGGGGGATCCATTTTTGATAATATTCTTTTAGCTCAAGAGAGGATCCATGATTTGAATGCTAAAGTTTGTGGTGGAAACTTGCTTTTTAAGCTTGACATTTCCAAAGCCTATGATAATATTGGTTGGGTTTTCCTATAAAAAATTTTGGCTTTATTTGATCAATCTTGCTTTAATTAAGAATGGGATTAAGAATTCTTAGGTTTCTATGCTTCTTAATGGTAAAGTGCATTTTTTTCTCTCTTCTCATGGGCTAAGGCAAGGTGACCCTCTTTCTCCTGCCTTTTCATTATTGTAGTGGAATATCTTTCTAGATGTCTTGATCATATGTTTAGTTGAATGCCTAACATGTTCTATAGAACCATTGGTGGGTTTCCCATTTCTCACCTTAGATTCTCTTATGATTTCATTATATTTTGCAATGCCCCACACATTACATTAAAAATTATGTAAGTTCTTAATTCATTTTGTGGAGAGTTTCTTGAATATCAACCGATAAAAGTTTTTTTATTACTAGCTCTTCTATCTCCTTATCTAAGATCAATGTTATCAGACATATTACGGGTTTCTTTCATCAAAATCTCCTTATCAAGTATCTGTAGACTCCCTTATATAAAGGCAAAAAATATTTTCTTTCTTTGATTAAGTTATTCAAAAGATAAATAAGAAAACCTCCTTTTAGAAATTTCTTTTACCCTCCTTTGGTGCTAGACTTATCCTAATCAAAAGTACCATTTGATCTATGACAATGTATCTTCTGTCTACTATTATCCCTACCAGTTTTATTATTAAAAGGATATATAGACTTTTTAATAAATGTTTTTGGGGATTTAATACATCTACCAAAAGATTAGATTTGGCTAGTTAGAATAACTATTGTGGTATTAATAATGAAGGTGGCTTGGGCTACAAAACCTTAGAGGATTCTATTAATTGTGTTTTCTATAAAATGTGGTAGAAATTTAGAAATAAAGATAGTTACTGGTCGAAGTTTATGCATGTTAAATATTGTCAGGGCAAAAACCCCCTCATTAGTGCTTTAAAATATGGGGATTCTCCTATTTGGAGAAGACTTTGTAGTATCAAATGGAGTGCTGAAAATTTAATTTCTTATCAATTCTTCATTTTTTTTTTGGCAAGATGATTGCCTGTGGCTCTATTAATTCCCTTCTAATACTCATTCTCAGGTGCTTAAGATACATCGCTAATTAAATAATAATTGGGATGTGGCTCAATTGAATAACCTTGTCCCTAATGTGATCATCAATAAAATTCTTAAAATTTGCCCTCACCCTAAAGAACCCGTCCAAATTCTTTTCAAAATTTCTTCTTCTGGAGATATTGTTTTTAAGGATGTGTGGCATTTTATCAGATTTAAATGTCAAGAGTCCTTAGTTTTTATTGAAATCTAGAATAATATTATCCCTATTTTGTTCTCGATCTTAACTTAGCACATTCTTAAGCATTATATCCCTGTGGATGCTACTCTTTTGGAAAAATGTTTCCAACTCCTCTCTAAATTTCACTATTACTATCACATTGAAAGTGTGGATCATATTTCTATGAATGACCCTTTTGCTGCTAGAATGTCAAACTGGTATGATAATATTTTTAATACTTTCCACTTTAATGGTTCATTTTCTATTATGCAACTCCGTGAAACATTATTCTCTCATACTTCTTAGGGTCATGTTAAAATTGTATTAGCTATTACTATTCTTTGGTATATTTTGATGGATTCAAATGACGCAAAGTGCTATAATATTCCTAGAAATTATAATCATATCATTGCTAGATCCAAATATATAATTTTGTCTCTATACTAAGCCAACCTTCTTACTCACTTCAATTTTAAAGGGTACAATCCTGTGGCCTTGAAATTTGGGATTAACCTTCCTCCTTGTAATGTCTCTCATACCCAAAAAATTATATATTAGATTAAACCTAATTATCATTACATTAAGGTTAACACTGATGGCTTGATTTCTAATTGTTAATATGGTTATGGTGTGATTTTGAGAGATCATGGTGGCAAGGTTATTTCTACTTTTGCTGCACCTTTAGAGCCTTGTTCTATTTTATTTGTTGAACTTAAAGGCATTCATCATGTCATTTCCATTTGTTTGCAACAAGGTTTTCATAAGATTTGGTTTGAAGTTGATGCTCTCCTTCTTTAAATTTACTTAAATCTAATTCCCATGGTAATGCTATAGTGTTTTATTTACTTAATCATAATAGGAGTCTTCTTGCTAACTTATGTTTTCAAATTTCTCATATTTATAGGGAAGGTAGTTCTTGTGCTAATTTTCTTGCCAATTTGGGTGCCAACTCTTCTTGTTTGTAAATGTTTTCTAATGATACCATACATTTCCTTTTAAGGGGTCTTGAAAATCTAGATAAAACTGGATTGCCTTACCTTAGAGGCTTTTAGCTTTTCCTTCCTCCTTTGGGGCTTTGGTTTTCTCTATGGTGGTTTTTTTCATAGAATTGGTTATTTCCTCTGCTAGTTTGGTCTTGAGTTTTCTCTTCACCTAAATCTATTTTTATTTTCTAGTTTGAGTTCTTCCAGTCTTTTGGATTGGTTTATTTTTCCTTTTTCTACTATAGTTTTGTTTTATGGTTAGTTTTTCTCCCAACCCGAGTGGATGTGTTTATACCAGATGGAGGCTATTGGGTTTTGCTTGTCTTATGGTTGGTGTGGTTCTCTTTATTAGTTGGATCTCTCACCTAGTTTATTTGTCTTGGACTTTCCGGGTTGGTTTTGTCGGTGTTATCTGGATGTGGGTTTTTTTCCCTTCTTAGGTGTTGCTCACTTTGGACTTGTTACACGCCTTTGGTTCTGGCTCTCTTTTCTGGTGGTCATTTTTTGAAGTTTTTCTAGAATTATTTTGTATGGATGACCTCTAGTTATTTCTTGATTAGGGTGGTTATTCCCGGTTCTTTGGTTATCCATTCTCTCATGAGTTTCACCATCGCATTACTCTTGTCCTTTTGTGTTTTTACTATGTTGTTTGGGGTGTGGGTTTTTTGGTTGGGGTTTGATAAATAGATTGTTTAGCAGTCGTGTTTATGTGCTTATTGCTTTACTGCTAAGAGGGGTTGGGTGCCCTTGAGGGCTATTTGATGTTTTGTTGTTGCTCGGAGAACAATTTTTCAATTGCTCTTTACCCTTACTTTATTTTGGTTCTAGATGAGTCTAAGGATGGATGTAATTGGATTGTTAAATCTTTTGAATATGGGTTTTTTGTCCCCTATTCTTGAGGTTTTGGTTTTGGTTTTGTTAGCAGGCGGTTGAAGACTACTTGGTTTATTTTGGCCTTGGGTGATGGTTGTTTTGTTGGGTTTCTGTTTTGTTGTTGTTTCTATTTGTTGGATTGTATTTGGTCCTAATGGGCATTTTCTTTTTCTATCAATTCCTATTGTCTCTATCTTTCTGGACTGAATTCTCCTTTCCTTGGATTGGGATTGGTGGTTGTTAACTATTTCTATCCCCCGAGATATTTTCAATGTTTGTGATTGGATGACTATTGTTGGCTTTTTTACTGATTGCTCTAGGTTTGATGACTTGGATCCTTGGCAGTTATGGTGGCTTGCAAGGTGGTCTTCCTTGCTGGTTGCTTGGATTGGTCATTTTGGTTTGCGGGGTTGGTTAAAGGAGTATTAATTTTGGTATAATTTTCTTTCTTCTTTGGAGACTATGCTAGGAACCAACTGCTTATCTTTCTATCATTCTTTTCTTCTGGTTTCTTTCTGGGATTTTTCATTCTGGGCTGTGGCTAAACCTCTCCCCTTTCCTATTTTGATGGTTTCCTTGCTACCTAACCCTCATTCTATTAGTCATATTGTTAGATTGGGTATTATTTCTTTGGGCTCTTTGCATGTTCTTTTAATGTTGGATCCTACCACCTTTGTGTTCCCTTTTGCCTTTGTATTGTCTCTATTTAGTGCTTTTTCTCATATTCTAATGTTTATTCCTAGTGAGTTTGTTAGCCATTCTTGGTGGTGGGTTTGGTGGTGCTCCCTGGTGCAGTGCTATCGATGGTTTACCTCCTTATCTGTTATATTGAACTTAATATCTCTAAGTACTGGGTGTTTAGAGGTTATATTTACTATTTGATGTTTTATGCGGGTTAGTGTGATGATCATTCTTAAATAAGATGCTACAAGAGGTATGTTGGCAATGATGGCCTTTATGTTTCCACTCTTTCATCTTTTTTTGTAGCTATATGTAATTGTAACCCATCACTTGAAGTCTGGATGGTTTCATATAGTGTTTCTCCTTGAGACGATTGTAACTGAACCTAACCCTTTTCTTTATCTTATTCCTTTTATCTGCTCTTACTTTTTATGCTTGATTAATTATTTGATTATTTGTACTCATCCCTTTAAAAGTATGTTGCAGATCTCTTTTATAGGTTGGGAGACTATTGATGGTGGATCGTGCTGGTTTCAAAAGTAGAGAGTTATTCTTGCTTACATGGACTTTCTTTTGTGGGTTATTGTTTTTATTTTCTTTTGCTTGCTTTCCTTAACTATTGTGTTAGTTAGGGGCCTTATCTCATTAGGACTTTTTGTAGCTCTTTGAGCATTAGCTTAGAGATTTTTCCCATCTAAGGACTTTTTACCTTTTCTTTGTGGTAATAAAATTTCCCTAATTTCCCTATAGAAAAGACCCTAAACCCTAAACCGTAAACATAAAACACTAAACCCTAAACCCTAAACTCAACCTAAACCCTAAAACCCTAAACCACAACCCCCCAAACCTCAACAAACACTAAACCCCAAACCCAAAACCATAAACCTTAAAAACATAAAAACCTAATCCTAAATTAAATAAAATCTAAAAATAAATAAATAAATAAACCTGAACCTAAATAAAATAATAAAATAAAATAAAACAAAAGTCTAAACTAAAACCTAAATGTAAAACTAAACCTAAAAATAAAAAAGTAAAAAATAAAAATTAAACTAAAATAATATAAATAAAAACCTAAACTAAACTAAAAAAATAAAATAAACCTAAAACAAAAACCTAAATAAAATTAAAAAATGTAAAGATAAAAAATAAAATAAACTAAATAAAACTAAACTTAAAAAAATAAAACCTAAAAAACTAAAAAAATTTAAACTTAATAAAACAAAATAAAATAAGCTAAACTAAAATAAAATAAACCTAAAAAATAAACTAAACCTAAACACTAAACTAAATAAAAAAAAAACAAACTAAAATAAACCTAAATCTAAACTAAAAAAATACTTAAAAATAACATAAAACCTAAAATTAACATAAAAATAAAATAAAAACCTACTAAATTTAAAAATAGAAAATAAAACCTAAACCTAAAATAAAATAAAAATAAAACCTAAAAAAATAAACCTAAACTACTAAAATAACCTAAAATAAATAAACCTAAAATAAAATAAACCTAAAATAAATAAACTAAACTAAAATAAAAATGATCCAATAAAAAATAAATAAAATAAACTAAAATAAATAAAAATAAACTAAATAAACACTAATGGTTGCTTAATTTAAAAATATAATTAAAATAAAAATCCACCCTAAATCCTAAATGCTAAAACCCTACCCTACACTACCCTAAGATCTAAACTGAGCCTGGCCCCAGGCCCTACCCTAACCCTAAAACTGAGCCTTAAACCATAAACCAAAAAATAAAAATGATGAAATAAAAAACCTAAAATAAAATAAAAATACCTAGGCTTAGATAAAATAAAAACCTAAAATAAAATAAAAAATAAACTCAAAAAAATAAACTAACCTAAAAAAAAACTAAAATAAAAATATAAACTTTAATAAGTAAATACTAAACTAAAATAAAATAAAAAAAATGACCTAAATAAAATAAAATAAATTTAAAAATTAAAAATAAAAAACTTAAAACCAACCGTTTACTTAATAAAGAAAACCCCAAATAAATCTACTAAATAAACTATAAAAAACTAAATTAAAAATCCTAAAACTAAACCTAAAATAACTACTAAACCATAAATCCCTAAAACCTTAACTAAATACCCTAAATAAACCCTAAACTAAACTAAACCATAAACCTATAACTTAAACAAAAAACCTAACTAAAACCTAAACTAATCAAAACAAACTAAACCAGTAGCTAAATATATGAAAAATAAACCCTAAAACCTATATAAACCTAAAACCTAAAGAATGGGTAGAACCTTGATAAACATCTAACCTTGATGTCAACATCCTACCAAACTCTATAGATATAGGCAAAATAAAAGGTGGTGGGGATTTGGAACTGGATATGGAGGTTGTGGTCGATATGGTTATGGAGGCAAATGGATACAACTTAAAAGACTAAACATGATGGTGGATCCCACTACTGAGGTTGAGGTGGTTCTAATGGGAATAAAACGACCAATAAATATAAACTTACAATGACCCGGTTCTAATTATCTAGGGTTTCTAATTTCCTCTATGCGAACTCATTTTTTTATCTATTTAATCACTTATGTCTTAGAAAACTTGGTGTCGAAAAGAAGAAATGTTGAATATGAATTTATTCCCTATTAAAAAAACCAAAAAACTGAACCTAAAATAAACCCTAAATAAAAAATAAAACCTACCTAAATCCTAAATCCAACTATACTAACCCTACACTACCCAAACCACAAAAACACTAACCCTACCAACCACCAAACCCTGACACCCACTACCCTAAACCTGAGCCCTAAACCTATCCTGACTCCCAAACCAACCCCCACTAAACCTACCACTGACCAGACTAACCCTACCAAACCACAACCCTACCTACTACCCTGACCCTGGGCTACCTGACCCTAAGGCCCTGGGCCCTACTGACTGACCTAAACCCTAAAACTACCCTAAAGCCACAAACTAAAAATAAAGATAAAATAACTCTAATGGACTTTACAAATAATTTACCTAAACTAAATAAATAAACCTAAAGTTAAATAAAATAAAAATAAACATAATAAAATCTAAAATAAATAATAAAGTGGATTAAATGGACTAAAATCAAACCTACTGGGTTTGTGTAATTTTAAAACCCTAAATACCAATAGCCTGATCATACCCTAAACTGACCCTACACTAAACTAAATTACTACCTGGGCCCCTAAACCCTCCCTGGCCTCCTTAATACCTAACTTAAACCATAAACCTACCACTACCCAGGCCTTATAAACTAAATAAAAATCCTAAACTATCCTATACTAAACCTAAATGCTACTGACCCTTAAAACCTAAAATTAATACTATCTAACCTAAAATAAAACCTATTAAATTCTCCTCAAAAAATAAATAAAACCTGGACTTACCTAAATTAGAAACTTAAAAATAAAACTCAACTAAAGTCAATTAAACCTAAAATTAAAAAGAAAAAACTAAAATAAATAAACCTAAAAATAAATAAAATAATAAGTAAAAATAAAATAAACTATAAAAAATAAAATAAACTAAAATAAAATAAAAAAAATAAAATAAAATAAATAAAATAAAATAAATAAATTAAAACCTAAACTTGCTTTGCTTAATTTAACAAAAAAAAACTAAACTAAACATAAACCCTAAACCTAGCTCTAAACTTTAAAAACTAATTCCCAACCCTAATCACTAAACACTAAACCTAAACTCTAAACCCTAATCTAAACTAAAAATAAACCCTACCAAAACAAACCCTAAACCATACACCTAAACTATCCCTAAACCATAAACCCTAATGAACTAAACTAAACCTAAACCTAAAGTAACTAAATAAATTAAGAAATGAACCTAAACCCTAAATTCTAATAAGATAAACCTAAACTTAAACCTTAATAACAAAATATAACATATCATATATCTATCTTGGAGGTGAAGGTAGTTATATTAGTGGCGTATCAAGAGATGCTTGTGGATATGGAGGTGGTGGTATAGTTGGTTATAAACAATTCTGTGGTGGTGGAAGAAATATATGATGGTGTCTCAAAATTGGTGTTACTTGGTTGATTCGAAAAGATGAAATGTTGAATCTTAATTTATTCTGTTAAAAAAATTAAACTAATAAATAAACCCTAGACTTAAAACCAGGTAAACCAAAAACTCTAAACCAAAAATAAATCATAAAATAAATAAATCCTTAAACCCTAAATCCTAAACCCTAAACTTTAAAACCTAAACCCTAAACCCTCAACTAACCCTAAATCCTCAACTAAAAACCTAAACTTAAACTAAATAAAACCTAAAAATAAAATAAATAAGAAAACATAAACCCTAAACAAAATAAAAAATAAAATAATATAAAAACCAAAACTAAAACATAAACTTAAACCTAAACTTAAACTTACACTTAGACCTAAACATAAAAAAGAAAATAAAATAATATAATCAAATCAAATTCATACCTTATTCTTGATTTTTCTTCTTTGTTATAGACCCCTTACATGTCATGTATAATGCATGTGTGATTATATGATCTCCCTCCATGTCTTTGACATGGAATTCATCAAATGTTATTTCTTCTTATGCTTTTAATACTTCAAAAAATGTATTTTTCAAATTACATCATCTTAACATTGTAATCAACTTTTTTATGATTTGTGATGGTGCAAGCTCAAACTAACTATACAATATATGCTAAACATATTAATGAATTAACACTATATTATATTATAATATATGATGTTGTATAACAATTTTATATAATATATATTGTCTAACATTATGAATCACTTAAAAGGAAATAATAAAATTTTCTCAAAATATGAATAATGTTCAGTTTGGATGTAAAATTGTTATTTTACTATTAGAAATGGTACAAAATAGTATAGTTTTGTGTTTCTTCTTGGTGTGTCTGTGAATTGCCAAATTCTTCCATCTCAACCTTCAAATTAACATTTTTGTGAGTTTTGACCCAATGTATTATAACAAAAGTAAAATGTACTAAATTGTACAATAACATTTAGTAACACACAAGCAAGAAGATCCACTAGGGATATGAATCTATAATCCACTGAGGATTAAGATTGAATCAACTTTAATATTTTTTATTTTAACTAATGTGGAGGCATTTCTACTAGATATATGGGCTCGAGTCCATTAGGGATCGAGTATATGAACCTTCCACTAGGGAAGCAGGTTTGGGCAATCCGCTAGGGATAAGGATTTGAGTTTGATTTCATAGATTTTTTTGGGGATGTATCTGCTGGGGATAAGAGTTTGGTTGGATTTCTTTGATTTAGAATCTACGGGGAAGTTATTTTAATTTTGCTCCATTGTAGGTTGGTTTTGAATTTGATTTGTTTGCTTGTTTGTTTATATATGATTTAGGGCTCCAATGGGGGGATGGGTGTGATTTAACTCCACTTGGAAATATTAGAATGGGTTTAATTTAATATGAGTTAATGTATGGACCTTGTTAGTGTGCGATGGACCCACTGAGAAGAGGCTATGTTAGCCTTGACCTACCTCAGGTTTACAAATCCAAAAGAATAGTCTACTGGTTGTGGGGTAGAACTAGCCAACCTAAGGGGATGCCTTTTGGTGTGCAATGGTTGTACAAGAAAGAAGGCATAACAGACTTACTTCTTCCAAAGAGAGGAACAATCACTGGGGTAACTTGTTGGTTGCAAAATAAATTAAACCTGACTTAGGGCGACTACAGAGTGAATGCTGTTGGGGACTTATGTCAACTCAAAATTAGTCAAGATTAATTTTATCTTAATTTCATGTGATTTGATATGGTTTGTTTATTTTAGTTTGAATTGAGGGCATATCCACTAAGGATGTGAGCTCAGTCAAATTTGAAAGATTGAATTTATGGACATGTCAGTGCATGATGGACCCACTAAGAAAGGGCTATATCAGACTTATCCTATTTTAGATTTACAAATACAAAGAGATAATCTACTGTTCGTGGGGTAGAGCTAGCCAACCAAAGGGGTTTCCTTTAGGTGTGCAACGGCTATGCTAGGAAGAAGACGTAGTAGACTTACATCTTTTAAAGTAGGGAACAACCGGGGGGCTTGCATGAAATGACCTTTATATCCAGGGTTTCCTCTAATCACCTATATTCTTGAATTGTTCTTGGGAAATACCTCAAATCCTAGAATATATATATATATGTATGTGTTATATGTCCACTAGTTGACTAGGATTATCTGATCTTACTTCATAAAATAATGGGTTACTAAAATAATATCATATCCTGTATGCCCAGGGGAGGTGCTGCTAGGGAGCATTATCTCGAAAGAAAGCCTATAGGTGTATGATGGCCAACTGAGAGAAAGCATAACATACAGCGCCATGAGTGGTGTATCCAAGGTGCACTAACCAACCTAAGGTGTATCTGCCAGCATGAGTGGTGTATCCATCAGCATAGTGAGAATGAACAAACCTAAGGTGCTCGTCGGTGTGCAATGATCAACCTGGAAAGAAAGCATGTAGGCTTACAACTTTCCAACCAAAATTGATCATCGGGATAGTCTATCATCGATGAGATAGATGTTATCTAACCTAGAGCGACTACTAAGCGGAGCCCGAGGAAGGACTAGACCTAGACTTGAAGTGGTCAGGAGGGAAGGATCAGCTATGAGACTTATCGTAAATCTCAAATATACTTGATCAGTTAGTGCATGATGGTTAACCCAAGAAGAAAGCATAGCAAACTCACATCCTGTTAAATGAAGCCAACATGAGATAGCTTACCGGCCACACAATAAGTCTTACCAAACTCACAAGGCACTCATCGATGTGTAGTGGCTATGTAAAAAAAAAGCATAGCAGACTTACATCCTCCAAAGTAAGAAGACCATTAGGCTGACACACTAGCAGGGTAGCACGTCAGCCCGACCTAGAGCAGCTACTGAGTTAGTGTCGCTGGGGTGTTATCTCAACTCTTAGTAGTCTAAGGCAACATATATGTGTTTGTTTTATATATTTTTGTGTAGTTTATGTTTGTACTATGTCAATGAAGGATGATAGGAGGCCTGAGTTCCTTACACCTACCTAAACATCATGGTGGATTGCAAACAAGATTACTTTCAACATGGAAGAGATTGAATTCAAAATGAAATTTTCATTGATGATAATTATTTTCAAACATGATTTATAATATTTCTTTAAGTAAATCCCATTGATTGGAAGCATTGGGCACTCTCTCTTATGATTAATAAGCTAATAAGATCTTGCTTGTTAAGCCTTCTCTATGGAAAAAGGTCCTTCCCAAGTGGGTTCAAACTTACCTCTCATCTTACAATGAGCAACAATCGGTCTCCTTAAAACTAAAATAAGCTCTCCTACTTGAAAAACTCTAGGACATACCAACTTGTTGTTAGCTTGAATAATTTTAGCTTTGTATAACTCGAGGTTTTGGCATGCCCATAGGCGTCTCTCCTCTAAATCTTCAAGATCTTCTATTTGCAACTTCGCATTCTGGTCTTTTGTGATCTTGCTACCCACAGCTATCTTTAGTGATGGGAGTTGGACTTCTAATGGTAGAATGGCTTCGGACCCATACACTAAGGAGAAAGGAGTAAATTGAGTTGGAGTTTTATATGTGGTATGGTAGGCCCACAAGGCTTCAACTAACTACTCATGCCATTGTCGCTTGTTATTATCGAGTGTCTTATTTCATATTTGGATGAGATTGAAGGCTTTTCTAAGCTTCCTTTCTAGTAGTTGATGGTAGAATATCTCCAATCTATGTTGTGTCTAGGCAAAGTTATTGATTTTGATGCTCTTGAATGAAATACCATTATCAGAAATAATTCATCGAGACACTCCAAACCTATATATATGTTATGGATCTTAAAAAAGTGGAGCACATGTTGGGTTGTGATCTCTCTGAGTAGAATCACCTTCATCCATTTGGAAAAGTAATTAGTTGCAGCTAAGATGAACCGATGACCCTTGGAAGAAGGAGGATCAATCCATTATGTGGTACCCCAACACTAGAATGGCAATTAGGCCAATGTAGGATGTAGAATGTTGGGAGGTTAGTGTGGGACCACATTATGTGTTTGACATTGGTGGCCTCGCTTAGCCTTATAAATACAATCTTTGATCATCAATGGCTAGTAGTATCCTTGTCCCTTGATCTTGGCTATCATCTTTGGACCAGATTGGTTGGCTCCACATAATCCTGAGTGTACCTCGATCATGATCTTATAGGCTTCGTGCTAGTCTAAACAACATAACCACATATGATCAAAAGATTGCCTATACAAGGCACCATCCACAAGAGCATAGGAAAGTGCTCTCTACTTCATCTGATGGGCTTGGGACTTCTCTTGGGGTAGTTTTTATTTATTTAGGTAATCAATGAATGGTTTCCTCCAATCTAACTCCTCACCTTTCTTGGCAGCAACCTCCCTTCAAAGAGTACTTTTGATGAGTTTAATATCAATAAGGGATAAGACTTATCTATTTTGGACCTTTATTGATATGGACTCATCCTCGGACATGCCAACTCCTTGGCAAGCTTGGTTAAGACATATACTATGATGTTCTCTCCTCGAGGAATCTATAAATTGGAACCTCTAGGATTTTGGCCAATAACTCCATGGTGTATTTATGGTAGGGATGGAGCTTGCGCTTTATAACCTTATAGGATCCAGCAATTTGGTTGATAATAAGCTGAGAATCCTTGAAGATGTTGATGTTCTTAATGCTTAGAGTAATGACTAACTTTAGATCAGCAATTAGAGCCTCATATTTAGCTTCATTATTGATGCTAGGATTGGACAGATAATATGAGAATCTCTCATCACATGTCAGTTAAGAGAACTATTCTACCCTTTCTTAGAAATAGTAGATTGTGGTTCTTCTCCTCTTTGAGAGGAAGCTGCACCATCAAATTACATCTCCTTGTAATGAATGCTAATATACCCTAAATTCATGATTTGGGCATCGGGGAGACCATCACTAAGTGGATAGTCAAAGTGGGTGTCTTTGCTAGAAATCAGTACTTATCCTTTCACCACATAGGGGGTATGGTAAGAGATTCTAGTGGATAGCGATGGTGTCATGAGATACTATAGTGGATTGATCCTAGAGATTAAGTTTACTTTATGAGGAAGCATGTAGTGTTGTAGCTTTTGGGATGCAAAGATTAAAGCTAGGCAATGCTTCTTAATGACTGGATGATTAGCCTCGGGGATTAGATGAGGTTGGTAGAGTGCATTTTCTTCCCTATGCTTAGCCAATAAATCCAAGGGAGTCATCTAACATAGCGGTGTAAAGTATGAGCACTTACCTAAATAGGGGGCTGCTAGGTGGCGGTGTCATTAGGTAATGCTTGATGTCTTTAAAGGCATCATCACACTTGGTCCCTAATAGGTTGGATATAAAGCATCTTAGATATTCCAACCACCCTTAGAATGATCTGAGTTGAGTTAAACTTTTACAGGGTGAAATTTCTTATATCACCTTGATCTTCTCCGGATCAATTTGATTCTATTGACAATAACCCAAGAATTTCCTAAAACTACTTTAAATGCACACTTTAGGTTAAATTATCTTAACTATTCAAAACTACTCTCAAGTCAAAGAGATGGTCTTCCTTTTTCTACTTTTGACCATGAGATCATTCACATATTTTCGACTTGATGATGAATAAGGTTCATCAAGATTCAAGTCATAGTTGTATGTGCATAACATTTTAAGGTTGAAGGCATGACTTATAATAATAGATTCGATTGGGGTTCTAAAAGTAGTGTTTCTTTCATCTTAGGGCCATCTTTATTTGGTTATATCAGATGAGCCATCCATGAAAGAGAAAGTGCATGAGATGAGACCACCATCACTTAGATTGGGATTGGAAATTCATCTTTTGTACATGCCTTAAGTCCCTAAAATTGGCATATGTGAATTTGGCCATTATTTTTCTTAAATGGGATGATGGCTAAGTAGGTATATTTCTTCCAGATGAAGCTTACATTGATCGGTTCTTGACTTCATAAATGACTATTATTATGTCTAATGCATGCATCTAGGAGCTTGCATGATAGGGTTAGTATAGGCTCTATTGCTAGTTTATGGACCGCTACATTGAAAGATAATCTAGGAATCTCTTCATAACACCATCCAACGCGGTCTTTAAACTTAGTCAATAGATTAACTAAGTCATTGGTTTCAATTTCATTTAATAAAGAATGGATGTATGTCAGGCATGGATCTTCTTCAGTTCCTAAGTTGATTTCCTTGAGCTCATCGATGGTTGACTTGATCTCTTCTTCAAACTCTAGCGGTGCATCTTTGACTTCAAAATCATTTGGATCATCTAAAGTTTCTAAGCACAGCTCCTCATATGAGTTAATGTGAAAAGAACTATCAGATTCCAAATGATTGGTAATGACTAAGCAGTGATCGTCATCATCGGTTGGACCCACTGTACTAAATCCTAGTCTCAATCTTGATTGAGAGCTTTTGTATTTATTCTTCCATATTCCTTCTGAAGTACTCTGACCAATTCTTTCACCAAGTATGTGGGATTAACACTTTCTTTGGTAAATTATGAACACAAAGCAAGTACCAATCAAAAGGTAATTCTATTAAATCTTTATATGAATCATCCTCAAGTTCTACATCAACTTCTTGACTTGAGGATGATGCTCCCAGAAAAAACCTTTGAGTCTTCACACTTGTGGATGACTTAGGGGCTTCCTTAACTACCAAACCCTCAACTTTTTGAGAGGAAAGTGGGGTTAGAGCTAAGGTTCCCAACTGATGCCTAATGTTTCACATATAGACTTGGATACACTTATGCTTTGCTTTGGAGCTCGATCTTCATTGCTATCTGGCTCAAGTTTCACCTCCAAAGGAATCTACTCGAGAAGAGCGGTGTGCTAACCATATAAGACTCACTATGAACTAGATTCTAAGTCTATATGGATAGTAGTGTACTCTGATCTGGGACATATCTTTTGGTGGCCAATAAGGAGTTTTCCACCCATGGTGCCTCTGGCCTCTTCCTCTACTTGGTGGAGGTCATCATCCATATGTTCAAATGGTGTAATAAGCATGGGTGGAATCTAATGTCGCTCCACTTCCTCCTCCAAGTCTATTTCCTCTTTTTGTTTTCTCTTTTCTTCTTTTCTTTTCTCTTTTTTTCTTTTCTTTTTCTTTTATTTTTAAACTTTTGGCCAAGTTTGAGAATAGACTTGTTGATTTTGAGGGAGGTAGTAAGCGCATCCTCATATATGCCAACCTATGAACTTAAAAATCTCTTTTAACACATAAATGATCCCACCTCTCATAAACTTCATACATTGATGTAGAGGATGGAACTATGTTGTTCTCATATCATGGTCTCCCAAGCAAAGCATTGAAAGATGTATCAAGTATATAATGTGAAACTTGGCTTCAATCATCTATCTCAAGGACAATACTATATAGAACCTAAGGCTTGACCTCACTTTTGGAGTCGATTCAATCTTCCCATCTTAGACTTAGGAGTCTTCTACACTAAGACTTCTCTAGTCATAAGACACTTCTAACAATTAGGTAAACACTTAAACCTAAGCCTAAAGACTTAGAAGGGTTAACCATAGGATTAGGTTATGCCTTAGGGATTAGGATAATCCACCTATACAACCCAAATCCAATCCATGTTCACCTTCTCAAACCAAACCTCAAGTTCAATTCAAACATCAAATCAAATCCAAATCAAACCCAAATTCCAAAACCAAATGATTGAAGCCCATGATCAAATCCAAACTTGAAACCCTTCAAGCCATATGACATATCCCATGGACTTAGCCAAATCTTAATCCAAATAAATCCAAAATCAATTGATTTTCTATAATAAATTTATATCTTCAATCATCTTCTAAATATAAATCAAATCTACATTGAAATGATCAAAACTAAATCAAAAAATCAAAACCCTTCTAAGCCATATGTACTATCCCATGGACTTAGCCAAATATTAATCCAAATCAAGTCAAACTCAATTGATTTTCTCACAAATCAATCATATTTTCAATCATCTTCATAAATTTAAATGAAATATACTTTTAAACCATCAAAACTAAATCAAACAAATTAAAATCCAAACACATGACCCAACTCCATGGACTTAGCCAAATTCCTTCATTCCAAAACCCAAATTCAATTGATTTTCTCATGAATCAATCATACCTTCAATCATATTCACAAATATAAATCAACAATCATCAAGCCAAACCAAAATCAACCCAAATCAAACCCAACTTAACCCTTTTGACTTGAAATATTCAAATGAACCAAAACCCATTTGAACTCCCAATTACAATTGAATTATATCAATCCCAAATCCATATATAAACTCAACTAAATCAAACTCAACCCAAAATCAAAAGTGAACTAAACCCAATTGGTCCACTTGAAAGTGATTGAATTTGACTTATTCTTACTACCCAAATTGGATTGAACCAACCCATCAAAACCTCCCATCGTGATTGTTGATCACCCTAGGTTAATCAAATTATCATAAATTGGATCAAACCAAGTCAACTTGTTCATTTGACCAAGTTAACCCCTTAACCTATATGAACCCACACTCACCAAATTGCAACCTAGCCAAATCCCTTGAAATTAATGATTCATACCAAATCAAAATCAATATTTGAATATGACTTGACCTTCAATTGAGTCAAACCAAACCCAATTGGCCCTCTTGATTGACCCAAATTTACCTAAAAGACCAAATTGGGTCAAATCAAAATATAAACCAAATTGATTGCAACAATGAAGTTCATTCCAAATTGATTGTTGAACTTGACATGATTGGACCCAATTGAACCCAATTGATCTTAGCCCAAATTGACCTAAAGGTTCAAGTTGGCCTAAATCAAACCAAATCCAAATTAATTGAAACCAAAGCTACAATCATCATCTTCAATTGGTCAACTAAACCCAAACAAACACACCAAGCCAATTTGGCCAATTTGGTCAAATTGGTTAACAACCATTTGACCCAAATGAATTCAAATGAGCCAAAAAAATCTAAGCCAAACTAAACCAAACCAATTGAACCAAAACATCCCAAATGATCATATGAACTTGAAATCTTGGTTTGTTTTGACCAATTGGTCAACTTGACAACCTAACCAAATTTGACCTAAATGAGTCAAATTGAGCCAAATTAGTCAACTCAATTGACTTGAAATTGAAATTTTAACCCACTTTTGGCTCATTTCAAATCAAATCAAATCAATGCCAAATGATCATTCTACCCTTGGGTGAAGGGCATCACATGAGACAAATCACCCATGTAAGTGGTCATTTCATTCTTGGCCACTTGGTACTCTCACAATGGTCCTGGCACTAGGACCTTTGCCGACAACCAGGGTGGTTGGGTCGACCATGGGAGGTGAAATCACCTCACCCTCCCCATTAGCATTTGAAACCCATAGGACACCCATGATTCCTCTTTGGTAGCCACCTCCACACCTTCAACAACCAAGTTGAGCCAACTCACCTCCTCCCACCACCCATGACTCACGAGATGGCGATGGTCACTAAAGCCAAATCCATTCAAGATGAAGGGGTATACACCCCTCATTTCACTCAAACACACACAAAAATCATTCTAAAGCCTAGCTACCCAAGATGAGCTAGAGCCATTCCCTAAGCTCCCAAGTTTGTTCCTCGATCAAAAAATGCCATTCCCATCCATCTCAAAATAGGACACTCCAATTTTTGACCTAACTTCTTTATTTCTCCATCAAACTCAAATTAACTTTGCACCCACCTTCCCTAGGCCATGTTGAGCAAGAGCAAACCATCTCCCAAGCTTCTCAACTGGTGGGACTTTGATCAAAGTTGAGCTCCAAATCATAGTTCATGGCCTTGAGTGAATGTGAGAATTGATCCAATTTTACTCAACAGGCTTCATCTCCACTAGATGAAGCTTCCTTAATCATTGAAGCCAGTCTTGAGCTCAGAGGTATGCTTCCAAAGCGATCCTTAGGAAAAAATGGGTTGGAGCTTTTGAAGAAAACTTGCATCTCATGTGATCTTGATCATTGGATCTCTGATATGAAGGTGTGGGATCCTTTTGGAGTTGATCCAACCGGGTAAGCTTCAGATCAGTGTGATGGAAGGACTCCATTCTCCCTCACTCGCATGATGTTAGATCATCCGTCTATTCACTTGATCAAAATGGATGGTCATGATTAGATCACTGATCGATTTAATCCTATTAAGCTATGGGATTAATCATATCCATAGAATCATAGATCGGATGGTGGACAAGAAAGGGCATCCGCCACCACCACATAGGCATTGAGTCGGATAAGTTTTAAATAGCCAATCTCGCGGTGCCACATGGAAAGCGTGCCACATTGCGCAAAGAGGATTAGTATTTAATTAGGCTTAATTAATCATTTTTTTAATGGTTGAAACTCCTAAAATTCATAAAAGATCATAGAGAAATAAAAAATGCAAATAAATACTCATTTTAAAGGTATTTTAGAGGAGAATTAATTAAAAATGATTTTAACTAATTTTGAATAGTAATTAAAGTTTAATTTACAAAATTTATTAGTTTAATTACTTTTAATTACTTGAGCAATTAATCCATAATTTTATGGGTTAATTTAATGGGATGACCTCTACCTCCAATGATTTTCTGGGATTTATTGCTCACTTAATTAGAAAATTGACTAATTAAACCTTAACTACTTTTAAGTTAATTAATTAATTAATCCATGAATTGTAATAAAATTGGTTAATTAAGTTTATTAATCATTTAAGTAAGTGAACTAAGGAATAGGGTTGGGACCCCTTTCCCTAAGTTCATATCATTTTTAAAATGAAATTAATTAAGATTTAACTAATTAATTAAATCACTTAATCAAATTGAAATCATAATCACATTAGACCTTAATTGATTAAATCATAGGGTAGATCTTTAGGTGTTTAATAACCTTAAGGAGTTTAATGACATTATGGTTAGTCCACATGTGTGGGAAAACCATAAGAGTAATTAATTAAGTCCCTTAATCTAATTAAATATTAATCATGAGCCAATTGCATTAGGCCCCTTTTATTTCCTAGGATCATTGCAAGTTTATTTTCCATGCATATCATGTTGGCTCATAAGTTAAGTTATAGTAAGGTAATTAATTCATCTAATTAAGGGTTCAACTTAATTAACCCATAAAATCAACTTAATTACATTTCCTTAAATTAAATCAAATCACTAATATAAGAATGGGTTTAAAATACAAGTGATGATTTCTCTTGTCCTCTTTAAATCAAATCAATATCCAAAACTTAATTAATAAAGAAGCTTTGGTTTACTTTAAATAATCTTATTTGATTTGATTATCCTTAAGAACTAGTTTGGTTGAATGAATCACATGCTTATATTTGATTGTCCTCTTCCAATCATGTTAAATTTGGTATGTCATTTAAATTCATGCATCCATCTTTTCAAAATCAAGTAAAATAAAATAGATTTTCTTTATGTAAGCTTGCATGTGTTGATTTAATTTAATATATGTGTGGCTATTATTACTATTAAATCCAAATGTATTTTCCAAAAGCTTATAAATGAATAATAATATGTGTTATGATGTTAGTTATAAATACATAAGAAATGCATGTGCTTATAGCTTAAGTGTATGAATGTTGAGTTCTCTTTCCTCTATTCATGTGTTGATTTATATAAGATTGAATGGTAATGGGTATATAGTCGACGGGAACACGAGGCTTTAGTTAGCCCCAAGAAAGTCACTTGATTACCTCACTTCCTTAGTTTATCAATGTCACGTACCCATTTGATTTCATTCTTATGTATTTCAACATTAGAATTTGGATAGAGTTTTAATTCATATATATAAATGATTCAACCAAAAAAAAATTAATCTTTGCATGGTTTTCTTTCTCTCATTTATGTATACATCCATGTGTGTCCAAGAAAAGCAAGTATGTAGTTTGGACATCTTGGGAATATGAGGCTTTAGTTAGCCCCAAGAAGGTCATTTGACAACCTCACTTCCCTAGTTTAACAATGACACATACTTGCCTATATCTTTGTACATGTATATGTATATGTGATTAGTGAATGAAAATCCCATTTTACATTAAAATTGCATGCATTCATAATTGACTAAGTGGTTGAATTAATTAGGCATATGATTTGGAGCTTACTTTCTATGTTCATGTATACTAATTTACATATATTTTAATGCAAATGGGTTTATAGTCTGGACATCCTAAGAATACGAGGCTTTAGATAGGACCAAAGAGGTCATATGATTACCTCACTTCCTGGTTTAACAATGGCACATGCCTATTTTATTTTATTCTTATGTAATTTTTGTATAATAATTTGGATAAAATTTTAAATTAATATGTTTAAATAATTCAATCAAACAAATATAATTTCTAAACATACACATATATTCATCATTTAAGTGTGCTAAAATATGTTTCATGCATAGATACAGTTAGGATTAAATCATAAGAATTTTACATGTGATGGAAAGGATTAAATTAATCTTAAGATGCCTTTCATTTTGAATAGGATTATTTAAAGAGAACCTAAACTTAGGATTAATTAAATCATTTAATAAGACATTCACTAAAGAGAATTAAATCAAATTAATATACTTTAGAAAGTGACTTAAGGTAGGGATGAAAGAGGGAAATCTCTTTTCCTCTCTTTATACCACTTAGTTGTTAAGTGTAATCAAATAAAACAAAAGAAAACACAAATTAAAATTCTCAAATCAATTAAACTACTTCAAGCAAAATCAACCTTTCATGTTAAATTGAATCCTTCTACACATAGATAATACAACACTAATGCCTAACAAGACTTACCACACAAGCCTTAATACACACATTAGAATTAAGTCACCACTTCTAGCTCTAAGTTAGGATGATGTATGTTGTGATGTATGTTTTCTTTCATGATGTATTATTTTAGATTGGATGTTGGTGTATGCTTCATAGATGATGATAACAATATTAGCCTAATCATGTTCTCTGCAGGTGATTATGCTTAAGGAATGCTTAAAAATAAATGTGAATGCTCTTTTTGTAGGTTGCTTAAATCCTTAAGCATAATCCAAGTTAGGACAGGTGGGCTTAGTTACCCATTTGTAAGGTGCTAAGTCTAAATTATAAATACAACAGCTTGGGATTATTTGTATATTTAGTTGACCTCCATTTTGCAGGAGTAGTTAGATTTACTTTTCCCACACAAGTTCAATTTATACAATAGGAATTAGGATTAGTGCTATGGGGGATTAGGATGAGCAGTGGCCAGAAGGCTTTGTCCTGGGGTGCCTTGTGATGCCTTTGAAGCAAACACCATCCAAATTAAGGAAGGAACCAAATCAAAAATGGAGATATGAAGAAAGAAGACCCCCATAACATTTAATACAATTATAATCATTCTTTCATATTCTAGGTTGTATAAGGGTAGAGCTTGCTACCCATCTTTTCTCTTCTGTAGTGAAGACATTATCAAGACAAGCCTTTTATTCTTTTATGATAGTTTATATAATTGTTTGATGTTATGTTTACGTTGTGCATTAGAATGGCATGCTTGTCATAGTTTCTTAAATGATTGATGCTTTAATGTTTGGCTTGGATATGATTAGGCTCTTAGGATAAAAATAAATTTTATACCCAACTAATCACTCATAACTAAATTTTGAACAACACATAACCTCATCATAAATCCTAAGATAATTAAAAGATTTAGCAACCCCTTAGCTGTATGGATGTATGTTTTTCATCATGCATGCATATTCTTTCTCTCTTGAACATGAAGGATCTCCATCCTTGCACGATAAAAGAATGCTTAACCTGTGAGGGCATCCCTTGTGGTGGAGAACACCTTCTTCTAGCTGATTAGACCCATAACTTATTTCATCATGCATTTAAGCATAAGAAATCCTAAAGCCTTAGTCAAAATGATGTGTCTAAAATGAAATAAAATTTGAAAAGATTTTGCATTTATAGATTAAGTCATATGCTCATATCACTCATGCTTTAATCTATTAAGGAGTGTGTTTAGGACTTTAGTCTCTTTCTAATTAAATAAATCCTTACCCTTGCAATTCATAAGACTGAACTACATGGTTTTAAAATCATAGGAGGAGTTAGTGGCCACTCAGTTATAAGTCCGTAAGTCAATTTATTCTCTCTTGTGGAGGTAAACCCTTATGTCCACTTGTCGCTTAGATTTAGGTCATGCTAAAGCTCCTAGATTTAGGATAGCTATTTTTTCTGGGCTACAAGCATAAATCCTCACCTCTTAAGCATTCCCACAACCTTGTGTTGGTTGATTATAAGCCCTTGTAATCTAATTAAATTTCAACTCAAAATATATAAATCTCCTCAACTTCAAAATTATAATGCCCAACCAAATGATAGATTGGAATGCTCACTAGGCTTCCTAGTATCTTGAGCATTTTCCACTTATTTCATTTGGATTTAAAAAATAAGTCTTCTCCTTGAGATTTCCTAATCGATTTTCCAAATACAACCAATCTTTTGATAGTCTAACCTTGAAATCTTTGGAGATGATAATTGTCTACTTTAATTGAGAGTATTCTAAGGAAATTTCATTTCTTAAGATGTAGTTAACTATGGAAGCTTGCCTAAATATGGAACTTAAGAACCTAGTTTAATATAAACCCTACTTTATTCATCCAGGTAAAGTAGGGGAAAAATCTCTCATACATTCAAAGGCCCATCATGCCTTAGAAGTCCTTATTACGTGATTAGGTTCATTGTAGGTGATGCCTCTATCTTTCAGATAGTACATCATTCCTCAATATTGTACCCAATCACCTTAAAAAGTACCCATACATCCAAAATAAACACCACAAGGCCCTCTCCTTGTTCATTGAATCCTCTCAACATCATCCTTTCTTTTCGAGTTTGAGATGTCGATCCTCAACTAGTCAAGGGTTCTTAGACTCATAATGTTGATTGATTACAACTGGTCAAAACTCATCTGCCGCCATCCATTTTGCTTAATGGTCCCTAAGAGTAAGTCTTCAATGTTGAATGTAACTACTAAGATATCTTTGGAGTGGAATGCCTCTTCTTTAGTAGTGGTCAGCTGAGCTAAGCATATCTCTAGATCAAGTAAGGCATTGATTATAGATTTTCTCATCTCTTTGGATAAGATAAGGCGATATATGCATAACTTAGCTGAAAACTTTCTAAGGTGAGCTAGACATTGTAATCAACTATGGTTGGTCCTCAACAAGCATATCCATGGGTGGAGCATCCTATAGAGGGGCTATCTCCACCGGAACCAATGACTTGCTTACCCTTTTCGGTGCTACCAGAGGTAGAACTCGCATAGTTGACTTTAGTGACTTCTTGAATGATGAGCTTGAGTGGAAAGTTTTACTTTCTCATTGGGCATACCTACAACTTCTCCTATGGGATCCTTAGAGTCAGTTGACTCCAAGTCAATCTTAAGAGGTGAACTTGATAGATTCAGAGAAGGATAGTCCGAATAAAAAAAAAAAAGGATCAACTACTAGAGCTATTATTTTTTATCGAGAGCTTTCAATAGGAATAAAATCAAGAACATCATAAGTGGACAATATATAAGTAGAATTAGCTTTTTTTATTTATTTCTTTTTGGGTAGAGGTACATGATAGAAATCAAGTAAAGTAAGCAGAGTAAGGGATTTAGTGCCCTTATCCGTAGATACAATGCAGGTATGGTGAGCTACTACCATGTCACCTCCCGAAGTTACCTTTTGCAACTAGTAAACCTTCCTTGGTGTTGGAGGTTTGAGCTACTGTGCACCTACAAGGAAAACTTCTTGATCTTAGAAATGATCTTCTTATAGGTTTGGGATAAGGAGATATCCTAACCTTCTTTCTTTAAGAGACAAGTATCCCCAAGGATTACTCTAATAACCGGATGGTTGTTCTAATAAGTATTCCTTAGGGATAACTATGGCTCTCAACTTATAGCTACTGCTTAGTCCTAAAAGTGATACAATCCTCTAAGACATGGCCTAACATACAGTGGTATGGGAAAGAGCTATTAACACTCTTCCCACTTCCTCCACCCTCTTATGCTTTGGTAACCGAAAGTCGTTTCTTTAAGAGATTCTTAAAGATTTTCCTAACTACCTCCCTCTTGAATGAATAAGGCTTATTCAATATACAAGAGTAGGTGGAAGCTACCTGATGGATATGAATATTGGGTGGTCAGGTGGTGGTGAAATGGTTGTTTTGGCTGTACGATGATGGAGGTGGAGGGAGTGAGGCAAAGGAGGTCTGAGCTCATAGTCTCTCATAGTGAACTCTGGCTGGTTGGTTCCCTTTGTCCACTGACACAACTATCCCCCGACTTCTTTTAAACATCTTAGCTTGGGAGATGATTGGAAAGAGGGCAACCGCTTACTTCTTCTTGTAGATAACCTTGTTAATGTTGAATGTTTTGATGGTAAAGCCCTTAAGCATGAAGGAGACTATGCCATGGATATTCTTGAGAAGAATCTCAATGGCATGCTATTCAGACAGTGTGGTTCGCATTTCATCATCAGGTTGTGCCACTTGAGAATGTAATCAACAAGGGACTCGTTGAGTTTCGCTTAAGGTCACCAATCACCCTCTTGAGCTCCAAATCTCTTGATGAAAAGGTGCTCCAACTCAAGAAAGTCTTCATCAACTCTAGGTTCACACTAATCAAATGCAACACCGACATCATAAAAGGTGGAAGAGGAGTGTGTTATTGCCACCGATGTTGCAACAACCTGCTCTGTGCAATTATCGGGTTCCCGCCATCAAAGATCTTGAAGAATGGTGGCACAAACCCTAAATAAAATAAAACTAAATAAAACCTAAACCTAAAAAATAAACTTAAAAATAAAACCTAAAAATAAATAAATAAAAAATACATAAACCCTAAACTAAAAAAAAAAATTGACCTAAAATAAACAAAATAAAATAAACATAAACCTAAACTAAAATAAACTAAACTAAAAAAATAAAACCTAAACCTAAACCTAAAATAAACTAAACCTAAACTAAACAAAAAAATAAAATAAAATAAACCCTAAACCTAAACTAAAAACCTAAAATAATGTAAAATAAAACCTAAACTTAAAAAATAAAATAAAAATAAACTAAACTAAAAAAATAAACATAAACCTAAACCTAAACCTAAAAATAAACTAAAATAAATAAAAAAATAAATAAATAAACTAAATAAATAAAAAATAAATCTAAAAATAAAACTAAAATAAATAAATAAATAAACTAAATAAACCAAATTTTAAAAAAACCCCAAAATCTTAAACCCTAAACCCTAAACCATAAATATTAAATCCTAAACCCTAAACCCTAAATAATAAAATTAACCCTAAACTTTAAACCCTAAACCTTAACCCTAACCCTAAACCCTAAACTGTAAACCCTAAAGCCTAAAGCTTAAACCTTAAACCCTAAACCTTAAATCCTAAACTAACCCTAAACCCTAAAACCCTAAACACTAAAGCCTAAACACTAAACCTAAACTAAACCCTAAACTAAACTAAACCCTAAAAAACCCTAAACCCTAAACCCTAAACACTAAACCCTAAACTAAAAGCTAAAAAACTTAAACTTAAAATAAATAAAACCTAAAAAATAAAATAAATAAAATAAAAAAAAATAATAAAATAAAATAATAAAATAAAATAAAAACCTAAACCTAAACTTACAAATTAAATAAAATAAACTAATAAAAATAAATGAAAATAAAATAAATAAAAACTTAAACTAAACTAAAAAAATAAAATAAACCTAGAAATAAAAAACCTAAATAAAATAAAAACTAAACGTAAAATAAAAATAAAATAAACCTAAAATATAATAAAATAAAAGTAAATAAAACCTAAGCCTAAAAATAAACCTTAAAATAAAACCTAAAATAAAAAATAAATACCTAAACCCTAAACTAAAAAAAAACCTAAACCTGCAATATAAATAAAATAAACATAAACATAAACTAAAATAAACTAAACTAAAATAAATAAAACCTAAACCTAATCCTAAAATAAACTAAACCTAAACCTAAACTTAAGCTAAATAAAATAAAATAAACTAAAAATAAACCTAAACCTAAATAAAAAAACCTAAATAAAAACCTAAAACCTAAACCTAAAGAAATAAAATAAAAACCTAAACCTAAACATAAATAAAAGTAAAACCTTAACCTAAAAATAAAATAAAAATAAACTCAAAAAAAAAATAAACCTAAACCTAAAAAAATAAACTAAAATAAAAAATCAAACTAAAATAAATAAACCTAAAATAAATACACTAATCTAAATAGAAATAAAAATAAACCAAAATAAAATAAAATAAAATAAACAAAAAATAAATAAAAAATAAACTAAATAAACCAAATGCTACAAGTTTACTTAATTTTTAAAAAGAAAACATAAACCCTAACCCTAAACCTTAAACCCTAAAAGCTTAAACCCTAAAACCCTAAATCCTAAACCCTAAACCCTAAACCTTAAACCCTAAACCCTAACCCTAGACCCTAAACCTAAACCCTAAACCCTAAACCTAAACCAAAAGTAACTAAATAAATTAAAAAATAAACCTATACCCTAAAACCTAATAAACCTAAACCTAAACCTAAACCTAAACCATAAGAATTGGCAAAACCTTGATGGCAAGAACATCACCATCAACCAGGCTAAGTCTAGATCTGGTGGTGGAGGAAAAGGTGAGGCAATAGTTATCTCATTGGTGGTGGGGGATCTAGAGGTACTGGTGGATATGGAGGTCGAGCAAGGTGGTATTGGAGGAGGAGTGATGGAGGTTAGCCATGGTGGTGGAGGAGGGAGTGATCAGATGATGGTGGATCCTACTACTCAAGAGGCCTGGGTGGTTCTAATGGGAACTAGAGAAACTAAAGAACCGATCAACTGATCATCGCTTATGGATGCACTAAAGACGGTTCTAGTTATCTAAGGTTTTTATTTGCTCTATGTGCTCATTTTTATCTATGTTGTCGCTATGTCTTAGAAAATTTGTGTTTACTTGGTTGATGAAATCAAAAGAAGAAATGTTGAATGAATTTATTCTTTCTAAAAAATTAAAAAACCCTAAATCCTAAACTAAAACCTAAACCCTAAACATAAAACCTAAACCCTAAACCCTAAACACTAAAAACCCTAAACCCTAAACCCTAAAGCCTAAACCCTAAAACCTAAACCCTAAACCCTAAACCCAAAAAACCTTACATTCTAAACCCCAAACCCTAAACCTTAAAAAGCTAAAAACCAAAACTAAAATAAATAAACCTAAAATAAATAAACTAAACAAAAATAAAAATAAACCTAAATCAAAATAAAAAATAAAATAAACTAAAATAAAAAAGAATAAACTAAATAAACTTAAACTACCACTTGACTTAATTTAAAATAAATAAAAATAAAATAAAAAAAACTCTAACCCTAAACCCTAAATCCTAAACCCAAAACCCTAAAACCTACAACCCAAAACCCTAAACCATGAACCCCAAACCCTAAACCCTAAACCCTAAACCCTAAACCTTAATCCCTAAACCCTAAAAACCTAAAAACCTAAACCAAAAACAAAATAAAACCTAAAAGTAAAATAAATAAAAAGCCAAAACCAAAATAAAATAAAAATTAAAATAAAATAAAAACCTAAATTAAAACTTAAACCTAAATGAAAACCTAAAATAAAAATAAAATAAAATAAAATAAAACTAAACTAAAAAATAAATAAATAAATACCTAAACTAAACTAAAAAAAAATAATAAACCTAAAATAAAAAAACCCTAATAAAATAAAACTAAATGAAAAATAAAAATAAAATAAACCTAAAATAAAAAAAATCAAAACTAAATAAAAACCTAAACCTAAAATATAAACATAAAAACAACTTAAAATAAATAAATAACCTAAACCTTAAACTAAAATAAATAAAATAAAATAAACCTAAACCTAAACTAAAATAATCTATACAAAAATAAATAAAACCTAAACCTAAACCTAAACTCTAAACTAAATAAAATAAAATAAAAACTAAAAAACCTAACTCTAAACTAAAAATAAATCCTAAAACTAAACCTAAAATAAAAACCTAAACCATAAACTTAAATAAATAAAATAAAAACTTAAACCTAAACCTAAAAATAAAAATAAAACTTAAACCTAAAAATAAAATAAAAATAAAACTCAACTAAAAAATAAACACAAACCTAAACCTAAACCAAGAAAATAAACTAAAATAAAAAATCTAAACTTAAATATAAAACCTAAAATAAATAAAATAACATAAATAAAAATAAAAAAACCTAAATAAAAATAAAAACTAAAATAAACTAAAATAAATAAAAATAAAACTAAATAAAAATGAACTAAAAAAAATTGAACCTACGAATTTACCTAAATTAAAAAAGGAACCCAAAACCTTAAACCCTAAACCCTAAATCCTAAACCCTAAACCCTAAACCCTAAACCCTAAAACTAAGCCTAAACCCTGAATCATTAACTTACAACCCTAAACATACAACCCTAAACCATAAACTCAATATAACCCTAAATCTTAAACCCTAAACGCTAAACCCTAAACTAATCCTAAACCATAAACCCTAAAACCTAAACCCTAAACCCTAAACCCTAAACCCTAAATCCTAAATACAAAAATAGCAACAAAAAAACCCTTAAACTCTGAACACTAAATTCCAAACCCTAAACCCTAAATTAACCCTAAACCCTAAACCCTAAACTCCAAAAAGCTAAAAACCTAAAATAAAATAAATAAACCTAAAATAAATAAACCAAACTAAATAAAAAAAAAAAACCTAAATTATAATAAAAAATAAAATAAACAAAAATAAATAAATAAAATAAACAAAATAAACCTAAACCTACCACTTGACTCAATTTAAAATAAATCAAAAAATTAAAAAAACACTAATCCTAAACCCTAAACCCTAAGCCTTAAACCTTAAAACCTACAACCCCAAACCTTAAACCCTGAACCCCAAACCCTAAACCCTAAACCCTAAGCTAATCCTAAACCCTAAAACCTAAAAACCTAAACCTAAACTAAAAAAAAAACCTAAAAATAAAGAAAAAATAAACCTAAAATAAAATAAATAAAATTAAATAAACTAAAACCTAAACCTAAACCTAAACCTAAAATAAAATAAAATAAAAAAATAAAACTAAAATAAATAAAATAAATAAAAAAACTTAAACTAAACTAAAAATATAAAATAAACTAAAAATAAGAAACTAAATAATAAAACTAAATAAAATTAAAAATAAAATAAACCTAAAATAAAATAAAATAAAACTAAATAAAACCTAAACCTAAAATATAAACCTAAAAATAAAACTAAACCTTAAACTTTAAATAAAACCTAAACCTAAAATAAATTAAATAAAATAAACCTAAACTAAAATTAACTAAACTAAAATAAATAAACCTAAAAAAATAAACTAAACATAAACCTAAACTAAATAAAATAAAATAAACTAAAAAAAAAGCCTAAACCTAAACTAAAAAAATAAAATCTAAAATAAACCTAAAATAAAACCTAAAACCTAAACCTTAATAAATAAAATTAAACCTAAACCTAAACCTAAAATTAAAAAAATAAAACCTAAACTTAAAAAATAAAATAAAAATTAAACTAAACTAAAAAATAAACATAATACACTTAATCCTAAAAAAATAAACTAAAATAAAACCTAAACTTAAATAATAAACCTAAAAAAAATAAATAAAATAAATAAATTAAAAAATACTAATAATAATTAAAATAAATAAATAAATAAACCTAAACCCTAAACCTTTTTAAACCTAATCAAACAACCTAAACCTTAAACTTAAACCCTAAACCTAAACATAAACTAAACCTAAACCTAAACTTAAACCTAAACCTAAACTTAAACCTAAACCTAATCCCTAAACCTAAACCTAAAGCTAAACCCTAATCCTAAATCCTAAACTTAAACTAAACCCTAAACCTGAACCTAAACCTAAACTTAAACCTAAACCTAAACCCTAAACCCAAAAACCCTAAACCCTAAAGCCTAAACTCTAAAGCCTAAACCCTAAACCTTAAACCCTAACCTTAAACACTAAACCATAAAACTCTAAACCCTAAAACTCTAAACCCTAAACCCTAAAAACCTAAAAACCTAAACCTAAAGTAAATAAAACCTAAAAATGAAATAAATAAAAAAACCTAAAACTAAATAAAATAGAAAAACAAAATAAAATAAAATCCTAAACTAAAACCTAAACCTAAACTTAAAATAAAATAAAATAAAATAAAATAAATAAAAACCTAAACTAAACTAAAAATAAAATAAACCTAAGAATACAAACCTAAATAAAATAAAAATTAAACTTAAAATAAAAATAAAATAAACCTAAAATAAAATAAAATAAAAACCTAAACCTAAAAAAATAAACCTAAAACCTAAAATAAATAAAAAATAAAACCCAAACCCTAATTTAAAAAAAAACCTAAACCAACCTAATTTTAAAAAACCTAAACTAATCTAAACTAGACATACAACCTAAACCTACAAAAAAAACCTAAACCCTAAACCATAAATTATTCCTAAACCTTAAACTCTAAACCCTAAACCCTAAACACTAAACTAACCTAAACCCTAAACACTAACCTAACCCTAAACCTAAACCTAAACCCTAAACCCTAAACCCAAACTAACCTATACTATAAGCTCTAAACCTAAACCCTAAACCCTAAACCCTAAACTAACCTAAACCCTAAGCTAAACTCCTAAACCTAAACCCTAAACTCTAAACCTCTAAACCTAAACCCTAAACCCTATCCTAAACCCTAACCTATTAAACCCTAAAACCCTAAACCCTAAAAAATCCCTAAACCTAAACCCTAAACCCTAAAAACCTAAACCTAAAGTAAATAAAACTTAAAAAATAAAATAAATAAAAAATAAACCTAAATAAATAAAATAAATAAAATAAAATAAAAACATAAACCTAAAAATAAAAAAAAAAATAAAAATAAAAATATAAAATAAAATATAAAATAAAATAAATAAAAAACCTAATAAACTAAAAAATTAAATAAACTAAGAATAAAACCTAAATAAAATAAGACTAAATGTAAAATTATAATAAAATAAACCTAAAATAAAATAAAATAAAACTAAATAAAACCTAAACCTAAAAAAGAAACCTAAAAATTAAACCTAAAAATAAATAAAAAATAAAACACAAACCCTAAACTAAAAAGAAAAACTAAACCTAAAAAAAATAAAATAAACTTAAACCTAAACTAAAATAAACTTAACAAAAATAAATGAAACATAAACCTAGACCTAAAATAAACTAAACCTAAACCCTAAACTAAATAAAATAAAGCAAACTAAAAATAGACTTAAGCCTAAGCTAAAAATTAAAACTAAAAATAAACTTAAAATAAAACATTAAAAGAACCCACAAACCCTAAAACCACAAAAACTAAAACAAACAGACAAAACTTAATAAAACCTAAAAATAAAATAAAATAAAATCTAAAGGAAAAAAATAAAATTGAAAAAATAAACCTAAACTAAAATAAAATCTAAAAATACATAAAATAAAAAAAATAAAATCTAAGTAAACTAAATAAAATTTAAACTAAAATAAAAAAAAACAAAATAAAATAAACTAAACTAAAATAAAGATAAAATAAAATAAACCAAAATATGAACCTAAAAACTAAATAAAATAAAATAAAGTAAAATAAAACAAACTAACTAAAATAAAAATTAAAAAAAAGACCTAAAATAAAAAAATGTAAAACTAAAATAAAACATAAACCTAAAACCTAAAAAAAAAACCTAAACCTAAAAAAATAAACAAAAAAAAATAAAACTAAACTAAAAAATAAACATAACTAAACATAAACCTAAACCTAAAATATAAAATAAAATAAAAAACCTAAATTAAAATAAATAAACCTAAAATAAAAAAATAAACTAAATATAAAAATAAACAAAAATAAAATAATAAAATAAACTAAAATAAATAAATATAAAATAAAATCTAGAATGGGTTTTATATAAAACCACTGATCCTAAACCTACCCTAAATAAATCTAATACCAACTACCTAAAACTAATACTACCATAAGTTTATAAATAAAACTGGATAAAAATCAAAACTTAAACTGAAAATGACTACCACTAAAAAAATGACCTAAATAAATAAACTAAGCCTAAACTCCTAAACTAAACTAAAACCCTGAGCCATAAACTGAGCCCAACCAAATAAATACAATAAATACACTGACTAAACTAAACCCTCCACTGACCTGACCTAAAAAACCCTATAAATAAATATAAAAAACTGACCATAAACACACCTATAACACTATAAAATTAAAAAACCTATAAATAAAATAAAATAAATAAACACTAAACCTAAAACCTAAACAAATAAAAGATAAAAAAAAATAAAAAAAAAGAAAACATAAAAATCTTAAAAAATAAAATAAACCTAAAATAAATAACCTAAATAAAAATAAAACTAAAAATAAAATAAAAATAAAATAAACCTCAAATAAACCTAAAAAAAAATAAATAAAACCTAAATAAAAAGAAGCCTAAAATAAATAATAAATAAAACCAAACCTAAACTAAAGAAAAAAAATTAAATAACATAAATAAAATAAATAAAATAAAATAAACTTATACCTAAACTAAAATAAACTAAACTAAAATAAATAAAACCTAAACTTAAACTAAAAATAAAATAAACCTAAACTGTAAGCTAAAAAAAATAAAATTAACAAAAAATAATCCTAAAGCTAAACTAAAAATTAAAACCTAAAAATAAAATAAATAAATAAAATACTAAACAAAATAAGATGATAAACAAAAAAAAACTAAAAATAAATAAATAAAACTTAATAAAAACCTAAACCTAAATATAACCTAAACTTAAACTAAACCTACCCTACCCTAAAAACCCCCACCCACCCAGGCCACAGGCCTGATCCTAACCACTAAACCCTGGGCCCTGGCTGACCCACCACCTACCACCCAACCTAAACTATAGCTGTGCTTGACACAACCTTACCACAACCCTAAATCTAGGCTTGAAAAATTAAAAGGCAATATGAGCCACTGGGCCGATAGCCCTGAGCTCTAATGATGGGCCCTACTAGGTCTAGTGGGTGGGCCCTATGGGATCCAACCCTGAGAGTACTCACCCTAAATGGTGCCCAAATCATGGGCCAGGCCAAAAAATCTAAACCAAGTAAATAAACTAAACAAAATCAAAACCTAAACCTAAAATTAATAAATAAATTAAAAAATAAAATAAATAGACCTAAAAACTAAATATAAAAAAATAAATGAATAAAAAACTTAAAATAATAAATATTATGTAAAATAAAATAAAGCTAAAATAAAATAAATAAATAAATAAAACCTAAAACTAAAAATAAACCTAAAATAAATAAAAATAAAACCCAAACCCTAAACTAAAAAAATGAAACTAAATCCCAAATAAAAAAAACCAAATAATAACTAAAACTAAACTAAAACTAAACTAAAATAAATAAACCACAAACTAACCAACTAAACCCTAAACTAAAATAAATAAAATAAAATTAAAAAAATAAACCTAAACCTAAACTAAAAAACAAACCTAAAAAAAACCTAAATTAAAAGCTAAAACCTAAAATGACCATAAATACCATAAAAAATTTAGAGCTAAACTAAAATAAAAATAAATAAAATAAAATAAATATAACATAAAATTCAAAATAAAATAAAATAAAACATAAACTAAAACCTAAACCTAAACTAAACCTAAAAAAATAAAATAAAAAAATAAAATAAAATAAAAAATAAAATAATTAACTATTAATTAAAAAAAGTAAAAATTATTAAAAATAAAATACCTAAATATATTAAATAAAATAAAACTAAATAAAACCTAAACCTCAAAATAAACCTAAAAATAAATAATAAATAAAACTAAAACTAAAATCTAAAATAAAATAAAATAAACTAAACCTAAACTAAAATAAACTACTAAATAAATTAAACCTAAACATACCTAAAATATAAACCTAAAACTAAACTAAATATAAATAAACTAAAAAATAAACCTAAATCTACCAAAGAATACTAAAAATACATAAATAAAACTTAAAATTTAAACTAAATAGAATAAAATCTTAAATATAATAAAATAAAATAAACTTAAACCTAAAAATAAAATAAAAATATAACTAAACTAAAATGTTACTTAAAAATAAACTAAATTAAATTAACCTAAAATAAATAAAATTAAATAAAATAAAAATCCTCAATAAAATTAAAATAAAATAAACTAAAATAAATCAAAATTAACTAAATAAACTAAATAAACCTAAACTACAAGTTTACTTGGTTTAAGAAAATAAAAATAATAAATAAATGCCATAAATCCCAAAAACCCTAACCCTAAAGAAACCTAAACTTATAAACATACCAAAAGATATGCTCTCTCATTCTTTGGTGATTTTTGAATCCATCTTGGTGGTGTGCCCTCGAATTTTGATTTCTGTGGCTTTGGCTTTGATTTCAACCAATTTTAATTGCTTGAAAAACATCTGGCCATTTGCGTGATGTTTTATCATTGACCATGGCTACAGTGAGTTCTAGTCCTTAGGTTCCACCTAAAAAAATGGATGTTTTGGCTAGGGCATTTGACATTTGACATTTTTGGGGTTCCACCTAAAAAGGAAGCGCTATCTTGTAAGATTTCTCCCTCTATTGATTTGATTAATCTCATTTCAATGTCTTTCAGAGGTTTCCCGGTCGTAATGTGCTCTTATGTGGATGTTGAAATGTTGGCAAACCCTTTGAATTTTCTCTTATCGATAAATCTGCTTTGCATCATTTGAATTTGGATAAGATCCACTCTTCTTTCATAATCTCAAGCTTACGGGTGCCTTCTCAATTGGTCTTATTGACCCTCGACATATCTTGATTTAACTTTCTAATGATTTGGATTAACCATTATTATTTCATGTTGTTCTTATTTTGTCTTTAATTATTAAATATGTTTGTTGAAGTGGTCGCCCCTTTTTGACATTAAAGAGGAATCTCCTATTGTCCCTATGTAGTTATCTCTTCCTAATACGCATATTCATTTTTATACCCATGTGCTTTTTGCTATTGGGCTTTATTTGATCTACCTTTGCAACTCAACCATGCGATTGCTGAGCGATCTCTCCCTTATGTGGCTTGGATCTTCATGAATTAGCCAAAATTAAAAAATACCCTAAAGAAGTTTGGATTGGCTCTAAAAAATATGGGTATTCACAAAAGGTTGAATTGGAGAACCTTCTAGTTTTGTTTTGTGAAATACGGTCATCATAATTCAAAATGTTTTATTCTCCATCCCCACTTAAAAAATAAATTCCTCCTAAGAAAAATGTTATCTCTTCCCATATGTCGATACCTACTTATGTTCAAAAATTGGCCTCATATCCTAAGGATGGTATGGTATTGAGGTTGATTCCTGATATCAAGGTTAATCCAACATGTTTTTCTAATGTTAGTAGGGATTCGATCAATATTCAAAATGGAAAGGATGATTTACCTCTTATCCCTTCTTTGAATTTGAATATTTCTAATGTAGAGAATAATAAATTCTCTAAGTTATTAGAAGATGATTATATTTCTTCTAATTATATTCTATGCTAGTTTTGATCGATGAAATGAAGCTTTTAATGAGGATTTAAATGATGGGGATACTACTTTTAAATCAGAACTTGATATTCATGTTAATCATATTTTCAACTAAATATAGATTTGGAAGAAGGTGAACTCCCTAAACACTTGGAGATTTCTCCTAAATCTATGGCTAATTTTACTAAATCTTACTTGGATGATGACTCTAGGGAAAAATGGCTTCCAAACTTATCATGCTAAAGAAAGAAATGTTAAAAAATTCTCTCCCAAATTGTGCAAAAAACACTAGATCTCTGCCTCTCACTCTCTCTTAATTAACCTTGCTTAATGACCCTTTTAATTTTATTGTTTGAATGTTAGAGGATGTACTCTCTATTTGTAATCATATTTGAAATCTTTGTCACATTCATAATATTTCTCTTCTTATTGTTCTAGAGCCTCTTATTCATGCTAAAAAAATTAACCATATTGCTAGAATGATCGATTTCAATAAAATTTTCTCTAATGTTAGTAATTTGGTTTTGGAATAATTTCATTGAGGATTCTATTCTTATGACTTTCATCAAGTTGTCAATGCTCAAATCTCTTATGGTGATTATTGTGTTTTGGGGTATTTATTTATGCATCCTATTATAGATCGGTGAAATCTTCTTTATAATTTAAGGATTTTGCCTCATCAAACCAAGTTTGTTGGTGGAGATTGCAACACCATTTTGTTCTCATTTGAATAAAGTGGTTGCTGCTCTCCTAATATTCATTCCATGGAAGATTTCTCCAATATGACCCTTGATTGTAATTTGATTGATATTGGATTTAAGGGATCTAATTATACTTAGCAAAACTATAGACTTTGGCAATGATTGGGTTGTATTATTTTTAATAGTCATTGGATTACTCAATGGCCTATTACTTCTATGGACCATTTAACCAAAACCTTGTCAGATCATGCTCCTCTTCTGGTTTCTATTAAAGATAATTCTAATAGACTTACAAACCCCTCTCCTTTTAGATTTGAAAACATGTGGATTCAACATATTGATAATCCTAAAACTCAAATATACTCAACCAAGTTAGTGCACGAAGGCTAATCCAAGAAGAAAGCATAGCAAACTCACATCCTATTAAATGAAGCCAACATTAGGTAGCCTACTGGCCACACAGAAAGGCCTACCAAATAAATAAGGTGCTCATTGGTGTGTAGTGTCCAAGTAAAAAAGAAAAGCATAGATGACTTACATCCTCCAAATCTGGAAGACCATTGGGGTGACACACTAGCAGGGTAGCATGTCAGCCCAACCTAGAGTAGCAACTGAGTGAGTGTCACTGGGGGCGTTACCTCAACTCAGAGTAGCTTGAGATTAAAGCTATGTGTTTGTTTTATATATGCATGTGTAGTTTGTGTTTTTGTTGCATCGATGAAGGATAAGATGCTACTCGGGTTCCTTACACCTACTCTAAACACATTGTGGTAAATTCATAAACAAGTATACTTTCAACATGGAAGAGATTGAATTCGAAATGGAATTTTTATTGATGATAATTATTTTCAAACATGATTTATAATATTTCTTTAAGTATAGCACATTGAGTGGAAGCATTGGGCACTCTCCCTTATGATTAATAAGCTGATAAGATCCTCTTTAGTCCTTCTCTATGGTAAAAGGGTATTCCGAAGTGGGTTCATACTGGTCTCCCATCTTACGATGTGCAATAATCAATCTCCAAAACTAAAATAAGCTCTCCTACTCAAAAGCTCTAGGATGGGACTTCTTGAATCATTTTAGCTTTGTACAACACAAAGTTTTACATGTTTGTAGGCATCTCTTCTCCAAACCTTCAAGCTCTTCTAGTAGCGGGTGTTCTACTATTGTGATCTTGCTACCCTATCCTTAGATGGGAGTTGGACCTAATGGTGACGACTTTAGACCCATGCATTAAGGAGAAAGGAGAGTTGGAGTTTATATGGTGGTAGGCCCACAAGGCTTCAACTAATTGCTCATGCCATTATCGGTTATTGTTATCAAGTGTCTTCTTCAGTATTTGGATAATGAGTTTTGTTGAATGCTTCTGCTAAGCTACTTTCCCTCGAGTAGTTGATGGTAGAATATTTCTAGTCTATGTTGTGTCTCCGAGCAAAGTTTTTTTATCTCAGTGCTCTTGAATGTAATACCATTATTAGATATAATTTATCAAGGCACTCTGAACCTATATATAATATGGTTCCTGAAAAATTATAGCACATGCTAAACTGTGACCTCTCTAGCATCACCTTGCATTTGGAAATGTAGTTAGCGGTAGATGAACTGACCCTTGGAAGATGAAGGATCAATCGGACACTATGTATCGAATGGCCATGAGGCCAATGTAGAATGTAGAATGTTGGGTGGTTGGTGTAGATCACACCATGTATTTTAATATTGGTGGCATACTTATATCCGCAATCTTTGATCATCGATGGCGGTATCTAGTCTCTTAATCTTGGCTTCCATCTTGGGACCATATTGGTTAGCTCCACATAATCTTGAGTGTACCTCGGTCACAATCTTATTGGCTTTGTGCTTGTCTAAACAACATAATCACATATGATCAAAAGATTGATGGTATAAGACACCATCCAAAAAAGTGTAGGAAAGTGCTCTCTACTTCATCTAATGGGCTTGGGACTTCTATTGAGGTAGTTTTCCTTTATTAAGGTAATCCATGAATGTTTGCCTCCAATCTAACTCCTTGTCCTTCTTCGCGATGACAACCTCCCTTCAAGAGTACTTTTGATGAGTTCAATATCAATAAGGGACAAGACTTATCTATTTTGGACCTTTATTGGTATGGACTCATCCTCCGGACATGCCAACTCCTTAGCAAGCTTGGCTAAAGCATATGCTATGGCATCCTCTCCTCGAGGAATCTTATAAATGGTAACCTCATGGATTTAGGCCAATAACTCCATGGTGTACTTTTGGTAGTGATGGAGCTTAGGCTTTATAACCATATAGGACCCAACAATTTGGTTGATAACTAGCTAAGAATCTTCAAAGATGTTGATGTTCTGGATGCTTAGAGTAACGGCTAACTCCAAACTAGCAATCAGAGCATCATATTCAACTTCATTGTTGGTGCAAGGATTGGTTAGATGATATGAAAATTTTATCACATTATGATCCATAGTTAAGAGAACTATTCCTACCCCTGCTTTTCCTAAAATAGTAGATTGTGGTTCTTCTCCTCTTTGAGAGGAAGCCACACCATCAAAGTACATCTCCTAATGGTGAATGCTAGTATCCCCTAAGTTCATGATTTGTTCATCAAGGAGATCATTACTAAGTGAAGAGTTAGCAGGAAGTGGGCATGCTACTAAGAAATTTGTTAGTACTTGTCTTTTCACTGCATGTAGGGGTATGAATGTAGTGTGAAACTGCGAGAGGATCATGGACCATCATGCCAACTATCTGGATAGCATCGGCCATGAAATGAGATACTGTAGTGGATTGATCCTAGAGATTAATTTCACCTTATGAGGAAGCATGTAGTGCTGTAGCTTTTGGGATGCAAAGATTAAAGCTAGGCAATGCTTCTCAATGGGTGGATAATTAGCCTCAATAAGGATTAGATGATAGCTGAGGTAGTAGAGTGCATTTTCCTTCCCTTCATCATTGGCTTGGGCCAACAAAGTAACAAGGGAGTCATCTAACACAGTAGTGTAAAGTATGAGTGGCTTGCCCAGGATAGGGGTTGCTAGAATCGGTGGTGTCACCAGGTAATGGTTGATGTCTTCGAAGGCATGCCAACACTTGTCATCCCACTTGAACTTATCATCCATTTTGACAAGTGCTTAAAATGACTGACATTTGCCCTATAAGATGGTTATAAAGCATCTTAGATATGCCAATTGCACTTGGAATGATCTAAGTTGAGTTAAAATTTTAGGGGGTGACATTTCTAATAATATCTTGATCTTCTCTGGATCAATTTTAATTCCCTGGTTTCAGAAAACAAACCCAAGAAATTTCCCTAAAGCTACTCTGAATGCATAGTTTAGAGGGTTCTTTTTAAGGTTAAATAGTCTTAACTATTCAAAAACTACTCTCAAGTTAAAGAGATGATCTTCCTTTTCTCTACTTTTGATCACAAGATCATCGACAAAGCACTCAACTTGATGATGAATGAGTTCAACAAAAATTTGAGGCATAGCCCACTAGTATCTTGTATCGACATTTTTTAAGGCTGGAAGGCATGACATTATAGCAATAGATTCTAATCGGAGTTCTAAAACTAGTGTTTCTTTCATCTTTAAGAGCCATCTTTATTTGGTTATATCGAAATGAGTCATCCATAAAAAACAAGACTGCATGAGATGAGGCTATGTCTACCATCAGCTCTAGGATTGGTAGTGGAAATTCATCTATTGGACATGTCTTATTTAAATCCATAAAATCAATGTATATGTGAATTTAGCCATTCTTTTTCTTAATTGGGATGATGTCAGCGTAAGGTATTTTTCTTCTCTGATGAAGCCAGCATCGATCAATTTCTTGACTTCATAAATGGCCTATTATTCTTTGTCTAATTGCATGCGTCTAAGAGCTTGCTTGATAGGGTTAGAAGTATGCTTTATTACTAGTTTATGGACCGCAATGCCAGGAGCCAATCCAAGCATCTCTCCATAACTCCATGCAAAGTAGTCCTTAAACTCAGTCAATAGCCTAACTAAGTCATTGGTTTTAATTTCATTCAATAAAGAACAAATGTATGTCAAGCATGGATCTTCTTTAGTTCCTAAGTTGATTTCCTTGAGCTCATCGATGATTGAGATAATCTCTTCTTCGAACTCTGGTGGTGCATCTTTGACTTCAAAATCATACAGATCATCCCAAAGTTTATAAGACTCTTCATATGAGTTAATTTGATTTGAAAATGATCTATTAGATTCTAAATGATTGGTGATGATTAAGTAGTAATCATCATCATTGATTGGACCCACTATACTGAATCCTAGTACCAATCTTGATTGAGAGCTTTTGCATTTGTTCTTCCATATTCTTTTGAAGTAGTTTGACCTGCATTTGACCAAGTATGTGGGATTAACCCTTTTTGTACAAAATTATGAACACAAGGTAAGTACCAATCAAAAGGTACTTTTATTAAATCTTTATATGAATCATCCTCAAGTTCTACATCAATTTCTTGACTTAAGGATAATGCTTCCAGAAAGAACAACCATGTTCACTCCTGTGGATGACTTAGGGGATTCCTTAACTACCAAAACCCTCAGCTTTTTTAGAGAAAAGTTGGCTTAGACTAAGGTTCTCAACTGATGCCCAACTATTTCATATATAGACTTGGATACACTTATTCTTTGCTTTGGAGCCTTGTCTTCATCGCTATCTAGCTCAAGTGTCACCTCCAAGGGAATCTACTACTGAGAAGAGCTAGCTGGTGTGCAAATGATTTAAGACTCATCATATGAACTAGATTCTAAGTCTATATGGATAGTAGGTGTACTCCTGGTAGCATGGGACATATCTTCTATTGGATGTCCAATAAAGAGGTTTTTCACCCATGGACGACCTCACGAGCGCCTCTTCCTCACTTTGGTGGAGGTTAGCTCGTCCTACCCATATGTTTGAATAGAGTAATGAATTGTGGGTGGAATCTAATGTCGGGCTCCAATTCCTCCTCAAAGTCTATTTTCACTCTCTTTTATTTTCTATTTTATTTTCTCTTTTCTTTCCTTTTTCTTTTTTTATTTTCTTTTCCTTTTTTTATTTTTTATATTTTAAACTTTGGCTAAGTTCACAAGAATAGACTTATTGATTTTGAAGGAGGTAGTAAGCCACATCCTAATATATGTCAACCTCATGAACTGTAAATGGCTTAAGATCTCCTTTGACACAGTAGAAGATCCCACCACTCATGAACTTCAAACACTCATGTAGAGAAGATGGAACTATGTTGTTCTCATGTATCCATGGTCTCCCAAGAAAAGCTTTGAAAGATGTATCTGTGTCTATAATGTAAAACTTGGCTTCAATCTTCTAATCATCTATCTCCAAGGGCAACACTATGGAGCCTAAGGCTTATTGACCTCACTTTTGGAGTGTAGATTTAATCTTCTCATCTTAGACTTAGGAGTCTTATGGACACTAAGAGTTCCCTAATCATGAGACACTTCTAATAATTAGGCTTTAATTAAGCTTAATTAATCATTTTTAATGGGTAAAACTTGTAATAATCATAAAAAATCATAGAGAAATAAAAAATGCAAATAAATGCTCTTAAAAGTATTTTAGAGGAGAATTAATTAAAATGATCTTATCAAAATTTGAATAGTAATAAAGATTTAATTATAAAATTAATTAGCTTAATTACTCCTTAATTACTTAAGCAATTAATCCTAAATTTTGTGAGTTTATTTAATGGGATGACCTCTATCTCCCATGATTTTCTTGGGATTTATTGCTCACCTAATAAAGAAAATTGACTAATTAAACCATAACTACTCTATTAAGTTAATTAGTGATTAACTAATCCCATTAACAGTAACAAATTAGTTAACTAAGTTAATTAATCATTGTTCAACAGTAAGTTAACTAAGGAATAGGGTTGGGACCTATTTCCCTAAGTTCATTTCACCCATTTTAAATAAATTAATTAGATTCTAATTAATTAAATCACTTAATCAAATTGAAATCATAATCACATCAAACCTTAATTAATTAAATCATGGGGTAGATCTTTAGGTGTTTAATAACCTAAAGGAGTTTAATGAAATTATGGTTAGTTCACAGAAAATCATAAGAGTAATTAATTAAGTCTAATCTAATTCTATTGATGAGCTGCATTAGGCCTCTTTTATTTCTCTAGGATCATTGTAAGTTTATTTTCATGCATATCATGTTGGCTCATAATTATTTTGTTAATTACTTTAAGTGACATATGTAAGGGTAATTAATTCATCTAATTAAGGGTTCAACTTAATTAACCCATTAAATCAACTTAATTACATTTCTTTAAATTAAATCAAATCATTAATGTGGGAATGGGTTTAAAACAACAAGTGTTGATTTCTCTTCTCCTCTTTATATCAAATCAAATCCAAAACTTAATTAATAAACTTTGGTTTTCTTTAAATAATCTTGTTTGATTTGATTATCCTTAAGAACTAGTTTGGTTGAATGAATCACATGCATATATTTGATTGTCCTCATTCCAATCATGTTAAATTTGGTATGTCATTTGAATTTATGCATCCATCTTTCAAAATAAAAGTAAAATAAAATGGATTTCCTTTGTGTAAGCTTGCATGTGTTGATTTAATTTAATATATGTTGGCTATTATCACTATTAAATCCAAATGTATATTTCAATAGCTTATAAATGAATAAAAATATGTGTTATGATGCTAGTTATAAATACATAAGAAATGCATGTGCTTATAGCTTAAGTGTATGAATGTTGAGTTCTCTTTCCTCTATTCATGTGTTGATTTATAAAAGATTGAATGGTAATGGGTATATAGTCCGGACATCTCGGAATGAGGCTTTAGAGCCCCAAGGAGGTCATTTGATTACCTCACTTCCCTAGTTTAACAATGGCATGTACCCATTTGATTTCATTCTTATGTATTTCAATATTAGAATTTGGATAGAGCTTTAATTCATATATATAAATGATTCAATAAAAAATATACAATCTTTGCATGGTTTTCTTTCACTCATTTATGTATACATCCATGTGTGTCCAAGAAAAGAAAGTATATAGTCCAGACATCCCAAAAATATGTGGCTTTAGTTAGCCCAAAGTAAGTCATTAGATTACCTCACTTTCTTAGTTTAACATTGACATGTACTTGCCTATATCTTTGTACATGTATATGTTTACGTGATTAGTGAATGAAAATTCCATTTTACATTAAAATTGCATGCATTCATAATTGACTAAGTGGTTGAATTAATTATCCATATGATTTGGAGCTTACTTCCTATGTTCATATATGCAAATTTACATATGTTTGAATGCAAATGGGTATATAGTCTGGACATCACGAGAATATGAGGCTTTAGTTAGCTCCAAGGAGGTCATTTCATTACCTCACTTCCTTGGTTTAATAATGGAACTTGCTTATTTAATTACATTCTTATATCCTTTTTGTATAAGAATTTGGATAAAGTTTTAAATTAATATGTTTAAATAATTCAATCAAATAAAATATAAATTCTAAACATACACATACTTTCATCGTTTAAGTGTGCTAAAATATGTTTCATGTATAGATACACTTATCATTAAATCATATGCATGTTACATGTGATGGAAAGGAATGGTTTAATATATGTCATGAGGTAGTAATTGAATTAAATTAATCTAAAGATGCCTTTCATTTTGAATAGGATTATTTAATGTGAACCTAAACATATGATTAATTAAATCATTTAATAAGCCATTTACTAAAGAGAAATAAATCAAATTAATATACTTTAGAAAGTGACTTAAGGTAGGGATGAAAGAGGAAATCCTTTTCCTCTCTTTATAACACTTAGTTGCTATGTAATCAAGTGAAATAAAGAAAACACAAATTAAAATTCTCAAATCAATTAAACTACTTCAAGTGAAATCAACCTTTCATGTTAAATTGAATCCTTCTACACTTAGAAAATACAACACTAATGCCTAACAAGACTTACGACACATGCCTTTATACACACATTAGAATTAACTCAACACTTCTAGCTCAAAGTTAGGACAGTGTATGATGTGATGTATGTTTTATTTTATGATGTATTATTTTAGATTAGATGTTACAGTGTATACTTTTAAATAAGTTGATAGGCCAATATTAGCCTAACCATATTTTTTGCAGGGGATTATGCTTAAGGGATGCTTAAAATAAATGTGAATGCTATATTTGGTTTCTTAAATCCTTAAGCATAATCTAAGTTAGAGTGTGGGCTTAGTTACCCATGTATAGTGCTAAGTCCAAATTATAAACACAATTGCTGGGATTATATGTATATTTAGCTAACCTCTATTTGAAGGTGTAGTTAAATTTACTTTTCCCACATAAATGTAATTTTGCAATAGGAATTAGGATTAGTGCTGAGGATTAGGATGATGGGCAAGGCTTTGTCGGTTCCTGTGATGCCTTTGAAGTAAGCACCATCCAAATCAAAGAATGAAATAAATCAGAAATGAAGATATGAAGAAAGAAGACCCCCATAACATTTAATAAAATTATAGTTATTCTTTCATATTTTAGGTTGTATAATGGTAGAGCTCGACTACTAATCTTTTCTCTCTAGTTGTACATGATACCTAAGACCGACCTTTTTTTTTATGATAGTTTATATAATTGTTTGATGTTATGATTACATTATGCATTAGGACGACATGCTTTTCATAGTTTCTTAAATGATTGGTGCTTTAATTTGTGTCTTGGATGACATTAAGCTTTTAGGATAAAAATAGCTTTTCTACCCAACAAATCACTCATAACTAAATTTTAAACAACTCATAACCTCATCATAAAGCCTAAGACATAAAAAAGATAATTAAAAGATTTAGCAACCCCTTAACTATATGGTTGTATGTTTCACATCATGCATGCATATTCTTTCTCTCTTAAACATGAAGGATCTCCATCCTTGCACGATAAATGAATGCTTGACTTGTGAGGGAAATTCTTGTAGTGGAGAACACATTCTTCTAGCTGATTTGACCCATAACCTATTTCATCATGCATTTAAGCATATGACATCCTACTTTATTCATCCATGTAAATGAAAATCTCTAGTACATTTAAAGACCTATCATGCCTTTGAAGTCATTACGTGATTAGTCCATTGTAGGATTCCTATCTTCAATATATCAACTAATTTATATCACCTCAAAAAGTAATCAATAAGCATGGTGATACATAAAATAAACACCATAAGTCCTCTCACCTTGTTCATTTAATCCTCAACATATCCTTTCTTTTGAGTTTGGAGATGTTGATCCTCAAGTAAGCAAGGTTCTTAGACTAATAATGTTGACTGATAGACGGGTCATCCATATAGCCTATTTCTTCCAACATCTATAAGCAAAAGATTATCCCAGGAGTAAGTTTTCTTCATTGAATGTAACTAAATAAAAACCTAAACCTAAATAATAAACCTAAAAAAAAAAATAAACCTAAACCCTAAATTAAAAAAACTAAACCTAAAATAAAAATAAAATAAACCTAAACATACACTAAAATAAACTAAACTAAAAAAAAAACCTAAACCTAAACCTAATCCTAAACTAAATAAAATAAAATAAACTAAAAATAAACCTAAACCTAAACTTGAAAGTAAAACCTAAAAATAAATCTAAAATCAAAACCTAAAACCTAAACCTAAAAAAATAAAATAAAAACATAAACCTAAACCTAAAAATAAAAAATAAAATGAAAACCTAAAAAATAAAATAAAAATAAAACTAAACTAAAAAATAAACCTAAACATAAACCTAAACCTGTTTGAATCTTGATGTCAAAAAATAAAACCTAATTACTTTGATTAAAAATTTCTTAGCCAAATTGGGATAAGATCTATATTTTTTGATAACCTAAACTTTTGGTGCTTTCATTGGTTTGATCGAAAGACATATTCTAATTCAACATGAATAATTTGGATTAAAGGGTTTTCACATCAATCTTATTTTGTCTTTAATTGCCAAATGCACTTGTTGAAGTGGTATCCGCTTTTGATATAAAGGAAATCACCTATCGTCTGTGGTTAGCTCTAAATATGAAATCCATTAACTCAGTTTTATTTGTGTACTTTTACTAAATCGATAAAATATGAGATCCTCCCTCTATTTCTTGTATATTGGTTGAACTTGACATATCTAAAAAACATCCTAAGGATGTAAATAAAAATTTTGGTTATTTATAGAAGGTCAAATTTGAAAATTTTAGTTTATGTTCCCCATTTCGAGATACATGGTCATGATAATTCAGAGTGTTTGGTTCTTCACCTGCATCTCAAAAACAAAATTTTGAAAGATCCTAAATCTAAATTAGCCATTGATAAAGTTAATAAAGCTCTTTTTGTGCCTAAAAATAACTTAAATGTTGATATTAGATCAGGTTCTTTGGAATCTTTTGATGTTTCAAAAATTGATATTTCTATTTCTCATTCTGACCATGACAAATGTACTAATAATGTTGAAAAAGATGATTTCTCCAACAACCTTACTTTACATGAGAATATGCCTAACTCCAAATCAATGAGGCTGAAAAAATGATGATTCATTCTCTAGCAGTATATTCTTGCTTCTTTTGCGGTAATTGATGAGAATGAGGTTTTAAATGATGATTTGAATGACAACTTGAATGTGGCTAAAATTCTTGAGCAAGACACTAATTCTAATATTGGTAATTGTTCATTGAATGGTATAATTTCTTCTCCTTCTCCAAATTCCAAAATTGATCTTCATTCTAAGCCCACCTTTCAAGAAAATGTTGATTTGGAATAGGAGGAAGTTCTGATTAGAGATGTTCTTGTTGATCCTTATCCTATTAATAATATTCCTAATCAATCTCTTTCTAATGGTGACACTTTGGATAAAAATAGAAAATTCCAAACTATTTTTAAGAAGAAAACTAGAACTCTAAGTTGCAACCTCCTAATCTTGCCACCCTCTTCACATAAATAATGTGTTTTTTCAATTTTTGGCTTAGGAGAGGATTTTTTTTCTTTTCCTCTCTCTTTATTATTATCATTTAATCTCCTTTTACAATTTTTTTTATTTTTAATTCTCTTAGAATCTTAGAGGGATTGGTATCCTCACAGTTCATAATCGTATTTAAAATCTCTACATAGTTAACAATATCTCTTTACTTATTGTTATTGAACCTTTCTCGATGATAAAATCAATCATGATGCTAGAATGCCAGGTTTTAGTAATTTTTCTCTTAGTAATAAAATTTGGTGCTTTTGGAGCACTTCTTAAATGTTTTAATTTTAGATGATCTTCAATAAGTTGTCAATACTCAAATTTCTTTTGGTGATTCTTGTGTGCTTGGCTCTTTTGTTTGTGGTTCTTGCAATAGAGTTGGCCTGAACATTCTTTGGGAAAATTTAAGAAGTTTTGCTCTTTCTGTTAACAAACCTTGTTTAGTTGGAGGTGATTTCAACATTGTTCTATATTCATCTGAAAGATGGGGTGGTTGTTCTCCTAATATTCATTCTATGGAAGAATTTTCAAATATGACTCTTGATTGTAATCTTATTGACATTGGTTTTAAAGGCCCTAATTATACTTGGTAAAACTCTAAGCTCTAGCAATGACTTGATAGAATTCTTTTCAACTCTCATTGGATTAGTCAATGGCCTCTTACCTCTACCGGCCATTTGAGTAGAACTTTATCTAATCATGCACTTCTTTTGGTTTCTATTAAAGATAACTCTAAAAAATTAACCACCTCGCCCTCTTTCAAATTTCAAAATCTGTGGATTCAGCATTTGGATTTTCTTAAAGTTATGGCCAATAATTGAAATGCTCCTTTACACCCACGATATTTTATTAGGGGTATGCATAGATTATGGTTTAAGCTTAAAAGGATCAAACAAAATCTAGTTTGGTGGAGTAAACATTATTTTAAAAATCTTTTTGCTAATATAAAAAACATGAAACTTTTGGCTTTAAAATGCTGTTTTGTCTGATTCTTCAAAGGTTTTATGTTTTTCATGTTGTCAAACAGTTGAATAATGAAAATAGATGGCGAGTGTCTGATCGAATTGATCAGGTCGTGTATGAATAAGGTTCAAATCTCTTAGTCTGTTAGGATGACTTAGCTACATAAATCACTACACTTCTACTTGACACCTATCATAATGATAAATGACTCATCTCATCGTGACCTTATCTTGGATTCTCAATACTTCTATCTCTCTATCCCCGCAGGGGTAGAGAACTCACCGTTGTCTCGGCTGTGCTACTATAGGCTCTAGGGAAGTTGGAATAGGAGAGCACTCATCTTGGGGTGGGCTTACTACTTAGCTGCTTTCAGCAATTATCTGCTCTGCACTTAGCTACCCAGTGTTTACCATAGGCACGATAATTATTACACCAGAGGTGCGTCCTTCCCGGTCCTCTCATACAGGAGAAAGGCCCTCTCAATCCTCTAAAGCCCGCACTGGATGTGGACCAAACTGTCTCACAAAGTTCTAAACCCAGATCATATACCTCTTTATTGGGCGAACAGCCCAACCCTTGGAACATACTACAGCCCTAGGTGGCGAAGAGTTGACATTGAGGTGCCAAACCTTCCCATTGATGTGAACTCTTCGAGGAGATTAGCCTATTATCCCTAGAGTAACTTTTATCCTTTGTGCCACAACTCTTCCACTCAGCACCATCGGATCACTAAGGCCGACTTTCGTCCTTGCTCGATGGGTGGATCTTGCAGTCAAGCTCCCTTATGCCCTTACACTTGAGGGCCAATCTCCGTCGAGCAGAAACCTTTGCATGCCTCCGTTACCACCCTATAGAAACTATCTACACGAGGCGTCCCTTGGCATAGGTTCGACACAAGGTTAGAATTCTAGCTCTTCCAGTGGTAACTCGATGGGAGCATCACTAAAATAAACCTAAAGCTAAATTAAAAATAAAAGCCAAAAATAAACCTAAAATAAAACTTATAACCAAAACATAAAAAAATAAAATAAAACCTAAACCTAAACCTAAAAATAAAAGAAAACCTAAACCTAAAATAAAATAAAAATAAAACTCAACTAAAAATAAACCTAAACTTAAAAATAAACTAAAAAAAATAAACTAAAATAAATAAACCTAAAATAAATAAATAAACTAAATAAAATAAAAATAAACCAAATAAAATTAAAATTAAAATAAACTCAAATAAAAAAACTAAATTAAACTATACTACTGGGTTTTACTTTTTTTTTTTAAAAAATAAACCTAAACCCTAAACTTACCCTAAACTACAAACCTAAACCCTAAAACCTAAACCCTAATACACATTAAACTAACCCTCCCCCTACCACACAACCCTAAAACCCTACCTAAACTGACCCCCACTGTAAAACTAAATGCTAAAACTCCAAACCTAAACCTAAACTAAAACTTTAAATTTAAATAAAAACTCTAAAATGGACCTACCTACCACAATAAACTAGACCTAAATACTAAACCTAAACTGACTCACCAAACCCTAAACTAACCACAAAATAAAAATCCACACCTAAACCTGGGCCCTGGCCTGGGCCCTAACCTGGGCCAAGATCTTGGGCCCTGAGTTCCTGGGCCCTAATTGAAAATAAACCATATAACCCAGGCCCTGAGCCCACTTAAACCTACTAAACTAAACCTAAACCCTAAACCTAAACTCTGGGCCTGGTTGCTCATTGTGACCCTAAACTCTAAACTGGGCCCTAACCAACCCTAGACTTAACACTGAGCCTAACTACCTAACTTAAACCTCTGACTGACCTAAACCTGGCCTAAATCTTCCCTAAATTAAAACTGGGCCCTGGGCCACTTAAACCCTAATCATGACCTACTCTAAACCCAACTCTACTAAATCCACTCTAAACCTAAACTAAACCTAAACCCAAACTAAACCTAAACCCTAAACTCTAAACACTAACTAAACCTAAATCCTAAACCCTAATCCTAAACCTCTAAATAAACTTAAACCCTAAACCCTAAACCTAAAATAAACTAAACCTAAACCAAAAATTAAACCCTAAAACTTAAAACTAAACCTACCCTCCTCTCCAGTGCTCCCTCTGATTTTGAGTTCCCCTCGGTGGATTGGCCGTTCAGTATTTGGCGGCTTGTGCTCTCTCTCACAGACGCATTTGGCTCTCAGTATGGTGTGACGTCCTTGGATTAGAGCAATGGGAGGCTTTGGTCTCTCAGAATCCCCGTCGCTTCTCGACATGGCCCGGCTTTTCTCGACTCTACAAGTTTTTTGGATTGATTGCTCTGTTAATGCACGTTGTTAAATCATTCAAAGATGCCTTATCTCGGTAAGATCCTAGCTTCGAATGCTTGGTTAATCTCATTTTGACTTCTTATCGTGGATTCTTGCGGTAATGTGTTGGATCAGGATGTTGAAAAACTTGCTAAGCCGTTGAGTTCTTTGGTGCTTAAATTCTCCTTCGATGCCCAACTCTTGATAATATTCGCTCTTTCTTTCATAGTTTAAAATCGGTACTTTCTCAGTGATCGATCCACATTCTTCTTCAACTCTCAAATGATTTAGATTTTTAGCTCGTCGTTCTTATTTTGTGCATAATTGTCATATGCGATTATTGAAATGGTCCTCTTTGATGTCAAAGAGGAATCTCCCATTATCCCTCTTTGGCTTGTTTTTCCTAACATGCGCATACATTATGTCACTCATCAAGTTTTGTTTGCTGTTGGCGACCTTTTTGGTAGGCCTCTCCAAATTGACCAACAGCCACTAGATCTAGCCATCCATCGCCAGTATTCTCGTTGAGATAGACATCACTAAAAAATATCCCAAAGAGGTTTGGATTGGCTCCGAAAAATTTGGATATAGTCAAAAAGTTGAATTCAAAAATTTTTCTGTCTTTTGCACTCACTGCAAGATTCACGGGCACGACCACTCAGAATGCTTTGTGCTTCATCCTAATCTCGGAAAAATTTACCACGAATAAGAATACCATTAATGGGCTGGGAAAATCACTACTCAGCATATGTTCCTAAAGATACTCAAAAGAACCTCTCCTCCCACTACTTCTGTCTAGTGGAAAACACTCTTGGTACTAAAATGCACATTGAGGGGTGTGGCATACCAATGACAATTTACCTAACCTCACCCTGCTTCTAATAATTTGGTTTCATGATAGCCCTTTGCATTTAAATCCTAAATCTGAATGGTAGCCTTATATTGGACACCCAACTAAACAATTTGAATGAGAATCATATAATGGACCAAAACATTGATGATCCTATGGCTTGAACATATTGAGAAAGATATTTGTATTAATGGTGCTAGAACTTCTCCATCTATTTCCTTGAGTGATAATCAAAATTTGAACCCAATTTCTCACACTCTATCCATAGGAAGAAGGTGAAATCCCTCTTCTAAAACATTGATAGATCCTTCTACTATTTGAACACAAAAAAAATCTCTTTCGATGGAGATAATTTGGATTATGATAGACCCTTTCAAATTGTTAAAAATAAAAAACCCTACAAAGCAAAAATTTCTAATAATAATTTCATTAGAACCACTCGCTCTTCTTCCACCCCACACAAGTAATGTGTCATCATTTCTTTCCTCTCTCTCCTTTCTCTCTTCTTTTTCCCTTTTGTCCCCTTATGATTAATTTTCTTATTTGGAATATCCAGGGTTGTGGGTCTCTTCACATTCGTGTTAGGAGTCTTTGTATTGTTCATAATATCAAGTTACTTGTTCTTATTGAACCTCTCATTAATTCTTCTAAGATTGCTTTTGTCTCTAGATCCCTTGGTTTTCATAATTTCTTTTTCAATCTTAATAATAAAATTTGGTGCTTTTGGCACAACTCCATCACCATTTCCATCATTGATGATCTTGACCAATTGGTTAATGTCAAAATCTCCTTAGGTGACTTATCAGCTTTTGGCTCTTTTATCTATGCTTCTTATAATAGAGCTGGTAGGAACATCCTTTGGAATCACTTACGCTTGCTAACCTTCCTTGGTTGGTTGGAGGCAATTTCAATACTATCATAGCTAGTTAGAAGGGGAGGATGTTCTCCTAACCTTCATTCCATGGAGGACTTCTCAAATATGATCCTTGATTGCAATCTAATGACATTGGTTTCATTGGGTCTAATTACATTGGCACAACTCTAGACTTTGGCAGCGTCTAGATAGGACCCTATTTAATTCTCTTTGGATCAATCAGTGGCCCACTACCATTGTTGAGCATTTGAGCAGAACCTTGTCTGACCATGCTCCTCTTTTGATTTCCTTCAAAATTTCCCCCCTAATCTACTCCCTCTCCTTTCAGATTTCAAAATATGTGGACCCAACATAGTGACTTCACCAATGTCGCTCACTAATTGGATGGCCCTATTTTCCGGATAATTACGTTAAAGGTATGACTCTTTGGCTTAAGCTCAAAAGACTTCAACAAAAATCTCAATTGGTGGAACAAACACATTTTCAAAAACCTTTTCACAAATCTTAAAGCTATGGAACAAGAGGTTTGTTCTCTTGAAGAGGCTATCTCCATCCCGATGCTGGAAGAGTTGAACATTGCCAAGAATACCTTGGCTAATTATCAAAACATGGAAGAAACCTATTGGCATCAAAAAAGCGCAAACATATTCGATGGTGACGAACACCGGTATTTTCATGCCATTTGTAATAAGCGAGCCTTAAACTCAATTAAGAAAATTAAGAACTCTAATGGTGAATGGATATAACAATGATATTAAGGATTTTGTCATACATCATTTCCAAACTTTATTAAATTCTAATCCGTTCTTTGGGAACTTTATCAAACACTCATCTTATCCCTCTGATTAGCGGTGAGAGATAATCATTTACTCATATGTGTCCTTCCGAAGAGGAGATTAGTAATACTCTTAAGAACATGAACAATGACTCATTCTTTGGCTACTCGACCCACTTCTTTCAGCATTGTTGGTCATTTATTAAAATCGACTTAGTTGATCTTTGTTATTGATTTCTTTGATGGCAATCCTATTCCCAAATACTTTTCAAGCACTTCTATTGTCCTTATTTCCAAAACTAACAATCACGAATCTTGGGCGATTTTAGACATTAGTCTTTGCACCTTTTTTCAAAACTCATTGCTAAATTAATAAATAATAGAAGCCTTTGCTTCCTAAAATCATCTCCCAAATCAAACTGGTTTTGTTAAACCGAGTAATATCGGATAATATTCTTCTTGCTCAAAATGGTTCATGACATTGATGTCCCTTCTAGAGGAGGCAACATCTTATTCAAATTGGACATCGCTAAAGCCTTTGACAATCTCTCATGGGATTTTCTCTTTCAAATCTGAATTTGTTTGGTTTTTCGATAGTTTTATCCGGATTATAAAAGGTGTATCACGTCTGGTTTTGGTTATCATGAATGGTGAGTCCATAGGTTTCTTTCCTTCTAGCCATGGTTTGAGGCAAGGTGACCCACTATCACCTTCTCTTTTTATCATCGCTATTGAATACGTCGAGCCTTAATGATCTTTTACTAATAATCTAATATGTCTTTTAAAACTCATGGAGGTTTCCCTATTTCTCATCTTAGCTTTAGATGATTTCATTATCTTCAGCGGCTCCCTTCAACATGTTAAAACCATTAAGAACCTTCTAAATGATTTTGGTAAAGTTAGTGGTCTTTTTTCTTAATGAAGGAAAATGCGTTTTATTCCTTCAACTAAGATTCCTCTAATAGACTTAACCAAATATCCGAATTACTAATTTTAAGCAAAATCAACTCCCTCTTAATTACCTTGGGGCTCCCTTTTAAAGGCCAAAAAGATCACACCTTTTTGATGATCTAATTCAAAATTTCTAACAAAATTTGGTTTGGGAATTTCATTTACTCTCTTTTCGTGGTAGGCTTACCTTGATCAAGAGCACTCTAAATTCCATGCCTATATACCTTCTTCAAACCATTGTGCCTACCAACTCTACCATCAATAGAATTGAGCTCTTAAACAAATTCTTAGGAACCAATACCTCCTCTAAAAGAAATGGTCATCTTGGTCTAAGTTGTGGTACTCTTGAAGAGGTGCAGGATGTAAATCCATCAAAGAAGTTATCAATGCCTTCTCCTACAAACTTTGGTGGAATTTTAGGAGCAAAAATAGTCTTTGGGAATTTCATGACTTCTAAATATTGCCGGGTAAACATCCTCTCATTTGTCCCTTTAAATGGGTGATTCTCCATGGAGAAGACTTTGTTCTCAAATGGGATAGAATCCTTAATTTTTTGGGGCATAAACTCGGCAATTCCTTCTTTTGGCAAGACAAGCTGGAGTGGTTGTGGATCCATTGATGACTTACTCTACACTCACTCCACTTCCGCTATTAGAGTTAATTCATTCGGCAAAACCACAAGTGGAACACTAGTAAGATTCGATTCTATTCCTTCCACTTTCTTAAATATGATTACTAATATTCCTATCACTCTAACAATCATGATCATTATCTTTAAGCTATCTCATAATGGGGATTTCAACCTTAAAATGTGTGGCTTCACACTAAAGACACTCGATTCTTCTATTGTGTTCTCCAAAATTTGGAATAACAATATCCCCTCTTCTTACTGTTCTAACTTGGTATCCTAAAAAACTTTATTCCTGTTGACTCTTTGTTGTGGGGTAAAGGGTTTTATTTACCCTCTAAATGTCAATGTTGTTCTCATATTGAGAATGTTAACCATGTTTTTGTTAATGGGGCTATTGCCTCTAAAATTTGGATTTGGTATGACGATCTATTCAACACTGTCAATTTTAATTGTTCTTTTACTTTATATCAACTTCTTGAAGTTTACTTTGACAATGCAATTAAAGGTCATATTAAAATCATAATCGCCATTACTCTTATTTGGTTCATATGGATGGGAAATGATGCTAAACATCGTATTATATGAATCACATGAGGATTATTGCTAGAACTAAAACAAAATTTGTGACTTGTTTAAAGCCAATTTAATTCATCACAAACATTTTAAAGGCTGTAAATCTGTAGCCAATAAACTGGGCCTCAACCTTCCAGACCAGACTTACTATAGAAATGATAGAATGGTTTTTTGGAAAAAACCTCTTGATCATATTATTAAAATTATCTTGCTCGTCTCATAATGGCTCTGGTTGTGGAGGCATTTTCAGGGATTCTAAGGGTATAGTCCTATGTGCATTTGCTTATCCCCTTATTTCCAACACTGTCCCTTATATTGAGCTTATGGCAGTCCACAAAGCTCTAGAAATTTGTCTTCAAAATAGCTGGCTCAATATTTGGATAGAGGTGGGCTCTTCTCTTGATTGACCTTTTGACTTCTACCAATATGAGCAACGCTTGTTTGTACTACCTCCTCAAGCAAACTAGGGCTCTTCTCTCAACCGAATTTTACCATCACTCATGTTTGGCTGAATGCTTTGTCTTGATTACCTTGCAAATCTGTGCGAGATTAGACATATCATCTTCTTTGATCAATTTACATTACCCAAATACTTGTGCAGTTAACTTGGACAACGGGCTTCCTTACCTCGAATCTAATTCTCCTCTTGCCTCCCTTTTTGGTTTTTGTTTCCTTGTGTTCTTTATGGATACTCCTCATAGATATCATTCTTTGTCTTGTGCTCTTTGCCATGACTTCTGCCTTTACCCCTTCTCCTTTAGTTGGAAGCTTTCTGCATTTAGTTATCTATTTTGATGGGCTTAGACTTTTATACTAATCCTTTAACGGTTTTCTCTCTTGATATGGCGGGCATTCTACTAACTTGCCATTTCTACTTGGATGAGTGTGCATTATCTTGGTTGCATTTTATTTTGATGATTATAGTATTTCTTTGGTGATACTTCCATTGGGACTCTCCTTAAAGGCCTTATTCATAAAGGTTTCAACACTTATCTTTGAAAGGATTTTGGTTGGTTGTTGGGCTTTGAGACTTTACATCCTTGTCCTTTTAATATGCTAACCTCGCTTTCTGCAAGGGAAGAAATTGTAATCTGTCTCTAATGGTTATTTTGGTGCAATCCTTGTCTTGGAATGGATTGGTACTTTTTTGGGTTTTGGAGGTTTCTTTGCCATGGTTGTTTGTTGATTTGTTTGTTGATTTGGTTTTTTTTCATCCTTTGGGCTGTGATTTTTTTCTTGCTTCTCATTCCTCTGCTATTTTTTGCCATCTTGCCTCTTGTCTTAAGTTACGGTTTTGGACCTTTATTTCTTAAAAGATTGGTATTGATGTCTCTACTTGGAATCATCTTCTTATTTTATATTCTAGTGGCTTACAATGTTGCATTAGTTGCTCGATGGGAGTGACTTTCGATTACTGGATTATTTCGCTAGATTGTCGCATTTCGTGGTGGTCGTGAATCATATTTACAGTCATTGTTTATATTGTAATCCTGCATCTAATGGGTTTGTGCTGTTACCTTCTTGGATTGGAGTGTCATTTCTGTTTGAGAAGTACTATAGTCTGATGTTGCCTATTGCTATTTTAAGATTTTGGATGTTTGTGGATTTGATTTATCTGATTAATTGTCACTGGGCTACTGTTGTAACCTGCTATAGTATCCCTTTTACTGCTGCTAGTATTGTGCATCACTGTCTAATCAAGCTCTACCGGCTCTTAACCTATGTTTTGTATACTCAATGATTGTTATTATGGCAAGCCTGTGGGTATTTCTCCAAGGATTATGGGCTGAATTGGGATAGTGATGCTGCTGTTATGAATGTTCCTTATGTGGTAGGACAGATCTGGATTAATGTGACTAATCATCTTGCTAATGCTTTGAATGTCCCTTATTGGATTGGCCTGTGGTGGGGAGTTTTCTTCCCCAACCTATCTTTATATATGCTTTTGGGGTGGATTCTTGGCCAGCTTGTTGGTATTAACTACCTTGGTTATTGGCTGCACTGGATTAATATTCTACAGGCTATTTCTGGGGTTTTGGTTTATTTTGTTCAGCAAGATGTTGCTGATTGCTTGGTTGGTTTTATTTTTTAACCCGTAAAGCATCAATTAATTTATTTATCGGATGGGTGGTTTTATGGCAAGCTAGCGGTTTTTGTTGTCTTGATTATCTCGTTTTTTGGTGTTATGGATTGTCGCACTCAAGATACTTATTCCTATGTTATATCTTCTTGGCTATTAACTATGGCATTGTCTATTCTGATTAAGAGGCTTGGATGATTTTGCTCTATTTGTTGTTGTCCTGGCTGGTTTCTGCCTTGGTTTTTGCATTGATTACCTGTTATATTGTTTTGTCTGGATCCTAATGATATTTTTCATTTGAATACAATTTTTGATCCTTTTGCTGGTGGGTTCCAATTTGATAATAACCTCTCTTGGGATTGGCTATCTTGCACCAGGCTGCTCAACACCGTAGTTTTTCTGGTTCGATTATCGCTCGGATATGATTAAGGGTTTCAGTATGCTTGCATTATCTCTCGCTTTGTTTTGGTCATTGGTGTATGGGCTTTTCCGAATTATGGTACTATGTTGTCCCTTTGTTTTGGCCGGTATCGCCTTGGCTATTACTACCTTGGCTATTTTTTGTCTTGACTATTTGTCGTTATTTTCCGGATCCTAATGTGGATCCTAATTTGTATTTGTTGCACTAGTGATTTTGATTGGGGCTATCTCTGAGTGCCCTTGCTATTTCTAGGTATTGCTCATTATCGCTAAGGATCTACATTACCCTTGTTGTTTCTATTCCCACTGGGACCAATGGCTCTTCTTGTCTTTTGTCTTGGGGCTCTGTCCTGGAATGCAATCTTTATGCCCTTTCATGTATTGGCTTTGGATGTCTTGGCTGCTACTCTGGGCTGCCTTTTACTCTTGGTTACATGTTTGTTTTTTCTGATTCTCATATGGAAATTATTTGGCCTCCCGCTTTTTCTAACTGGGACCTCACCGTTGTTGGGTTGGATTGCTGTCTGCAATTTATCTCCTATTTTTTTTATCGCATCACCGCTATTTCGGTTGACCTTATGAGTAATTTATTCAAAGATTGTATTATCGATTAGTCCCTTCCTATCTTAGATGTTGTTGCCTTTTGCTGTCTTATTCTCTCGATTGATTGTTGATCTAGAATTGCTGAATCCCGAATGCTATATTGAGCCGCTGCTCCAACTATTTTTTCTAGGTGCTCATTTTTGGTTGCTCATTTCGTGTTGAGTTATCTTTGTCTTCCTTTACTATTGCTTTCTCCAAGACATTAATAAGGGATTGTTTCCGGGTTGTTCTCTCTGACCAAAGATTCATTTACATATCATGTGATGGGGATGGTGTTAATTATAGGCTCATTAACTTATTTATGTTTTGAAAGTTGTCTCCTCTATAATTTTCTTATGGAGGGATTATATGCTGAACTAATTTCCTTCCTGAATATGGCTACTCATGAGATTCTGGCTAAGATGGCTCACTCACTTATGTTTATGTATTCTCAACTCAAGATGGCTCTATTGATGATAATTTTCTTGAATGAGACTCCTTATCCTTCAACTCTTAGCAATTACCTATATATTTTAGATATGATTTTGCTTAGGTTTGCAGGTAATAAAGCTCACAAGAATATCAACAACTGGGTGCTTCCTTCTCACAGGTTTGTTGGCTATGATGGTTGTGATGTTCTCACTCCTTTTTGGTTCGGTAGTAACTCATGTGATGTAACCCTTCTGCTAAAGTTTGGATGCTCATATTTGCATCTGCCCCAACATGGTGTGATTGAGCCTAAGCCTTCTCTATCAAATTTCCTTATTATCATACTCATATTATATTGTTTCCTTCTATCTTTTTATCGGTATTACCTTAACTGTTCTAATCTCTCTCTCATTATCACTTTGCAGGTGTTTCTCTCTTTTTATCTTGCAGGTTTGCTCCATATTACCAAGCACTCTTACAACCATCAGAGCATTGGCTTTATCCTTTCTTTAGCCTATTATGTTAATCAACTTGTATCTTTTGATTGCTTTAATGTTTTCTTTTGCTCTTGGATGTACTTAGATGGGGATTTACTCCTTAGGCTAATTGTAGCTCTTTGAGCAATAATTTTGGAGTTTATCCCCTTTAAGGACCTTGTAACCCTTTTTTTTGTGGCAATAAAATACCCTCGTATCATGGGGTTTCCCTAAAAAAAAAAAACCTAAACCCTAAACATAAACCTAAATCCTAAACCAAAACCCTAAACCTAAAAAACCCTAAACCCTTAACCTAAACCCTAAAATCTAAAATTAAAATATAAAAATCTAAACCTAAAAAATAATCCTAAAACCTAAACCCTAAACTCTAAATCCTAAACCCTAAAAAAACCCTAAACCCTAAACCCTAAAAATTTGAACCTAAACCTACACCTAAAACCCTAAATCCTAAAACCTGAAAACCCTCGCTCCCTTGAGGTTCTTTAGAAATTTCATTTTCCCCTTCATCAGCACATCTCTATCTTGCATTTTTGGTTGATCCTTCTTTAAATTCGACTGATTTCTAGAGTTTTCTCAATCTCTGGCTGGTCACAAGATGTTTCTCTTATGATTATGGCTATGGTGACTTCGAACCCGCTGCTTATTTCTCCCATTTCGGATGATCCAGCTAGGGCATCCGATTTTGTGGGGATTCCTGAACCTAATGTCATTCATGCTACTAAATCCTTTAAGGATGAACTTTCTAGTAAGAGCTCTACCACTTTTGACTCAGTGAATCTGATTTCTACTTCTTTTCGAGGTATGCCTATGATCATGTGTTCAGATCTTGATGTCCAAAAGCTTGCAAAACCTTTCATATTTACTTTGATTGGAAAAATTTATTTATGTCGAATTTGGATAAGATCCGATATTTTTTTATAACCATTTAAACTTTTGGGTGCTTTCTCTATTGGTTTGATCGATCCAAGAAATAACCTAATACAACTTATGAATAATTTGGATTATTCAATGGTTTTCTCACGGTCAATCTTATTTTGTCTTTAATTGCCAAATGCACTTGTTGAAGTTGTATCCCCTTTTTGATATAAAGGAGGAATCACCTATCTTCCTGTGTGGTTAGCTCTTCTAAATATGATAATCCATTATGTTACCCACCAAGTTTTATTGTTGTTGGGGTTCTTTTACACCCAAATCGATTAAGACCATGACATCTTCCCCTCATTGCTCGTATATTGGTTGAACTTGACATATCTAAAAAACATCCTAAGGATGTCTAGATCGGATCTAAAAATTTTCGTTATTTTTAAAAGTCAAATTTGAAAATTTTCTAATTTTTTGTTCCCATTACAAGATACATGGTCATGATAATTCAGAGTGTTTGTTCTTCACCCGCATCTCAAAAAAAAAATTTAAATGATCCTAACTTTAAAGTAGCCACTAATAAAGTTAATAAAGCTATTTTAGTGCCTAAAACTAACTTAAATATTAATATTATGTCAGATTCCTTGGAATCTTTTGATGTTCCAACAATTGTTATTTTGTTTGTCATTCTGACCATGACAAAGGTACTAATAATGTTAAAAAAGATGATTTCTCCAACAACCTTTCTTTACATGAGAATATGCCTATTATGGCTAACTCCAAATTCAAAGAGGCTGAAAAAGTGATGATTCATTCTCTAATGAGTATTACGCTTTCTGGCATTAATTGATGAGAATGAGGTTTTAAATGATGAGTTGAATGATAACTTGAGTGTGGCTAAAATTCTTGAGCAAAACACTAATTTTGATATTGGTAATTGTGCATTGAATGGTATAATTTCTTGCCCTTCTCCAAATTCCAAGATTGATCTTCATTCTAAGACCACCTTTCAAGAAAATGTTGATTTGGAATAGGAGGAAGTTTTGATTAGAGATGTTCTTATTGATCCTTATCCTATTAATAATATTCCTAATCATTCTCTTTCTAATGGTGACACTTTGGATAAAAATAGAAAATTCCAAACTACTTTTAAAAAAGAAAACTAACTCTAAGATTCAACCTCTAATCTTGCCAAATCTTCTAGATCTAGATCCTCTTCACTATATAATGTGTTTTTCAATTTTGGCTTAGGGAGGATTTTTTTCTTTCCCTCTCTTTATTATTATCATTTAATCTTCTTTTATAATTTTTTATTTTTAATTCTCTTATTTGGAATGTTAGGGGATTGTACCCTCACCGCTCATAATCATTTAAAATCTCTACATTAACAATATCTCTTTACTTATTGTTATTGAACCTCCTATATGATAAAATCAATCATGTTGCCAGAATGCTTGGTTTCAGTGATTTTTTCTCTAACATTAGTAATAAAATTTGGTGCTTTTGTAATAGCTTCTTAAATGTTTTAATTTTAGATGATCTTCAACAAGTTGTCAATGCTCAAATTTCTTTTGTTGATTCTTGTGTGCTTGGCTCTTTATTTGTGCTTCTAATATAATAAATATTCTTTGGGAGAATTTAAGAAGTTTTGCTCTTTTTTTAACAAACCTTGGTTAGTTGGGGGAGATTTCAACACTATTTTGTATTCATCTGAAAGAAGGGGTGGTTGATCTCATAATATTCATTCTATGGAAAAATTTTCAAATGACTCTTGATTGTAATCTTATTAACATTGGTTTTAAAGGCTCTAATTATACTTGGTAAAACTCTAAGCTCTAGCAATGAATTGATAGAATTCTTTTCATCTCTCATTGGATTAATCAATAGCCTCTTACCTTTGCTGACCATTTGTGTAGAACTTTATCTGATCATGCCCCTCTTTTGGTTTGTGTTAAAGATAACTCTAAAAAATTAAACACCTTGCCCTCTTTTAGATTTCAAAATATGTGGATTCAGCATTTGGATTTTCTTAAAGTTACAATAATTGTATTGCTCCTTTACACCTATATATTTTTAATATGTATAGATTATGGTTTAAGCTTAAAAGGCACAAACAAAATGTAGTTTGGTGGAACAAACATTATTTTAAAAATCTTTTTGCTAATATAAAAACATGGAACTTTTGGTTTATGATCTTCAAAATGTTGTTTTGTCTGATTCTTTTATGCTTAAGGATTTGAATGAAGCAAAAGAGATGATCTTGTTAATTATCAGAATATGGAAGAGACCTATTGGCGACAAAGAGCTACTAGTAAACATCTTCCTGATGGGGACATGAATACCAGGTATTTTCATGTTTTATTTAATAAAAAGAGAGCTTTAAATTCTATCAAAAAATTAATGGTAATAATGGAGATTGGATCACTCATTTTAATGTTATTAAAGATCTATTATTAATCACTTTAGAAATATGCTTAATAAAATCCAATCTTATGAAGCTATTTCTAATTTGCATTTGATCACCTCTACTATTACCAATGATGACAATTATTGGCTTACTAAGTTACCCATTGAAGATGAGATTGGCAAAGTTCTCAATAGCATGAACATTGATTTCGTTGCTGGCCCGGAGGGTCATCCTGCTCAATTTTTTCAAAATTATTATTCTATTATTAAGCATGACTTAATCGATGCTATTGTTGATTTTTTTTTGGTAATCATCTCCCTAAATATTTTTCTAGCTTTTCCATTGTTCTAATACCTAAACATTATAATCTAGGTTCTTTGAGTGATTTCAAACCTTAGTCTTTACACTTTCTTTAATAAATTGATTTTTAAAATTCTTGCTAATAGCATTAGTCCTTTACTCTAAAAAATTATCTCCCTTAACCAAACTAAAATAAATAATAAATAAACTAAAAAACCCTAAACCTAATGATTTACTTAATTTTTAAAAAAAACCCAAAACCCTAAACCCTAAACCCTAAACTCTAAAACTACAACCCAAAACCATAAACCCTAAAAACCCATAAACCCTAACCCCTAAACGTTTATCCTAAACCCTAAACCCTAAAAGTATAAACCTTAAAACCTTTATCCCTAAACACTAAACACTAAACTCTAAACCCTAAACCCTAACCCTAAACCCTAAACCCTAAACCCCAAACCTTAAACAAAACTTAAAGTAACTAAATAAATTAAAAAATAAACCTAAAACCTAAAACCTAATAAAACCTAAACCTAATCCCTAAGAACGGGCAGAACCTTGATGATAAGAACATCACCGTAAACCAGGCTTAGTCTAGATCTGGAGGTGGAGGCGAAGGTGGAGACAACGGTTATCTCGGTGGTAGTGGGGGATTTGGAGGTGCTGGTGTGTATGGAGGTGGTGGTCGGAGCCGTGGTAGTTATGGATGCAAAAAGAGCGATGGAGGTTACAACCATGGTGGTGGTGGTGAGAGAGATCGGGGATATGATGGTGGATCCCGCTACTTGAGAGGCTGAGGTGATTCTGATGGGAACTGAAGAAACTGAAGGTACTGAAGAACGACCTATCTAATCTACTACTTATGGAATTATGTATTTACAGTAGAGATAATTCTAGTTATCTAGAGTTTTTGATTTGCTCAATGCGTGCTCATTTTTTATCTATGTCATCGCTTGTAAAACTTGGTGTGTTACTTGGTTGATGAAATCAAAAAGAAGAAATGTTGAATCTGAATTTGTTCTCTATTAAAAATAAATAAAAAAACCCTAAATCCTAAACTAAAACTTGAACCCTAAACCTAAAACCTAAATCCTAAACCATAAAACCTAAACCCTAAACCCTAAAACCTAAAACCCTAAACCCTAAACCCTAAATCCTAAGTCCTAAATCCTAAACCATAAACCAAAAAATAATAATCTTAAGCCCTAAATCTTAAACCCTAAACCCTACTTCCTAAACAAACCCTAAACCCTAAACCCTAAAAAGCTAAAAACCTAAACCAAAACTAATTAAAAACTAAAAATAAAATAAATTAAAAAAATCTTAAATGAAAATAAAATAGAAAAATAAAATAAAATAAAAACATAAACTAAAACCTAAACCTAAACCTAACTTAAACCAAAACATAAAAAAGAAAATAAAGTAAAAAATAAAAACTAAAATAAAATAAAATAAATCAAAACCTAAACTAAACTAAAAATAAAAATCCTAAATAAAATAAAAACTAAACCTAAAATAAAAATAAAAACCTAAATAAAATAAAAACTAAACCTAAAATAAAAATAAAAATAAAATGAACCTAAAATAAAATAAAATAAAAACTAAATAAAAACCTAAACCTTAATAATAAACATAAAAATAAATAAAAAATAAAATGTAAACCCTAAACTAAAAAATAAATAAACCTAAACCTAAACTTAAATAAATAAAACATAAACCTAAACCTAAAATAAACTAAACCTAAATCTAAACCTAAACTAAATAAAATAAAATAAACTAAAAATTATCCTAAACCTAAACTAAAAAATAAACCTAAAAATAAACCTAAAATAAAAACATAAAACCTAAACCTAAAAAAATAAAACCTAAGCATAAACCTAAAAATAAAAAATAAATGTAAACTTAGAAAATAAAATAAAAATAAAACTAAATTAAAAAATAAACTTAAACCTAAAAAATAAACTAAAATAGAAAACATAAACTAAAATAAATGAACTAAATTAAATAAAAATAAAAATAAACCTAAATCTAAATAAAAAATTAAAATAAACTAAAATAAATAAAAAATAAACTAAATAAACCTAAACCTACTAGTTTAAGTAATTTAAAAAATAATAAAAAAGAAATCCTAACCCTAAATCCTAAACCCTAAATCCTAAACCCTAAGCCCAAACCCCTCTGCCCCCTCCCCCCACCCTCCCAAGTGCTATCTTATTCTCTAGCAATTTTTGAATCCCTTTTGTTGGCGCATCTGACTGGAGATTTATATTGCTTTGGCCTTGATTTCGACCGAATTCAAAGGTTTGAATGGTATCTACCCATTTGCGTAATGCTTCATCGTTGACCATGGCTACGGTGAGTTTTATTCCTTGGGCACTACCTCAAATTATGGATGCTTCGGCTAGGGCATCTGACACTTTAAGGCTTGGCAGCCCTATTGTTGATTCTTCTACTAAATCTTTTAAGGAAGAGCTCTCTGGAAAGACTTCTCCCTTTGTTAATTTGGTTAATCTCATTTTGACGTCTTTTAGAGGTTTGCCGGTCATAATGTTCTGTGATGTGGATGTTGAAAAGTGGGCAAAACCATTTAAATTTTTTCTTGTTAGTAAATTTGCTTTGCATCGTCCGAATTTGGATAAGATCCGATCTTTTTTCTATAATCGCAAGCTTACGGGTGCTTTCTCGATTAGTCTTATTGACCATTGGCATATCCTAATTCAACTTTCTAATGATCTGGATTATTCACATGTTTCTTTGCATTGTTCTTATTTCTTTATTAATTGTCAAATGCATTTGCCCCTTTTTGACATTAAAGAGGAATCTCTATTGTCCCTATGTCATTATCTCTTCCTAGTATACGCATTCATTTTGTTACACATCATGTGCTTTTTTCTATCAGGGTTTTATTTGGTCTGCTTTTGCAACTCGATCAAGCAACTGCTAATCAATCTTTCCCTTCTTAGGCTCGCTCCTGGAATTAGACATAACTGAAAAATAACCTAAGGAAGTTTGGATTGGCTCCTAAAAATATGGGTATTCTCAAAATGTTGAATTGGAGAACCTTCTAGTTTTTTATTCCCACTATAAAATTCACGGTATTAACAATTCAGAATGTTTTATTCTCCATCCCCACTTAGAAAAATTAAATCCTCCTAAATAGAATGTTGTTCCTACCCATAAGTCGATCCCTACTCATGTTCAAAAATCAGCCTTGGATCCTAAGAATGGTATGAAGGCTGTTATTGAGGTTGATTCCTTGGATATTAGGGTTAATCCTGTTGAACAAGTTTTGTCTCCTACTACTGATATAGATTCGACTAGTTTTCAAATGGGAAGGGTCATTTACCTCTTTTTCCTTCTTTGAATTTGTGTATTTCTAATGTGGAGAATAAAAAATTTTCAAATTAATGGAAGATGATTCTGTTTCCTCTAATTCTATTATTACATCTATGCTGGCTTTGATCGATGAAAATGATGATTTTGATGAGGATTTAAATGATGTTGAGCATGCTGAAAAAAAATTTATCCGAATTTAACTACTCATGCTTTAAATGGTTCTAAATTGTCACCATCTCTTATTTCTAATCTTGATATTCATGTTAATCCTACTTTTCAACTTAATATGGATATGGAAGAGGGTGAACTCCCCTCCAAACACCTGGAGAATTCTCCTAAATTTGTGACCAATGTTACTAAATCTTCGGATGATGACTCTAGGGGAAAACAAAATGGTTTTCAAACTTATCATCCTAAAAAGAAAAAAAAAAGTGTTAAAAATTACCCTCCCAAATTGTCCAAAAAGTCTATATCTGCTACGACCTCTCACTCCTCTCTTAATTAACCTTTGCTTAACCTCTTTTTATTTTACTTATATTTAATTTTCGTGTTTGAAATGTTAGAGGGATCAGTACCCTCTCTATTCATAATTGTATTAGAAATCTTTGTTGCTTTCATAATATTTATTTACTTATTGTTCTGGAGCCTCTTAATCATACTAATAAAATTAACCATGATGCTATAATGATTGGCTTCAATAAATTTTTCTCTAATATTAGTAATAAGATTTGGTGTTTTGGAATAATTTTGTTTCTATTATTGATCCTAACCACTAAATCCTAAACCCTAAAAAACCCTAAACCCTAAACCCTAAAAAACCAAAAACCCTAAACCCTAAACCCTATACCTTAAACTAACCCTAAACTCTAAAGCCTAAACACTAAACCCTAAACCCTACACCATAAAACCATAAACCCTAAACCCTAAACCCTAAACTCTAAACCTTAACCCTACCCTAAACCCTAAACCTTAAAACCCTTAAACATAAACCCTAAACTAACCCTAAACCCTTAAACCTACAACCCTAAACCCTAAATAACAAAAAACCCTAAATCCTAAACCATAGACGCTAACCCTAAACCCTAAACCCTAAAAGCATAAATCCATAAATCCTAAACCCTAAACCCTAAACCCTGACACTAAACCCTAACCCTAAACCGCAAACCCTAAACCTAAACCTAAAGTAACTAAATAAATTGAAAAAAAAACTAAACCTTTAAACTTAATAAACCTAAACATAAACCTAAAAATATGCAGAACCTTGACAGTAGGAACATCATTATTAACCAGCTCCTAGATATGATGAGGCAAAGGTGGAGGTGGCGTTATCTCAAGAGGGTGTGGGATGTGGAGGTCTTGGATAGAGGTGGTAAAGTAGTGGTGGTTATGGAGGCAGGAGGAGCGATGGAGGTTATAGTCGTGGTGGTGATGAAGGGAGAGATCGACTATATGATGGTGGATCCCACTACTTGAGAGGCCTGGGTGATTCTGATGGGAACTAGAGACATTGAAAAATGGTCGATCTGATTTGTTGCTTATGGAACTATGTCTTTATAGCAGAGACAGTTCTAGTTATCTAGGGTTTTTGATTTGCTTTATGCTCATTTTTATCTATGTCATCGCTATGTCTTAGAAAACTTGTGTTACTTGGTTGATGAAATCAAAAGAAAAAATGTTAAATCTAATTTGTTCTCTAAAAAATAAAAAAACCTTAAACCTAAATAAAAACTTGAACCTTAAACCTCAAACCTAAACCCTAAACACTAAATCATAAAAACCCTAAACCCTAAACCCTAATCCCAAAACCTTAAACCCTAAAACCATAAATCCTAAACCTTAAACCCTAATACCTAAACCCTAAACCCTAATCCCTAAACCCTAAAACAAACCCTAAACCCTAAATTAACACTAAACCTTAAACCCTAAAAAGTTATAAACATTAACCTAAACTAAATAAGACCTAAAAATAAAATGAATAAAAAAACCTAAACCAAAATAAATAAAAAATAAAAAACTAAAAAGATAAACTAAAACTTAAATCGTAAAAAAGAAAACAAAATAAAGAATAAAAACTAAACTAAAATAAAATAAATAAATAAAATCTTACTAAACAAAAGAAAAAAATAAAACTAAAATCAAAATAAAAACTAAAACCTAAATTTAAAATAAAATAAACCTAAAATAAAATTAAATAAAAACTAAATAAAACCTAAATAAAAGTTAAAATAAAAATAAACCTAAAATAATAAAAAATTAAATAAACTAAAGTGATAAATAAAAATAAACTAAATAAACCTAAACTACGTTTACTTAATTTAAAAGAAAAAAACAAAATAAAATAAAAACCTAATCATATCTAAACCACAAACTAACCCTAAACCCTGACCAAAATCCTAAACCCTAAAACCCTAAAATCCTAAAGCATAAACACAAAAACCTAAACCACAAACCTAAAATTCTAAATCCTAGCTGGAGATCCTAACCTGCAAACCCTGAGCCAACAAACAAAACCCCTGACCACAAACCAAAAACCAAAACATGAGCTAAACTAAAATGAGCCACAAAATCATAAATAATAAAACTAAACCTAAATAAAATAATAATTATAAAATAAAAAACCTAAAGCAAACCTAAAATCAAAAAAAATAAAAAAAATAAAAATAAAAAACTAAACTAAAGGTAAAATAAATAAAACCAAAAAATAAAACTAAACATAAAATAAAATAAAATAAACCTAAAATAAAATAAAATGAAATCTAAATAAAACCTAAACTTATAAATAAAAAAAGTAAATAATAAAATTAAACTACCATAAACTAAAAAAAACTAAAACCTAAAATAAAATAAAATAAAATAAACCTAAAACTAAATAAACTAAACTAAGATAAATAAAACATAAACCTAAAACTAAAATAAACTACATAAACCCTAAACTAAATAAAATACGATAAATGAAATCCTAAACCTAAACTAAAAAAATTAAAACCTAAAATAAAAAAATAAGAACTAAACTTAATACAAAATTAAAAAAAATAAAACCAAGCTTAAAGATCAAATAAATAAAAAATACTAAAATAAATAAAACTAAACCTAAACCTAAAAAATAAACTAAAATAAAATAAAACTAAATAAAAAAACTAAACTAAATAAATTAAAAATAAATAAACAAAATAAAATAAACAAACTAAAATAAATAAAACAAACTAGAGGTTTTCTTGTTTAAAAAAAAAATAAAATAAACCTACCACAAATCTACCTTAATCTTACCTCAACCTAAACCCTTACTAACTAAGGAGGCCACTGAGCCTGACTGATACAACCAGCCTAAACCTAAATGACCTGAGCCTAGGCCACAAACTAGTGACACGATAAAATAAAAGATAAAACACTGACCCTGAGCCATGAGCCCTAAAATGAGCCTGAGCCCTAAGACCCTGCAAACCCTGGATCCACAGACCACTGAGCCCTGAGCCTGGCCCTAATGAGCCACATCTAGATCTGAGCCATGACCTGAAGCGTTAACACATGCCACAAAGGCTGAGCCAGATCCTGGCACTGGAGCTGAGGCCCTACTAGGCCCTGGGCCATGAGCCCTAGGCCCAGGCCCAGGCCCCACAGGCCTAGTGACATGATCACAAAGGCAAAAGGCCTAAAATAAATAAACCAAAAAAAAATAAATAAAACCAGGCTAAGATGGATAAAATAATAAAATAAAGGCAAACTAAAACTAGAGCTTAAATAAAGATAAAGATAAAACTAAACTAAAATGAATGTTTAAAACCTGACTAATAAAAGAAAAAAATAAAATAAATGACTTAGGCTGATAAAAATAATAAAAATAAATAAAATAAAATAAAATAAAATAATAAATATAAAATAAATAAAATAAATAAAATAAATAAACTTGAGGTTTAGTTATTTAAAAATAAATAATTAAAATAATAATAAAAAACCATAACCACAAACTTTCTTGCCCTAAACCATAAACCTAAACCTACAGCTAAAGCCCTAAAACCCTAGCCCTAGGCCTTGACCTACAAATCCTAGGCCACTAAAATAAAGCCTTAAAACCTAAAATCCCAAACCAAACTAATAAAACCCACAAAATAAAATAAATAAAAAAACTAAACCTAAATAAAATAAAAAAAAAATAAAAAATAAAAAAAAATAAAATAAAAAACCTAAATCTAGCGTAAACCTAAGCCTAAACTAAAACCTAAACCCAAACTAAAACCTAAACCTAAGCTAAATCTAAAAAAAATAAAATTAAAATAAAAAAAATAAAATAAAATAAATAAAACATGACTAACTAAAATAAAATAAAAATAAAACCTAAAACAAAATAATAAAATAAAATAAAAATATAAAGAAAAATAAAATCAAAAATAAATAAAAAAAACTCAAAATAAAACATAAAAAATAAATAAAAATAAAACCACAATAATAAAACTTAAAAAAAAAGAAATAAACCTAAGATAAATAAAATAAAATAATAAAAAACTAAAGAAATAGATTAAATAAAAGAAAAAAAAACTAAAAAAACTAAAATAAAATATAAACCTAAACCCTAAAATAAATAAAATAAATAAGTAAAATTAAACTAAACTAAACTAAATAAATAAAACCTAAAAATAAACCTAAAATAAAACTACAAAACCTTTACCTAAAAAAAATAAATAAAACCACATAAAAAAATAAAAAAAATAAACCTAAACTTAAAATATAAAATAAAATAAATCTAAAAATAAAATAAAACTGAGCTTAAAATAAATAAAATAAAAGAAAAAAAATAAACTAAAATAAAATAAAAAAAACTAAATAAAATATAAAATAAAATAAACAAAATAAATAAAAAAAAAATCTAAATAAAAAGGTTTAATTTAAAAACTAAAACTAAAAAAAGAAATAAACAAAATAAAATAAAAATAAATAAATAATAAAAAAAATAAATAAAATAAATAAATATATGAAATAAACTAAACTCTGTTTTAAAAAAATAATAATACTAGGCCCTAAACCCTAAAATCATGACTAAAACTGATTCTAAACTTAATCAAATACAAGAGCCCAAGCCACCCTCCCCAACTACAAACCTACAAACTAAACACAAACTCTGAGCCACATGCCACATGCCTTGAGCCATGATCCAAACCCTAACCATTAGACCCTGAGCCAAACAAAGCACTAAAGATAAAAACTGAAACTGACTAAAAATAAAACCAAAAATAAAATAAATAAAATAAAATAAAAAAAAATAATAAAAATAAAACATAAACTAAAACTAAAACTGACAGCTTAAACCTAAACCAAGAAATAGATAAAGATAAAAATAAAACTAAAATAAGATAAAATAAATAAAACTTAAACTAAAAATAATAAATAATAAAGATAAACTAAATAAGATAAATAGGCCTAAAATAAAATTAAATAAATAATAAATAATAAAAATAAACTGAAATAAATGAAAATGAATAAACTAAAATAAATAAAAGAAATGAACTAAATGAGCCCTGCTGGTTTGTGATTTAAAAATAAAGACCTAAACCCAGGCCTGTGACCTTAAATCCTAAAAGACCATGGAAGTACTAGAACCTAGCCAAAATCTTGCTACTGAGCCCTAGGCTCTAGGCCAGAGCCTGGGCCCTGACCCAGGCTGAACCAACCCCTCACGGCCACTGGCCTGACCCAGGCCCTGAGCCAATATGATCCCCACTGACCACAGGCCACTGCAGGCCCAGGCCTTGGCCCATGGGCAGCTGATGATCTTGACAGCCCAGTTGTGATCTTGACCATGGCTGACCTGACCCCCAGGCCTGACCAGGCTAGGCTGGCCAGCCCTGACTGGGCCACTGAGCCACCCACATGGCTGAAGCTGGGTTATGGGCTGACCCTAGGCCACTGGGCCACAAACTAAGGCTGGGCCCCAGGCCCTGGAGACCCTGGGCCCTGGGCCCAGCCCTAGATCTTAGATCCACAGGCCATGCTTGACCTGGGCTGAGACCTGGGCCCCCAGACTGGCTGGGCTGGGGCAGGACTGGGCACTGGGCCAGGGCCAAGACCCTGGGCCTGGGCCTTAGGCTGGGCCCAGACTGGGCCCTGAGCCACTGGATGACAGCCCAGTGACCACTGAGCACCCATGGCTCTGGCTATGGGCTGACTGAATGATGGGCCCACCTGAGCCACTGAGCTGGACTGGGCCAGCCCTGGGTCTCTGGGAAGCCACCCAGACCACTTGAGCCACTGACCCTGACCTGTGAGGGACCACTGAGAGGCCAGGCCGCATCACTGGCTGACCACTACTGACTTACAGGCTCCCTGGCCAGGCCTGAGCCCCTGAGCCACTGGGCCACCCCTTTTGACCCTGGCCACTGATCCCCAGCCCAGATATGATTCGCCTGAGTTGACCTGGAGCCAGGCCCTTCTGACCATGGCCACCTGACCTGGGCCACCCAGCCCTTGCCGCACTGCCACTGACTGATACTACTTAATCCTGGCCAGGCCAGGAGGCTGGTTAGGCCTGATCTGACCTGACTGACCCCTGAATAGCCAGCCCTGACATGACGGCGGCCTGGCTGCCTGACCTGAGCTTTGGCCTGACCTGACCGCCTTGCGCACAGAGTTGACCTGGCCCTGAATCATCTGATAGGCCAGGCAGCCTGACCTCAGGCCACTGACCAAGACCGTTAGACCACCACCTGACCCTACCGTTGCCCTGATCTGACCTGCACCTGAGCTCTGACCTGGCCTGGCTCCAAAGATGGGCCCTAGGCTTAGCCCTGAGCTCTGCTCTGACGGCTGGGCTCACGGGCCTGGGCCTTGCCCTGACCTGGCCAGCCTGACCCCCCTGACCTACTGACCCCCGCAGCCTGACCCTGGCGAGGCCTATCTGGCTGACCTTGCAGACCTCCCAGGCCAGATACGACCTGACCACTGACCCAGGCCTACCAGACCTGGGCCAGCTCAGACCTGACCCCTGAGATATTACCTAACCTATTACTCAATTACCTTTAGGGAACTCCTTCTTTTTACCCAGACTGGTGCCAATAATCCCTGACCTGGCTGGTCTAAACATTTGAGGGGCCATGATCTGACAGCTCTGATCACGATTGCGATCATGTAAGACCCTTTGATTTTGACCATGGCCTATTTTGGAGCTCAATTTTAATCTGGGACTCTGACGCCCGTTTCGATCTCGGTCCCTAGGAACATTGACACAATGCACTGATTTTATCCTATTCGATTTTGAATGCAGCTCTAATTTGGCCTTCACAGGCTTAAGGGACCTTTATCTTAACGCCTGACCCTGGGAATCTGATTTTTAAGACCTGGCTATAGGGAGCAAGTCCTAGACCCCAGTCTCTGACCACTTTGTGACATCCTAGAAAACGGGGCTCGCTCTAGCCGTCAAGCTGACTGAAGCCTGTTGGGGCCATCCCCATCGACCTGTTACGCATCGGTGACCGAAAGACCTGGTTTGCCCTGACCTTGCGGTCCATGCCTTATGACTGACCGGCCCCTTTTGACCCTGGCCCTATCTCATGATGCTGACAGTTTGCCGCGACCACAGTCACAAAAAACCTGATCTGATATAAACTGAGATAAATGGTGGCTTCTGCCGCTTCAAGTACACTAAGGCCTGGGGATAGGCTGATCTTGGCTCTTCTTGACCGTGACCATGAGACCAAACTTTGAGCCTAGGCTCTGACGTGAATTTCTATTGTGACGCAGACTTTACTCCTGTTCCGAAGCTGAATGACGGGTCTCGTTGTGCCCTCAATGGACCCTGGTTAGCGATCCCTGACCCAAACGATACATTGAATCCTGCCCTCAAGTAGCCGCGAGCCACTGACTCCCCACTGACTCTGACAGCGGCCCTGGAGCTGGCACACCCCTGGACCCAGTTTACTGTGAGCGATTCATGACAGGTTTTTCTTAAAGCCCTGGCTCTGATCATTTGGGTGCGTTAGGGATCTTGACCTGAACGATGGTGGACCAGCTGACCTGGCTGTCTGAGGTGGTAGCAAACCCAGGCTGAGGCCGACTTGTGGCCTTGCCCACCTTTTTAATCAAAGCCTGGCCTGACCACTATTATTACTGAAACCCCGGAATGGCAGGCAGAAATTTCACACTGAGTGTCCCCGTGCAATTGGCAAACCCAGCCGTCCCCTAGCCACTGGGAAAAACACCTTGTTGACCCCTATAGCCTGGTTATACCGTAAAATGACCTAAAGGAAACGGGTACAGCTTGTATGTGACTCCATGTTAAACCGCTCCAAAGTTCTTCAGACCGGGTTTCATTGTAAGCCCCATTTGGTTCACGCACCTGACTGGTCCCTGCGTGATATGCCCACTACGCGCTATCGACGATGCCACGGATAATGTGACACTTTACGACCTGGCCTTCAGCACAGGCAGACCACAACCTTTCAGGCCGGACCCACTATTTCCACCCCACTGAGCACTTCTTTGGAGTTAAAATTTCTTGCAACCCCACCATTTCGGCTTATCCATGCCCTGGCCCTTTTCTTGGTTATTTTCTTGCTTTTTTTTATTCTCACTTGAAAGATTTTGTACTATTGTAGTGATTTTAGACCTATTAGTCTTTACCTTCTTCATTAAGTGAGTTCCAAAATTTCTTATCAGACTTAGTCCTTTACTTAATATCTCTCTCAACTAAACTAGTTTTGTTAGGTAGATACATTTGGAAAATTTTACTCTATCCAAGAATTAATTCAAGGATTATGATGCAGACGGGATAAGCAACATTCTTTACAAATTAGATATTACCAAAGCCTTTGATAACATCTCCTAGGTTTTCTAATAAATTTATTTTTCTTATTAAAACTTGTATTAATAATGCCTGGTTTTCATTTTTTCTTAATGTGGAAGCCTTGGGTTTCTTTCCCTCTTCCATGGTTTATGTCAAGGGGATCCTTTATCTCTTATTTTATTTATTATTGATGTTGAGTACTTATGTAGGAGCATCAATGATTTATTCTTAAACAACCCTAGTATGTATTATAAAATTATTGGTGGTATTTCTATTTTCCATTTAAGTTTTGCAAATGATGTCATTATTTTTTGTAATGCTTCTATTCATCACATCAAGCATCTCAAGTCTTATTTAACTAAATTTGGTAGAGAAAGTGGCCTATCTATCAATGATAACAAAAGCTATTTTATCACTTCCTCTAGTATCTCCAATAATAAAATCAATTTAATCCTGCATATCACTAATTTTAAACAACACTTACCACTTAAGTACTTGGGTGATCCACTCTTTAAAGGGCCAAAATGTTCCCCATCTCTTTGATGAGCTAATTCAAAAAAATTAAATAAATTTTCTATTTGGGAATTCATTACTTTTCTTTAGTTGTAGGCTCACTAATCTTAAAAGCACTCTCAACTCAATGCCTCTTTATTTGATTCAAACTATTATCCCCACTAACTACACTTATTAGAATTGATCATTTGCTTAACACATTTTTTACAATCTTATGAATGTTGGTCTTGTGAAGAAGGCTCTGTAAGAAGCCTTCATGAAGCTATCAACGCTCTTCTCTCATAAGCTCTCATGAAATTTTAGAAAGAATGATTGCCTTGAGCTAATTTTATGATGGAAACATATTGCCAAGGTAAACAACTCCTTAACGGTGTGATAAATTTGGTGACTCTCCGCTTGGATTTGTGCCATTAAATTTGTCAATCATTATTGGTATTCGGTTCTTCCTTCGCAAGATAATTGATTGGCAATGGCTCTATTGACACCCATTTATCTACCTACTCTACTACTTCTAACAAAACTAATTCCTTTTGGCTTAATAATAATTGAATGAAAGAAAAGTTGAGAATTATATTCCTATTTCTTTTTGACAACTTTAGAAATATCCCCATTACTTCTAACAAACAACTCAAATTCTTTTAAGCTTTCTTATAAAGATGACTTTGTACTTAAAAAAAGTTTGGAATTTTATTAGAGATAAATAAAACCCTCTAATGTTTCTATTAAACTTTTGAACTATATCATTCCCATTTCCTATTTATTTTAGCTTGGAGGATTTTGAATAACTTTATTCCCTGGAATTTCTTTTCTTGGTTTTACTTACCTTCAAAGTTCTATTGTTGCTTTCATATTGAAAATATAAATCATGTTTTTGTCAATTGTGTTATTTCTTCTAAATTATAATTTTGGTATGATGATTTATTTAATACCAACTATTTTTAGGGTTCTATTTCTTTATATCAGCTTCTTGAAGTTTGTTTCAAAAATATAGTGAAAGATCAAAGTTTTAATTGCTATTACCCTTACCTGGTTCATCTAAATGGATAAAAATGATGGTAAATCTCATGGTATTTCTTTGAACCATAAAAGGATTTTGGCTAGAACTAAAGAAAAAATTTATGCTCGTTTTAATGCCAATCTTATTCGTAATATTCATTTTAAAGGTTATAAATTATGGCTAAATAATTGGGTATCATTTTGCCTGAGTTTGACTCTTATAAAAGTGCTAAGATTATCGATTGGATCAAACATGAAGGCAATTTGATTAATGTGAATACTGATGGTTCTATTGCTTCCATTAAATATGGTTGTGGTGGTATTCTTAGGGATTCAAAAGGTAGTATCATTTGTGCTTTTTCCTATCCTCTCAAAACCTGTTCTATTATATTTGCTGAGCTTATGGTTGTTAATAAAGCTACTGAAATTTGTTTGAGAAAAGGCTTCCTCAACATCTGGATTGAAGTTGATGATCTATTGCTTCTTAACATGCTTAATTCCAATAGAAATGGGAATGTTGAATTATTTTATCTTCTTAATCATTCTAAAAATCTTTTTTCTCAAGTTTGTTTTAAAATTTCCCACATCTTTTGTGAAGGTGAGGAGGCCATTACTTGGCTAACTTTGGTGTCAACTTAATTGAGTTCACTTTATTTGACAACCAAACTTTGCCTAAACTATTAAGAGGTTTGGTTAATCTGATAATATTATTATCTCATTATAAATTGTTGGTTTTTTTGGTTTTTGATGATCTTTTTTTGGTTGTGCCTTATTCAACCCTCTTGTAGTTATCAACTTATTTTCTTTACTTAAGGATTACGCTTTTGATCTCTTACCTTTGATTGGCCTAGTTTTTACTACCCGGTAGTTGTTTACTTTTTGTTGGTGGCTTCTCTATCACGTGGTGTTTACCACAATTTTTCCTATTTTTTATATCCTCCTTTTGGGCTATAGGTTTTTCTTCTATATGGATTTTTTTCCTCTTTCTTGTTGGTGGTTGACAAGTTTTTGTATGGTTGGTTTGGTGGTTAACTTATAAAATTAATAAAAACCTCAAATAAATAAATAAAAAATAAATAAACTAACTAAAAAATAAAAATAAACCTAAATAAAATAAAAAATAAAGTAAACTAAAATAAATAAAAAATAAACTAAATATAATAAATAAACCTACCGGCTTACTTAATTTTAAAGAAAACTTAAACCGCAAATCCTAAACCCTAAACCCTAAACCAAACCCTAACCCTAAACTGAACCCTAAAACCTAAAACCCTAAATCCTAAACCCTAAACTAATCTTAAATCCTAAAAAACCTAAACCCTAAAGCCTAAACTATAAATCATAAACCCTAAACCATAACCCTAAAGTAAACCCTAAAGCCTAAACACCCTAAACCCTAAACCTCAACCTAACCTAAACCTTAAGCTAACCTTAAATCCTAAACTAAAATACTAAAAACCCTAAACCCTAAAGCCTAAACACTAAATCCTAAACCCTAAACCTTAAACTTTAACCCTAAACCCTAAACCTTAAAACACTAAAACACTAAACCCTAAAACCTAAACCCTAAACCTTAAACCCTAAACCATAAACGCTAAACCCTAAAAACCTAAAAACCTAAACCTAAACTAAATAAAACCTAAAAATAAAATAATAAAAAAACTTAAACCTAAATAAAATAAAAAATAAAATAAAAGAAAAACCTAAACTAAAACTTAAACCAAAACCTAAACCTAAAAATAAAATAAAATAGAAAACAAAAATAAACTAAAATAAAGTAAAATAAAACCTAAACTAAACTAAAAAATAAAATAGACCTAAGAATAAAAAATGTAAATAAAATAAAAATAAAACATCAAATAAAAATAAAATAAACTTAAAGGAAAATAAAATAAAAGCTAAATAAAAACCTAAAGCTAAAAATGAACCTAAAAAATAAATAAAAAAATAGAACGTAAACCCTAAACCAAAAAAACCTAAACTAAAAAAACCTAAACCTAAAATAAAAATAAAATAAATAAAATAAAATAAACATAAACCTAAACTAAAATAAAGTAAACTAAAATAAATAAAACTTAAACCTCAACGTAAAATAAACTAAACCTAAACCTAAGCCTAAACTAAATAAAATAAATTAAAAATAAAATTCAACTAAAAAACCTAAACTAAAACCTAAACCAAAAAAATAAACTAAAAAAAACTAAACTAAAATAAATAAACCTAAAATAATTAAACTAAAAAAATTAAAAATAAAAATAAACCTAAAGAAAAGTAAAAAATAAAGTAAACTAAAAAAATAAAAACTACTCTAAATATACTAAATTAAGCTAAACCTATCGATTTACTGATTTTTTTTTTAAAAAAAAAAACCTTAAACCCTAAACCGTAAACCCTAAACCTATAACTCTAAATCCTAAACCTTAAACCCTAGACCCTAAAAAACCCTAAACCCTACACCCTAAACCGTATCCCTAAACCCTAAAAGCATAAACCCTAAAACCCTAAACCCTAAATCAAACCCCAAACCCTAAACCTAAACCTAAAGTAACTAAATATATTAAAAAATAAACCTAAACCCTATAACCTAATAAACTTAAACCTAAACCAGAACCTTAAGAATGGGCAGAACCTTGATGATAGGAACATCACCGTCAACTATGCTCGCCTAGCCTAGATCTAAAGCGGGAAGGGGCAAAGCTATCGCAGAAGGGTGGGGATCTAGAGGTTGGATATGAGGTGGTGGCAGTGGGTTATGGTGAAGAAGATCCTGGTGGGGTATCGATGAATTCCCATTTTGATCTATGTCATCACTTATGTCTCAGAAAATTTAGTGACTTACTTGGTTTATGAAATCAAAAAGAAGAAATGTTAATTTCTAAGAAACCAAAAATCTAAACCCTAAACTAAAACTTGAACCTAAACTAAAACTAAACACTAAACCTAAACCTAAACCTAAACCTAAAAAACCTAAACCCTAAACCTTAAAAACCTAAAACCTTAAACTAAACCTTAAACCTAAACCTAAACTAAACCTTAAACCTAAACTTAAACCTAAACTCAAACTTAAACCCTAAACCCTAAACCCTAAAACCTAAAACCTAAACTCCTAAACCTTCAACCTAAACTTAAAACTTAAACCTTAAACTCCTAAACCTAAACTAAATTCTAAACCTAAACCTAAACCTTCTAAACCTAAAACCCCAAACCTCAAACCCTAAACCCTAAACCTTAAACTAACCTTAAACCCTAAACCTTAAACCCTAAACCCTAAACAAACCCTAAACCCTAAACCCAAAACCTTGAACCCGAAAAGGTTAAAAACCTAAACCTAAACTAAATAAAACCTAGAAAAAATAATTAAAAAACCTAAACTAAAATAAAATAATAACATAAAATACAATAAAAACATAAACTAAGGCCAAAACCTTAATAAATAAAAAACAAAAAATAAAAACTAAATTAAAATAAAATAAATAAATTCTTAAAGTAAACTAAAAAATAAAAAACCTAAATAAAATAAAATTAAAACCTAAAATTAAAAAAAAACCTAAAACAAAATAAAATAAAACTAAATAAAACCTAAACCTAAAACTAAACCAAAAATAAAACCTAAAATAAATAAAAAAATCAAAACCCTAAAATAAAAAAAATACATAAAATAAAAAAATAAAATAAACCTAAACCTAAACTATAATAAACTTATCTAAAATAAATAATACCTAAACCTAAACCTAAAATAAACTAAACCTAAACCTAAGCAAATACTAAATAAAATAAAATAAACTAAAAATAAACCTAAACCTAAAGTAAAAAATAAAACCTAAAACTAAAAAAAATAAAATAAAAACCTAAACCTAAACCAAAAAATAAAAATTAAAACATAAACCTAAAAAATAACATAAAGATAAAACTAAACTAAAAAAAAACCGTAACCTTAACCTAAACCTAAAAAATAAACTAACATAAAAAACCTAAACTAAAATAAATTAGCTAAACTAAATAAAAATAAAAATAAACTTAAATAAAAATACAAAATAAAATGAATAAAAATTAAACTAAATAAACCTAAACTACCAGTTTACTTAATTAAAAAAATTTAAAAACTAAAAACATATTAAAATATAAAAAACCATAACCCTAGACCCTAAACCATAAACGTAATCCGAAACCCTAAACCCTAAACTTTAAACCCCAAACCCTAAATCCTAGAGCATAAACTCTAAACCCTAAACCTTAAACCCTCAAAACCTAAAAACCTAAACCTAAATTAAATGAAACCTAAAAATGAAATAAATAAAAAAACCTAAACCTAAATTAAATTAAAAATAAAATAAAATAAAAACCTAAACTAAAACCTAGACCTAAACTTAAACCTAAACCTAAAAATAAAATAAAAAATAAAAAATAAATTAAATAAACACCTAAACTAAACTAAAAAAAGTAAACCTAAAAAAAAAAAATCTAAATAAAATAAAAACAAAATGAAAAATAAAAATAATATAAACCTAAAATAAAATAAAATAAAAACTAAGTAAAAACCTAAACCAAAAATAAGCCTAAAAATAAATAAAAAATTAAAACCTAAACCCTAAACTAAAGGTAAACCCAAACCTAAAATAAACAAAATTAGATAAACCTAAACCTAGACTAAAATAAACTAAACTAAAATAAATATAACCTAAACCTAAACTTAAAATATACTAAACCTAAACTAAACTAAATATAATAAAATAAAATAAAAATAAGCCTAAACCTAAACTAAAAAATAAAACCTAAAAATCAACCTAAAATGAAAAACCTAAAACCTAAACCTAAAAAATAAAATAAAAACCTAAACATAAACTTAAAAATAAAAAATAATACCTAAAAAATAAAATAAAAATAAAACTATACTAAAAAATAAACTAAAACCTAAAACTAAAGAAAAAATAAACTAAAATAAAACCCTAAACTAAAATAAATAAACTAAACTAAATAAAAAATAAACATAAATAAAATTAAAAAATAAAATAAATTCAAATAAATAAATATTAAACTATAAATACTAAATAAACATAAATCTTCTGGTTTGCTTAATTTTGTAAAAAAATTTCCTAAACCCTAAACCTAAATCCTAAACCCTAAATCCTGAACCCTAAACAATAAACCATAAACCAACAACCCTAAACCCTAAACCCTAAACCCTAAACCCTAAATAAAAAAATAAAAAATAAATAAAAATACCCTACCATAAATCGTAATCTCTAAAACTAACCCTAAACCTCAAACCTTAAACCCTAAACCCAAAAACCCTAAACCATAAACCCTAAACCCTAAACCATAAACCCTAAACCCTAAACCATAAACCTTAAACCCTAAACCCTTAAACCTACAACCCTAAACCCTAAACCCTTCACCTTAAATAAAACCTAAAAACGTAAACCTAAACTAAATAAAACCTAAAAATAAAACAAATAAATAAAACCCTAAACCTAAATAAATAAACAAAATAAAATAAAATAAAAACCCAAATTAAAACCTAAACATAAACCTAAACCTAAACTTAAAATAAAAAATAAAAACTAAACTAAAATAAAATAAATAAAAACCTAAACTAAACTAAAATATAAAATAAACTTAAAAATAAAAACCCTAAATAAAATAAAATCCAAATGTAAAATAAAATTAAAATGAAATAAAAACTAAATAAAAACCTAAACCTAAAAAATAAACCAAAAATAAAACATAAAAATAAATAAAAAATAAAACCTAAACCCAAAATTAAAAAACAAAACCTAAAATAAACAAAATAAAATTAACCAAAACCTAAATTTAAATTAATAAAACCTAAACCTAAACCTAAAAGAAACTAAACCTAAATGTTGAACTACATAAAATAAAATAAAATGAAAATAAACCTATACGTAAACTAAGAAATAAAACCTTAAAAAAAACTAAAATAAAAACTTAAAACCTTAACCTAAAAAAATAAAATAAAAACCTAAACCTAAACCTAAAAATAAAAAATGAACTTAACCTAAAAAATATGATAAAAATAAAACTAAACTAAAAAATAATGATAAACCTAAACCTAAACCTAAAAAATAAACTAAAATAAAAAAACCAAAGCTAAAATACAGAAACCTAAAATAAATAAACTAAATTATGTAAAAATAAAAGATAAACTTAAATAAAAATAAAAAAAATCCAATAAACTAAAATAAATAAAAATAAACTAAATAAACCTAAACCTTCTAGCTTTCTAATTTAAAAAAAAAGTAAAAAATAAAAAATAAAATATAGAATTAAAAAAATAAAAAAAAAGCTAACCCTACCCTAAAAGTAAACCTAAACCCTACACCCTAAAAAACCTTAAACCCTAAATGCTAAACCCTAAACCTAAACCCTAAAACCTAAACTTACCCTAAACTAAAACTTGAACCCCAAACCTAAAACCTAAACCCTAAATCCTAAACCTTAAGCCTTAAATTCCCAAAACCCTAAACCCTAAACCCTAAAACCTAAAACCTAAGCTAAACCTTAACTAAACCTAAAACTAAACTTAAACCTAAACCTAAATCCTAAATCTAAACCCTAAACTTAAACGCTAAACATAAAACCCTAACCCCAAAACCCTAAACTAAAACATAAACTTAAATCCAAACTAAAACCCTAAACCTAAACCTTCAACTTAAACCCTAAACCAAAACCTTAAACCTAAACCTAAACTAAATCCTAAACCTAAACTCTAAACCTTAAATGCTAAACTAAACACCAAACTTAAACTAAACCTAAACTAAACTAACTAAACCCTAAACCTTAAACCCTAAACCTAAATAAACCCTAAACTAAACCTAAACCTTGAACTCAAAAAGGTTAAAAACCTAAACCTAAACTAAATAAAACTTAGAAAAAATAATTAACTAAACTAAAATAAAATAATATAATAAAATACAATAAAAACATAAACTAAGACCTAAACTTTAATTAATAAAAAACAAAAAATAAAAACTAAATTAAAATAAAATAAATAAATGCCTAAAGTAAACTAAAAAATAAAAAACCTAAAATAAAAAATAAACCTAAATAAAATAAAATAAAACTAAATAAGAACCTAAACCTAAAAACTAAACCAAAAAATAAAACCTAAAAATAAATAAAAAATAAAATCAAAACCCTAAACTAAAAAAAAATTATACATAAAATAAAAATAAAATAAACTTAAACCTAAACTATAATAAACTTATCTAAAATAAATAATACCTAAACCTAAACCTAAAATAAACTAAACCTAAACCTAAACCTATATTAAATAAAATAAAATAAACTAAAAATAAACTTAAACCTAAAGTAAAAAATAAAACCTAAAAATAAACCAAAAATAAAAACCTAAAACCTAAAACTAAAAAAAACAAAAAAAAAACCTAAACCTAAACCTAAAAATAAAAATTAAAACATAAACCTACAAAATAATATAAAGATAAAACTAAACTAAAAAAGAAACCGTAACCTTAACCTAAACCTAAAAAATAAACTAACATAAAAAACCTAAACTAAAATAAATAAACTAAACTAAATAAAAATAAAAATAAACTTAAATAAAAATAAAAAATAAAATGAACAAAAATGAATAAAAAATAAACTAAATAAACCTAAACTACCAATTTACTTAATTAAAAAATTTTAAAACTAAAAACATATTAAAATATAAAAAACCATAACCCTAGACCTAAACCATAAAACTAACCCTAAACCCTAAACCCTAAACCTTAAACCTCAAACCCAAAATCCTAGAGCATAAACTCTAAACCCTAAACCTTAAACCCTCAAAACCTAAAAACCTAAACCTAAATTAAATAAAACTTACAATGAAATAAATAAAAAACCTAAACCTAAATTAAATTTCCATTAGCTTGGGAATGAGGCTCTCTACCTAGAATTTGCTAGAACTAGACCCCTACAATCATGCCATATTAAAGATTTTAGGAAAGATATTGAATGGACAAAGAGAAACTACAATCTATTCTTCTTCCCCACATGCAATAAGATCTATTATCTACCAATCAATATTGATAAACAAGATAGTTTGGTGGTCAAAGGGAAAACTCCATACAATTCCTTCCACAAGATACTATATCTCACTTGGTGGAGAGACACCATATCAGTCCTTTTGTGCAAAGCTATATGGAATCACAACATCAAACCATCAATTGCCTTCTTTTGCTGAGACTCTTCCATCATTTCCAACCTCTTGATGATATCCTTAAACTCAAGGGTCTTAAGATTCCCTCAAGGTTCCCCTTATGTAAATAAGAAGAAGAAGGACTCCTACATATTCTTCTAATGCAAATTAAGTAAATCAATCTTGAATAGGTATATTGAACAGAAAAATGAATAGAATGGTGATGGACATTCCACTCTACTCCACCACTTGGATAATTCCCAACAGGAAGACTGCAATCTTTCCATAATAACATTAAATGCAATCTTTATCATCCCTTGGGTCAACTGCACTACTAGATAGAGATCAAACATAATGACTCTAACATCACTGCTGACTCCATTGCACTCAAAATTAGATCACATTTATAGCTAGTAAACAAAGGGGAAGATCAAAACTAAACTACAACAAAAACACTCTAATCATCAATAGAAATCCAAAATGGAACCTTGTATTCTAGAACAAACTAGCCTAAAACACCATCAAAATCAATATCGATGGCAGCTTTAACACCAACAACAAAAGGGTTGGAATCGGAGACATCTTCAAGAACTATGAGGGAGACTACATCTTCTTCCTCTCTATGCCATATGCTGCTTCTTTTGCACTCCATGCTGAAACTACTACATTTTTTTTGCCTTAAGAAAGCCTCAACTTAACCACAAGATTGAATCTGACTCCTTTCTTCTTATCCAGACCCTTCAGAAAGAACAAATGTAATAACCACCCTGGCTCATCATCAACCTACTCAAAACCATTAGAAACTTAAAGAGGAACCTCAAAGCAACTTGCTCCCATATTTGGAGGGATGGGAATAGACCTACTAACCTCTTAGGTAAATGAGGTTCATAACTCCAACATTTCTCTTTTTCCAAGTACCTTGATAGAGAGCTTAAATTACTTGTACTTAGTGACAAGTTGGACTTACCATACATTAGATCAATTTTTTTTCTAATCACCACTTTCTTTAATTTTTTAGATTACTGTACTCTTTGAGTAATCAATAATATCTTCACTTTTATGCAAAAAAATGGTAGTATCTAGTGTTTCAATTTCCATCTATAAGATTAGTGATAATAGCTTTTTGTGCCTAAAAATCTCCATCTCTTTGAGTAATTCTAGCTTGTCTAAGATCTTAATTAGCTTGGATTGATGAGTCTTCAATACACTTGCTTTCAAGAAGGAGGAATTTGTGCTCCTGCATCCCAATCTAATGGTGAATGTCTCCATACACATTCCAATCCCACTATTTCATTAAATTTCTATGAAGAGTCCATAAGTGATCCATGGGTCGCATTTTATTTCCAAGCTTCCAAGAGGTAGTTAGTGAAGAGATCATGTTGGGTTCACATGTTCCAAAATCTAAAGGCTTGTTTAGAGTGGTTAGGAATTTGATGAATAGATAAGTGCAGTGGATAATGATCAGAGCCTATTATGCTTAAGTGCTTTACAACAACATTCTGAAAGATGGTGAACTAGTGGGAGTTAAGTAAAATATGATTAGGTTGTTCAAAGACCCTACCCCTACTTCATGTATAAGGAGTTCCTATGAAATCAGGGTCAATAAGCAAAGCATCTTCAATAAAATAAGCAAATTCCCTCATTCTTGATTCATTGGGTTTCCTCATTTTTTTTTTCAACCGCATTGGTGATCATGTTGAAATCTCCACCAACCACCTAGCTCTGATGATTGCTATGTCCAATGCTAATAAAGTTATTCCATAGGTTCCTTCTTGATTCCCTAGTGTAGGCCACATACACAATGGTTTCTTGTATAGAATAAGCGCTATAATAGATGTGTGTATGTATAAATTGAGGGTCATCCATCAAGAGGTTTACTTGAAAAGTTTTTTTCAAAAGTGCAGCATCTTATTATTGCAATATTGTAAGATGGTGAAAGTGTTGAATTTTCTTTTGAGTTTGTTAAAGCTTTGTGGATGTATGAGTGGTTCTAGGATGGAAAAAATATGAAGTTTGTGTGTCTTAATAAGGCTTTTAAGCATATTAGAGGATTCAATATATGCAATTCCTTTAATGTTCCATTAGAAAATTAAACATGTTTGGAGTAAGAGCCACTAGAGGCTTTGGTAGTAATTTTATCTAAACAGTCATCCTAATTTGCTAAGATCCTAGCTGTAAAGTTACTTCCTAAAAATAATGTAGCATTTGGATTAATGTGCTTAACTTCTCTAACTCTTTTGTGTTTGTTCATTTTGGCTTTCTAGATTAGGCAGTCCTCCTCCATATCTTGTATTGTATTGTTAAGTTCCTTAGAATTTGTAGTATGTGGGTGAAATGCTGGAGAGAAAATATCACTTGTTTAAGTTTGGTTTATACAGCCTCTAACTTTCCTTCACATTGTATCATTAATGCAAATGGCCTAGTCTGGTACCCCATTTAACTGATTTGATGTTGCATCTACATATGGAATCATTGGTTGACCAAAATTGGTAGATTCTCCTCAATCATCAGGTTTCCCTCTAGAGTTGTTTCCACGTATTAACCCTAACTTGCTTAGTATTTTGAATATGGTCGATCTAGTTAGTAGCAACATCTATAGGTCTGTTATTGAGACCTAATACATTTTTATCATTAGCTTCAATTGGCTTTGGGTTTTTAACTCCAAGTTTAGGGTTAGCTATGTAACAATTCTCAAGGAGGTGCCAAAACATCCTACATTTTGGGCAATAATGTGGCTTTTTCTCAATGGTAACCTTGCTAATAGCCATTGGTTGGGGTGCCAATCCAAATTTCATCAGAGTGGGGAGTTATAATGTCTATTTCTACAAGTACATGAGCAGCAGAAGGCCTTAAGAGGTTGAAGTAGCTAACTCAAACTTAAGAAGTTTGCTAAAGATGCATCTAGGGAGTAAAGAATTTGTTTATTGAAAAAGTAAGCTTTTGATTTGGGAACTTCAACCAGATTGCAATAATTTGTGGCTCAATGTTGTAATCAAAGATTGGAGTCCATTTGAGTATCTTCATGTGATATTGTCAATGTGGTAGAGTTTCTTAGAAAATAGCCTTGCAAAGTTCTCTTCCTTATTTAATTGAATTTCAATGTGCTTGCCATCAAGGAGCCCTACATTCCAATCTCCAAGAAGCTTCAATTCATCAAAGTGTTTCCAAATGATTTCCATCTTTGGATGTCTATAAGTGAACTTGCCAACCAAGGTAAATTTGAGGGGTTTAGCCAACTGAGCAGATTCAAAATCAGATAGGAAAAGAGTAGGTTTTCCATTTTTCCTGCTAGCTTTTTAATAAAATCCTATCTCACCACCTTCATAGAATTTGTCATGTTATGATTGTTGGAAGATGAGCTTGATGGAGGGATTAGTAGAGTCATTGGTGGGGAGATTATTTGAGAGGTCACCAACATATGAAGGGCCTTCCAAAGGTAGCACGATCTCTTTTCATTCTTCTTTCAAAAGATTTGAAAGAATTATTATTTGGTTTAAATAAATTGATTTCATAAATAAGAAGTCAATCTTAGATTGTTTGTTTGAAAGTATTTATTGCATAGCATATTTGAATTATAATTTCAAGCAAATATTTTGATCATCTATGTGATTTGATTTCATTTAACTTTAAGTTCTTTCATTTCAAGTCATCATTTCTTTTTAAGTAAAATAATTTCTCTTAAGAATTATTTTCTTTAATTATTTCATGTAAATCCCATATTATTAATTTCAATTTAATTAAATAAGAAATTTAATTACCTAGATCTCTCTTTATGGTTTATTTTAATATTCTATTAGTTGGATTTTGACTGCAAAATCTTATTAAATTGAGAGTTAGATACTTTGTATCTTTTCTTCTTTTATTCTCTTATTCCTTGCTAGGGTTGAACTTGTCCGTGTAAGAAAGTACAGTGTTGGGTTGTACTTGCCCATATAGTAAAGTACATGTTAGGGTTGTACTTGCCCAATTTAGGAGAGTACGGTAGATTGGTTGTAATCTCATTTTATTAGTGACTTCCTAGTCTGAGTGACTAGGTGTGGACATAGGCTGATTTTTGAGTGTGGTCAAACCACATGAAAATCTTTGTGCCTCTTGTCTCCTTACTTTTTGTATTTACTTTTTTACATTTAGTTTGGTTGTTATTTTAATATTTCATTATAAATAATCTTATATAACTTTTAACTAACTTTTTAAAAAAGTTTTTATGTTTTGATTTGATAATCTTTAAAATATCAAATTCAACCTCCCTCTTGGGTGCCATATCCTCTTAACATAATTGATTACCTTTCAGGGAAATTGAATGAATGTTATAACAAGTGTCATAATGTACACAAAAAAACTATAGTTATACTACCCTATCTCTTATTTAATGTTTTATAATGATATCTTCATTTTTTGTAATGTTAGTGATCCATTCAAACCATCATCAAAATACTTACAAGCTTAGAGGAGTTATTAACGTTAGAGTTTAGTAAAGCCAAATGCCTATTTATAGCTAGAAATATTTCCAACAAGTAAAAGTTTCTTGGATTAAACAACTAACATAATCTACAAAAGCAAGCATCCAATTAGAATACCTTAGTGTTAATATTTTTAAAGGCCAACCCAAAGCAATATACTTTGAGAAAATTACTGCAAATGTTCATAGACATATAAACTCTTAGGAAAAAAAATTTCTTTCATTTTGGGTAGAATTTATTTAACCAAGAGTGTTTTAACATCAATTCCTCTCTACACCATTCAATCATTTAAACTACCTACCACCACCAAAATAAATTGGAGAGATTTTTCAACAAGGTCATATGGAGTGGCAAAGGCAAATATATTCATTAAACAAGCTGGAAAAAGATGTGCAAACCAAAATAGGCAGGTGGTCTATGATTTAGAACTTTAGAGGGCTCAATTCTATTTAATCATATTAAATTGTTGATTAACTTATGGAATAATTCATCATTATTGGCTAATTTCATGTAGAGAAAATACTACCATAATACTCATTTAAAACATATCCAGCTAAAAAAGAATAATTCCTTAACATGGAAAACTATGCTAAAAAAATTGAGAAGCAACTAAAAAACTCATATTATGGGATTTGAGAGTTGGACAATCAAATTTTAACTTGGAAATGGATGAGCCTAAACTAAACTATACTTAGATCTACAATAGGCATAGGAAATTTTGAAAATTCCCATAATAGATGACAAATGGGATAGACTTGTAGTCAAGTTTAGACATGAACTTAATGTTTTTCTCTAGGGGTATTCACATGTCTGTTAAGGAAACAAGCAACATCTCTATCAGTTGGGGAAATAAAATCTAAAATAGAGCACTGATACCATCTATATCCTCCTTCAATTGGAGATTACTACATAATATGTTACCCCCAAATAATATCTTGAAATTGAAATGATTAAGACTTCCTTCTATATGTTTGTTGTACTATAAAGAGACACTATGTATACAACATTTATTTTACCAATGTCCTTTTAGTGTACAGATATATAACCAATTGGAGATAGACTTTCAGGTTGTAATTAAGAAATTATATTTTATGATTTGGTAGTTCATATGCTTAGAAGAATGCAAAGTGTGGCAATAGATTCAAACAAAACATTTAATTATTATACCCCTAATTGTATCATGGTTCATATGGATGGCCCAGAATGCTATAAAGCATGAAGATTGTAAATTCTTGCCATGTTAGGTGGTCATATATGTAAATTTATATATCAACAAAGCCACTCAAGTTCAAATTTTCAGTACAAGTTTGGAACCACTACACCATCTATAGTTCTTGCCACACCAAAAAATCAAATGTATCAAAATCAATATTGATGGATGCATTCACTTTGCTAATCATAATGAAGGGATTGGTGAATTTTTTAGGAACTCAATGGTGATTGTCAACTTATATTTGCTATACCCTACCATACCCAATCTATACTCTATACTGAAATGTTAGCTTGCTTGAGTGCATTGAAGATTGTAATAGCTATGAAGACTTCCAAGATCTAGATTGAAATTGATTTCGTACAACTACTAAATATTCGCCAATGAGATTCCTCAGCTCTTTGGGACTTAATCAATCATTGTAAAGAGATTGAGCTATGCTCTGCATTTAAACTTCTCACATATCCATCAAGAAAGAAATAGACTAGCAAATCACCTTGCAAAATATAGTTTTGCACTAGATAGAATACACATTTTAAGATGCTAGATAAGTTTACATCTTAATTGATACATAGTGACAATGTTAATTTACTATTTTTAAGGGTTTTCTTTATTTTATAAACCCCTTTATACTTTCTTGTATCCAAACAATTTGCTACAATATAATTCTACTTTTTGAAAAAGTAAAAGCTTTTAAACCCTTCTTAGCTTTTCTTCTTATGGAAGAGATTAATAAATCACAACTGAAGTAAGTACATTAGAATCTTAATAAAAATCTTAGCATTTTGGTACATATTGTTTGATAGGAATGATTCTAAGCATAACAACATTAGTAGAAACCCACAACAAATTTATAGTTACCTCAAGAAAGCAAACAATAATGGAATCCTTAGTAGCTCATATCTGAAAGGAGAAAAGAGCATGTGGTTCCTAGGGAAGATTAATAGAAAAGCATCACATTACTCACACATTGTTAAACTAAGAGAACCATGGTTGAAATTTAATATTGATGGATCATTCAAAACCAATTAATAGACATCTAGTTCAGTTGGATTCTAAGGTATTAGACTAGAAGGTCAATTATACATTTCACAAATAATGCATGGCAATGAACTCTTTATATGATGAGGATGATGCTCTGCCTTTTGCACTTAAGATCTCATAAGCCTTTCCAAACAACCTCATTTAGATTTAGAATAATTCCCAAATACTAAATTAGATCTTTCAAAAAAAGAAGAACCACCAAGGAAGCTGACCTACATTCTTTGAAACATATGGTGCATAAGTTCTCAATTGAATGTAGTCCTCACTCAAATTTATCATGAAGTAAATAAAGCAGCTGATCAATTATCTAAACAAGGGGAACTAATATAGTCTACCACCATCTCTTTCCATGCTACTAAAATTAAACAAATGTTTTATTTTTTGGATATTTGAGCTTGCCTTGTGTTAGAGGAACTATTTTGTAACCTTATGCTTTAATAATTAAATCCTAGCTTTCCATGAAAAAAAATTTGTATGTCATATTTATGTGTTTATATATAAGAGTTATGTTATTTTACACATGTTAAGTGAGAATTCAATAAATAATAAATAATTTTAAATGAAGGAGGAGGTGGTCACTTTGTAGTGAGTAATTAGGAATGTGTGAGCTAGTCCCCTATCATCTAACTTCACCCACTATTTTTCAAGTTTGAACTTGTTGTTTATATTAAAACTCTTATGTGGCTAATAACAGAATATTTTGGTGATTTTTATGCAAAGGAATTAGATAGAATTTTAGATAGTTGTAAAATTGGTAGTCATCGAACCATATTGAAGTGAATTTGTGCTCCTTCAGCAAATTTTGAGGTAATTTGGTGATCATGTTGCATAAGTTACTTTGGTGAGTGGCCTAATTTTCAAGTCATCATTTTTATTAAACTTTCTTCCTATGGTGTCATATTTTTGTCATCATCAATCTATATAAATTTCTTTTCACACAATTCTCCCACTTTAAATTCTCTAATTGTCACAATATTATGGTTTACTTAAACCACATCAAATGTTCTAGTTGGTGTGTAGTGTGTGTAATCTTCATAATTTTTTATAAAAATTTCCAATATTTTAGTAAACATTCTAATATTCCATCTCCAAATATTAATTTGGGTATTCCTCCATTATAATACAAAGTTTTTAATGACAGTGAATAATTAGCCAATTAGACAAAGAGAGTTTCACCTAACCAATCTTGGGATAAAATCTAAAATAAATATCTAAACTTAATAAAATTTTGTGAAACATTCTAAATAAAAACTACACTTTTGTGCAAACATTATTTAAACCACACTCTATATTGAACTTAAACACAAACCCCTCATGTTCCTAAGAATAAAAATAAATCCCCTATTCACAAATTGGTCAACCTAATTAATCGAACCACTGACAATATCAAGATTGGTATCAGAGCTTAGGTTGGAAAAATCATTGAAGGTGATCATCAAGATGAGTTAATAGCTTGGTAAGGAATTTACAAATGATGGAATTGACATCATAAGAGGTTCAACTCTATTCTTCGGCTTGCTAAATTTTTCTTCATGATTTTTGTTTCTTCTATTGTAAAAGTTAGTGGTAAATTGTATGATCTAAGCAAGTCCACAAACTATTATACTTTTCCTAATTATATGGCATTATTTTCATTAATTTAGCCATTTTCTTTAAACCAACTCTAACTTGATGAGAGAATTAAAGTTGTATATATAAATAATTTAAACCAACACCTTGATTTCAATTAAAATAGAAGAACCTATATTGAACTATTTGGTGTTTTATTTAAATTATAGTTACGTTATTTTATGTTAGTTTGTTCCTACTATGTTTGCACTTAGTGAAGGCTTCTAGAATAAATTTAGTTTATTCATTTACATCTATTTCTTTAATATTTATTGCGAACCATTAATTGCATATTTTAAAATAAAATAAAAATTATTTACATATTTAATTTTCTTGTTATGATATGATGCCTCTAAATATGATAGCCAAGATTAAATAAATAATTTGAATAGGGGAGTAGGTAAATTTGGCTTAAAATTAAGGAAAAGTTTAATAAGATTTGAGAGTTAGACATGAAAAAGCCAGCCAAGTCAAAATTTTGAATATTTGAGCATAAACCCACCATTAATTTAGAATCTAATAGAGATTGACACCTTAAGAGAATGGTTTATAAAGAAATCCTATGGAACATTTACATCCTTAGCAACATCCTTTATGAAATACGCATAAGAATGAATACCATAAGCACATTTGAGGCTTTAAATGAAATAAGAAGGATTTAGATTATCTTACTTTGATGGATGCATTTTTTGATTGATATCAGATGGAAGAATGTTAGAAAACATATTTTTCAAAATAAAATTTGTAGAACATGCTAAGTTTATTGGAACAACATTTTGCTAAAGAAGAAAGAATTGGTTGAAAAATCAACACATGGAAAGAGATAAAGAAAATGCTTATGGACAAATACTATCTAAGAAATCTTGTAATAAATTACATGAGCTGTTGATGACTCATTAAGCAGGCAACGTGTAATTAATAGAATACATTAACACATTTAATGACCTTGTGGCTAGTACCAATAGTACTAATCAAGATTGGCAATTAACAAAAGAATTTGTCATTGGTCTTAGGAGTGACACTAAGTATGAGGTGGAGTTAATGGACCACCCTCATACTCTTCAGAATTCTTTCATTATGCTATGCTCTTATAAAAGTATAAGGAAGTAGTTTCTTCATCTAAATAAGGGTCAAATTCCTTCTATCAATCATTCTCTTATTATAGTCAAAGGTTGACTACAAGACCTAGGTTTTCATCCTCTAATACTTAAACAAATAAAGTGTGTCATTGACTATTCTTAAGACAATAAGAGATTAATATACTTTAAGTTCCATAATAAAGGGCATATGCAAAATTACTGTAAGGTCAAAATTATGTTTCTATATAAGACTTAAAAGTAGAGGAAGTGAGTAGATGATGAAGTTGAAGAGTTCCATAATGATAGCCATTTTTTAAATGAACACATAGAGAATTTGGGGACCAAGTGTGTGGTATAAGTTGCATGATAATTGCTTTAGGTGAAGTCATGTATGTTCATAATAAATGGGGGTAGTCCCCCAAATGTCATATCTACCCATGCCCTTTCTAAACTAAACCTTAAGCCTAAAACCTATCCTAAATCATTTCATGTAATTTAGGTGAATCACACTCCATTACTTATCACATCTAAGTGTCTTTTCCTATAATGACAAGTATTTATGGTGTGGGTGGGTGGGTATTAGTAACAATTGCTAGATGGAGGCTCTCCTAAGATACTTAGAAGAGTAGAAAAAACCATATTTGTAAAAAACAAAGATGTTAACTATACTTTTCAAGATTTTCACTAGGTTTCATTAGATTTAAGTACACAAAATAATAACACTAACTAGATTATGCCTTCCCAATCCCAAATCTTGTCATCCAAAATTATACTCAAATTGAAGGCCTTTCAATGGAGAAATTTATCATGATTACTTGTTCTAGATAGTAGATACATCAACAACACAATGCAAAAAAAATTCAAAACATCAACAAATAAAATTTAAACAACTCACTAAAGTAGCTTTGTGAAAAAGATCACCAAACCCATCATTCACTTATTTGCATGCCACCAAACCATAATACTTGGAGAATTCATCTTCTAATTTTAGTTGAAATAACAAGTAAATAACATTTACAATAGAGTCTATACATCTTACAATTCAAATTCACATATGGAGGAAAATGTGACTACTAACTCATAAGGAGCACTCTACATTTTATTAATTAATTATAACAAATTTCAAATTTACATGTCTTTCTCATTACATAAGATTAATTTACCATACAGGACACTTAAGATATAGATTTCACATAATAATGCAACATAAACATGACATGTTATTTGTCTTTGTCTTTTGGATGTATTATACTATCTAGAAAAATTTTAAAAATTTAAAACTTTCTTCACAAAAAGACTTTCCATTTGAGTCTAGTTGTGCTCAGCTAGATCTCTAGCTTAAACGACCTAGTCTAGTTAATTTATTTTTCATTTATTGTATTTAAACCACCTAAAATCTAGTGAAATCTCTAGAATTGTAGTTGACATCATTTTTTGCATACAAGTATTAATTAGTGTATAATCTCACTGCTTCCTTAATTTTAATTAACCAAAGTGTCATTTTAGTTAGTCAGCTATTTTTTTATGACCAGGCCTAAGAAAAATTCACAAAAGAATATCTATACCCCATGAAATTGCATGAAAGTTTCCATGTAATAAGTAAAAATACTTTTCAAGAAATCATCTTTGATTTCATGCGATTTAGCATTTTAGAAGAGTTTTAGTTGCTTGAATTTGGGTGTCTAGAATTGACTCTATTATCTATCTTATATTTGCCAACCATTCTCTAGTGCCACTCCAAACTAAACCATACTAAGACTTTCTCTACTCTCCTATGCATCATAAGAGAGACCATTTTTTTACCAATTAGGACACCCAAAGTTACCCAACTCTAGCCCATACCATGTTAGAATCAAAGCATATAATTGGTGGATTGATTTGAAAGGTGATCATGAAGAGGATTGGAGTACTTAACAAAGTGCTTGCATAGGATGAAGTTCACTTCAAAAAAGGTGACTTCATGCACTTAGACTTTCTAGTAATTTTTTTGGCATTTTATTTGTCATTACAAATTCAAGTGGCATATTACATGGTTAAGTTAATTTTATGAATCATTTTACATTTTTTATTAGTTGGGGCCACTTTCATTTACCTAACCAATTTCCATAAACTTACCATTACCTAATTTGCTTAAATAAAAATAAATCAGTGAGAGACTGGTCCACTAAATTAATTAAAATTTTATCATGATTTATATTAACATAGAGGAACTCGCAATGGTAACTATAGGTCTTTTTTCAAGTTCTAATTCACTTATTTTATTTTAGTTGCTTTCATTTGCATTTAAATTATAGTGAAGGCTTTTACAAGTAATTTTGCTAGTCATTTAAATTCACTTTATCATAAAATTAGTAATCATCATTGCATATTTTAAAAATTATTGATTAAAATCAAGTTTCATATTACATCTTCATTTATGTCAACATGCCTCCTAAATAAGTTAACCAAGATTAATAGATAACTCAAATAAGATAGTAGAAGAATTCTCTTTCTAAAATAAAGATAATTTTAAAAGGATTAAAGGCATAATCACAAACCTAGACACCCAAATTCAAAATATGAACATTAGGGCACAAACTAACCTATAGTTAAAAATAATGTTACACGAATATTAGTTAAAGCTCATAATAAATCATAGGGAACACAAGCCCACTAGGAGACATCTTTTGAAGAATCCCATTAAGAATGAGAACCATAAAAACACTAAGGTTTTGAATGAACCACCTTTGAAAAGGTTTAGGTTGATTCCACTTGATGTAGTGCAAAGTAAACCATAATTGTAAGAGCACACAATCATATCATGTAGTAAAGCATGAATAGAGTATCTTTCTCATGAGGATTGAAACACCAAGTACTGAAATATGGTTGGGTTTCTATTATTTGGATGATGATAATTGGGTACTAAAGAAACTAAAACTACATCTAAATCGATCATAAGGATTAGTGAAATAATAAGATCAAGAATTCATAAGGGCAATCTCAATATGAATAAACCTAAAGATTTGAATTCACTTATGTTTAGTTATGAAGTTATTGATTTTAGTAAAAATATAAGTTGCTTTGTATATAATTCCAATCAAGGTGGATTCTACCTTTCTCTACAAAGCCTAAAATCCTCATTTTTTATGTGCAACCTGTCTATCTCTTGGTGATAAATTCAACCTGCCTACCTCTTGGTGTTTAGTTATGAAGTTATTGATTTTAGTCAAAAGGTAAGTTGCTTTGAATATAATTCCAGTCAAGGTGGACACTACCTTTCTTTAAAAAGCCTAAAATCCTCATTTTTTGTGTACAACCTGCCTACCTCTTGGTGATAAATTCAATGACAATAAATTTATCAAATTAATTTAATCTTAAAAAAGACTACATGGTTTCATCATAATCATCTCTAACTTAGACCCCATCACCATGGTATTTCATCCACAATGGATTCATTTTCTATCTTTTGTTCCAAATGGACTTCCTAATATATTAAAATGATGGCCAATCAATTCAATCAATTATGTATAGAATAAAATGTTTGATAATTGAATGAAATGAAACTCTAAACTTTTATTAAAATTCAAACAATAAACAAATACAACAAAGTTACATCATACCTCTAGAAATGAAACTTTACATGATAAAATAGAAGAACAACATAAAGGATTGATACATGAATATGATTGTAAAAATAAAAGAGAAAGGATAACACTTAGGTGAAACATGCAGAAACACTTCTTCTCATCGCTTTGTCTCCTTGCCCTTGAGATCACCTTGAATGCTTTAAGAAGCCTCCATGAAACTTGTTGGACTCCACAAAGAAAGAAAATAATAAAGATATACCCTATTTTTTTTTCTAATGATTTGCTTAAATTAAGTAGCATCAAATCTCTACATAAGGGTAAGAGTTTCATGAAATATTAAGCAAATCATAATAACCATCAAGTTGCACCCTCCATGCTTTTTTTTTTTTTCAAGTTCCTAGTGCACATGGTTTAAGCCTTAGGCAAAATCTTTAGAATGCATGTCAACTCGAATGACCTCAAATTTGCTTCTTTTTTATATCAAACACTTGAAATTCACCAATATTAAAGTTTTCATTACATTAAGAAAATATTGTGATTAGTATAATAATTTTCTTATAACCAAGAAAAAATCTCTTGTAAAAATAAAAAAAGTAGTTGGGGAGGGACAACTTTGACATATCACTCTACATATGATGAAGTCCATGATTGAAGATCCTAGTAAGTATTTAAACTAGCTTTCCTAGATAGATAAGTTCTTTGATTGGTACAAAATAGATGATTATCAGAGGACTACGTTTTCCAAAAAAAAAATTATATGTCACACTAAAATCTTTTTAAATAATATTTGACCTAAGAAAGAGTGGCTAGGTAAACACATCCTTGCATTGAGATAAATGAGATGCTTAAGGCCAAATACTTTCCTTAAAATCATGAGAAGAAATTGCATGAATAGTTAATCACCTTATGGCAATAAATTATGCAAATGGTTCAGTACATGAATATTTTTGGGGATTTGATAGCTAGGTGCAATTGCACTGGCCAAGAGTGTTGATTAGTCATAATTTTTTTATTCATCTTTGGAATGACATAAGCAATAAGGTTGAGTTATAAGACCCATAAACTTTTGATAAAACCTTTACACTATAATTTGCTCTTTAAACTCATAAGAAAGTAGCCATTTCATCTAGATATGAAGGTCCAAATTCTTTCTATCAATCATTATTCTATTATATCCAAAGGTCAACTACTAGTCCCGGTCCATCATCTGCTAGTACCAAGAATAATAAAAATGTCATTGATCCATCTAATAAAATAATGGATGTGGTATTTTTAAATGTCATAAGATAAGACACATGGAAAATCAATATAAGAAAAATATTATGTTTTTAGATGAGACGAAAGAGAAATAAGAAGTTGGTATGGATGATGAAGTAATGGAGATTTATGATGAAACATCTTTTTCAGATGAGGACTCTGACCATGTGGGATATCAAGTGAGTGTATAATGTGTATGGTAGTAGCTATAGATGAAGACTTGACATGGCACATCAAGGAGATAAAGATAATGGACCAATCACTAGATCCAAATTTAAAAAGACTAAAGAAGTAAACTAACACATAAGGACAAGAAGCAAGCTTAAGAAGACATATGTTATTTTATGTTGTACATTTCCATACTATTCACATGCCTATGTGTTTATGGTTATAATGTAAGTGTTTTATGTAACTTTTTGATGTTTACAGGCTAATTTAGTAATTAAAATAAATTACATGTTCAATTTGGAGAAAAGATTTAGAGTGAGGGTATTCCCCTATATCTCTCTCTCTCCTCCTCCTTCCCTTTATTTTTAAAAGGTTTATGTTTTATGTTGACTCCATGAGCCCCATATCATATGAGATTGATTTTGATGATAACAAACACATGTTCAAATGCTACTAATCAAGCTAAATTCAACCGTGCAGGAAAAATTCTTGTCTTTCTTATATCGAATGCTAAGGCTATTGGACATGGACTTTGTGAGAATTTTTTCTAGGAATGACCATATTAAGGAAAATGAACAGCTTACAAAAATAAAATAAGTTTTTCAGTTATTTTTAGATTCATCGTTCTAAAATTATTTATATTTTTCTATATTATAATTATTCGTTAAGTTATTCATTTTGGATAGTATAAACTAAATGCATGAAATAAGTTTCGTTAAATGTCTTGTTGAGCAAGATAAATTATGTTTAAATTTTATTAAATCATTTCCATGTCATTCATAATATGTATTCATATTTTTAGTGCAAGGAAATTGAATTATCCAAAAATTATCCTTTTTCCCTCTTATTTCTCTCTCTATTATCATTTTCATCTTAACATTGTTTTGGCCTAGTTTTTTAGTAAATGTTTTGTAATAAATTGTGTGAAGTTCATTCAAAACATTTCCATATTATATTCCCTCATTCTTTATATTTTAAAAATTCATTTATTTGAATTTTTGAATTTGAATTATTTTGAATTATTCTTTAATTCAAACGCCTTTATGCATGACATATACTTGCTAAATAAAATTATTTTATTTAAGGAATATGTTGAACTTCCCAAGAATAATTAATTATGATTATTTAGATCCAAATTAATCTATTATAATTTATTTTTAATTTAAATAAGCCCTCTTTTTCAAAATAATTTTTTAATTTGATCTATTTTAGGAAAGTTTTGGGAGACATTACTACTTTGCTTTAAATTTAATAATTTATATAGTATTTAAATAATTAATAAGTATAGAATATAATCAACCTTTATCTAAATTGATTCACACATCAATGTGAGGATTTCTATTTTGGAAACACCTTTTGGTTTTATTAAATTGATTTTCTATAGATTTATTTTATTCAAAATTCCCTCCTTCATATTAAAACCTCCTTGGCCAAATTTCCTATAGTATCCCCTCTCTCTTTAGCCATGAATCACATAGAAAATATTTTATATTGGCTTAAAACAAATTTGTAAAGGAGCTTAATGATGATCTCATTGGCCGATCCTTCATTCCTTGAATTTGAAATTCAAATTGATGCCTAATCCATTTTCCTCTCATTGGATCATCTTTGGCTGACCCTAGACTCCTCCCTCATCTATTTAAGAGCCTTTATTCCAATTGAAAAAGGTTTCATGAAGTTAATATTCTCTCTTGCTCATCTTCTCCACCTTGGCTGATCCTTGCAAAAGCAAATACTTGGAGATTTCTTGTGATTCAAGTTCAAGAAATCCTCATCATTCTTCTCTTTCCCTTGGACATTTAGTAGGCTTGAAGATTGCTTAGGAAAATTGAAGATTTATTTGTTTCCTCCCTTGTCTCAAAGCATCATAGCATTGGTCTTGAATTTCTAAGGTGCTAAGTTCTTATACTTCTTTTATTTCTTCTTGGCTTTGAAGTTTATAAGGTTATTTAAATTATCTTGTGTTCATTCACTTTATAACCTTTAGCTCTTGTTTGGCCAGGAACAAACATAAGAAGATCAATTTTTTTTGACTTAACTATTGGATAATCCTTTGATTTCTTGTTTGGCCTAAAGCTAACATATGGAGATCAATTTATTTTATGCTTAATCATTTGATAATCCTTTTGTTTCTTATTTGGCTGAAGTCTCTTTTAAAGTTTTTTAATTTTCTAATGCTTAATCATTTGAATATCCATTATTTATCACTTTGGCCTAAAGGTTCAATAGGTTGGTTAAATTTGATTATGCTTAACATCTTATCTCATTTAATTATCTATTTGGCGATCACTTCATTTCTTTCATAAAGTATTTTGTGTTTGTTGATTACTTGTCTTTAATTACTTTATATTTTGGTTATCTGATAGCTTTCTTGTTGTATAATTCAAACTTTTATTTAAGTGTTAATTTAGTTATTCTAATTGCAAATACACTTATCATTTGTATAAAAGTTAGCTTGTGTGGAAAGGAATTCAAAGTAAATTTTTTTGATTACATTTTAGTTTGCATTTCAAAGTCATACAAGAAATTCATTTCAATCTTTTTAAAGATCATTCAAAGCAACATTAAGTTGTTTAATTATATTAAATACTTGATTGAAGATCTTATTTTAATTTCAATTTAAAGTAAAAGTGAGCTCTTTTTTTCATTAATATTCAATTGCCTTAATATTAGTATATATTGGGTTGTGAGTGCAAAAACATTTTAAAATTGAGAGTTTGACTTGTGTCTTTCTCCTTGCCTTATCTTGATTTCTTGTTGGGTTGTATTTTCCTGTTAAGGAAAGTACATGTTGTGTTATACTTGCCTATTAAGAAGAGTACATCTTAGGTTGTACTTTTTTTGTGAAGGAGATTTGTTGCAATCTCAACTTTATTATAGTTAATTCCTAGACTATGTGGCTAGGCGTGGATGTTGGCTAGTTTTTGGGATTTGGCCGAACCACGTAAAAATCTTTGTGTTCTATTTCTTTACTTTTCTGCCATTATTTTTTATTATTTTATTTCACTAAAGCATCATTATTAAATATTTAAGTCTTTTATAAAAGATAAAATTAAATTTTTGAAATTTATTTTTAAAATCTAATTCACACCTCTAGGGTACTATAGGTAACTAACATTTTAATTTGAAAAGGTATGTGTAAAATGTATAAAGACACTTTATTTTTTTAAAATGAAGTAGATGTTCAATGTGGAGAGAAGATTTGGGGTGAGGGCCCCCCAACCTCTCTCTCTCTCAATTTGAAATTGAAAAGGTATGTGTATAATGTATAAAGATAATTTTTTTTAATGAAGTAGATGTTCAATTTAGTGAAAAGATTTGGAGTGAGGGTAGTCTCCACATCTCTCTCTCTCTCTCTCTCCTTCCCTCCATTTTCAAATGTTTGTGTTTTAAATTGAAAAGGTATGTCTAAAATATATAAGACACTTTATTTTTTTGAAATGAAGTAGATTTTCAATTTGGAGAGAATTCCATTATCATTGGGTGGCTTGGTGGCTATCCAAACAAAGAGGTTTGATGATCTTCTTTAGATATCTACTTTGGTGAGTGGATCTTATAATATATCCATGAATGTTTCTTTAGAACTACTATTGATTTCTATTTTAAAGTTCTTCATCTATATCTTAAATGTATTTTAAAATTTTAAAATCAAACTTTCCTTAGTAAAATCCATTCTAAACATACTTCAATTTGTTAGTCAAAGTTATCTTTTATTGACCTACTTTGTTTTCAAAGTTGTTTTTGAAAATTAGAACTCCATAAAAATTTATATAATTTTCTAGTTTATCTTAAAATATTATTTTATTAATTACAAGTGTTTTTCTTTCTTCAGTCACTAAATCCTCAAATTCAAATTCCAAACTCCATAATTTCATATTGACTTTAAAGGGTTTTCTATGAACCATTCTCAATTTAAATTATAGAAAAAGTTTCTAAAATTTTGTGAAAATTTATAAAATGTATTATAATTAATGTAGACTTAGGTCTCTATTATTAGCATTTGAATTTGTTTCATTTGGATTTTGTAAATGCCACACTAATATAAATAATTGGTTGTTGTAGATGTTATCTTGCTTGCAATTTGTTGTGTTGGCTGACCCTTTCGACTCTACCAGATGAGTTTCTTTATTTAATTAGCCTTGCCTTATTCTCTACTATATTTTGACCATATTAGGGAAGTACACGAACTAAATTGGGTCATCTAAGTGGACAAACCCTAAGACACAACAAAATTTTGGTATCATAGCTTTGTTTAATTGGTGGACAACATTTGTGGCAAGAAAATAATTATAAGCTTTACTATTATTTATTTTTATATTTATGTTAGATAAATTATAAATCAATTTATATTGCATTCCCTACATCATAATTTGATTAAATTAAAAAATGTAAATGAGGAGATAATTAGCCTTAGAAATGAATTTAAAGAAAATATAAATGAACTTAGAATTCAAAAAAATATTAGTAACCTATAATTAAGTGAATATCCTTTTGATCCTATTGCACATAAAATAAAATTTAAACCTCAATGCACAAGTTTGAAGCCTCTATTAAATATAATTTAGTTACTAATATAGTTATCAATGTAGCCTAAAATATTGCAAAGGATCATCAAAATAATTATGATAGCTTTGTATTACTTCTAGTTGGCCGATTTGCTACTATGAAAATGATAATAATAATAATAATAATGAATGCTCTCAAATGTTTTTAAGCTAGTCGACTTGCATAATGTGGAGATCATTTTTACAATGATACCATAATAAGATATACATATACTTACAAGCACTCCACCACCTATTGCATTCCACAATAACTCTTTAGGAGAAGAATTACTTGAGGTCTAAGGAAATTGATATGACACATAAAATTGCTAAAGGAGATGAACCAATCATAGATCCAAATTCAAAGAAAAATTAATGCAGCATTTTAAGCCCCGAGGACAAAAAGGAAGCTTAAGAATACTTAAGAAGACATTTTTTTTCTCTATGTTGTATACTCCCTTACTTTTCATATGTTTATGTTTGTAATGTTAGTAATAATTTAATATGTTTGAATGTTAATTTTATAATTAAAAAGGCGTGGGGTGGGGGGCTTAACTACAAAACTCACATTCATATTCTAAAGGATGATCTGGGGCATTTCATGAAAGGAGTGGTCAAAATGGCATGCCCCCCCCATCTCCTCCTTCCCCCTTTTCAAAATGTTTGAGTTTAAAATTGGAAATGTATGTGTAAAATGTATAAGGAAACTTTTTTTTGAAATGAAGTTTACTTTTAGTTTGGAGAATAAATTTGGAGAGAATTTTATTGCCATTGGGTTGTTTGGTGGCCAGCCAAATAAAGAAAGATTGATTTTTTTTTTTTTTTTTTTTGGAAATTTACTTTGTGGTGAGTAGACCTTGAAATTTAATTGGCTATTTTCTTAATATATGTTTTGAATTTGTGTTTTAGTTATTTCTCTATATTTTATGTGTTTTTTATAATTTTACATCAAAAAAGTTCTCACAAAATTAATCTTAAACATATATTAACAATCTTAGTCAAACTTTTTTCTTTTATTGACCTAGTTTGCTTCAAAGTTGTTTTTTGATGTATCAAAACTCCACAAAAATTTAGAACATTCTGCACTTTTTTTAACATACGCTTTTATTTAATAAAAGTGTTTCTCTGAGGTTTTAATCACTAAATCCTTGAAATAAAAATCAAAAACTTAATTATTTCAATTTCAGTTGAAGACTATTTCTTGATAACCAGTCTGAATTTAAAAGTCTTTGATTGAAATTCAAACAAACATATGAGATTTATTTTAATGATAACAAACATATGTTCAAATGCTATTAATCACTTTAAATTCAAGTGTGCAAAAAAATTCTTCACTTCCAGCTTCTTTAGTCAATTCAGAATGCTAAAGCTATTAGACTTGAATTGGTTGAAAACTTTTTTAGTAATTACCATATTTAGTTAAATGAAAAGCTCACTAAGATAAAATAAATGATTCATTCAATTTTAAATTCACCATTCTAAAATCATTTATATTTTCTATATCTTAAAATTGTAATTATTCATTAAATTATCCATTTTGGATAATATGAACTAAGTGCATGAGATAAGTTCCATTAAATGTGTGTTCAAGTAAAATAAATTATGTTTAAACTTCATTAAATCATTCCCATACCATAATTTTTATTCATATATTTATTACATGAAAATTAAATTATGCTAAAATTACCCTTTTATTCTTATTCTCTTTGCTATTATTCTTTCTTCTCTCTCATATTCATATTCACATTATTTTGCCGAAGTTTTAATGCATTTTGTTAGATAAAATATGTGAATTTCATTTAAACCATTTCCATATAATATTCCCTCAATTTGCATATTTTAAAAAATTCATTAATTTGAATTTTGAATTTGAGTTATTTTGAATTAAAATTTCTTCATTCATAACATATTCTTAGCAAATTAAATCAAATATTTTAAACATTTTGAACGTCCCAAGGAAGATTTATTTTGATTATTCAGAGCTTAATTAACTTATTATATGTCATTTTAAATTTAAACTCAAATCAACCCTTATTTAAAACAAAACCTTTTAAATTAATATTCATTTTAGGAAGTTGTGCTTAGGGACAAACCACTTATATTCAAAATTAAATTAATTTTGATTAATTTAATATTCAAATAATACATAATATAATCAGATTAGATTCAATTTGATTCACTACATTAATTTGAGAATTTTCTATTTTAGGAAACTCCCTTGCCGAAATTCCTAAATTATTTTTCCATAGATTTATTTTATTCAAAACTCCATCGTTCATATCATATTCATGGACCCTCCTTGGCCAAATTTTCCATAGGATTTCTCCTCTCATTCTTGCTGTGAATCACACTAAAATTATTCCATATTGGCTCAAAGGAGCCTCTTGCATAACTTTTTGCCCGATCTAATATTCTTTGGATTTGAAATTCAAATAGTTACTTATTCTATTTCCCTCTCATTGTCTATCTTGGCCAATCCTAGACTCTTCCCTTCTATTTAAGAGGCTTGTTTTATTTGAAAAGGTTTTAAAAAAAGCTAATATTCTCTCTTGCTCACCTTCTCCACCTTGGTGATTCTATAAAGCAAAATCTTGGAGATCTTTGGTGATTCAAGTGCAAACATACCTCATCTTTCTTCTATTTCCCTTGGACTAATAGTTGATTGAAGATTGATTGAAAAAAGTGAAGGATTTGTGTGTTTCTCTCTTTGGCCAAGAGCTTCAATAATTAGATCAATTCTTAAGGTGTTAAGTTTTTATATTACTTTGATCTCTTCTTGGCTTTAAGTTACATAAGGTTATTTTAGTTTATTGTTAATCATTTCATATTCCATTATTTTCTTGTTTCAGAAAGCTAACATAAGGATTTCAATTTAATTTGTGCTTAATCATTTCACTATTCATTGTTTACTTGTTTTGAAAGCTCTTACAAAGATTTAAAATTTTCTAGTGCTTAATCATTTGAATATCACTTGTTTATCACCTTGGCTGAAAGTTTCATATAGGTTGCTTAAGTTTGATTATGCTTAACGTTACATCTCTCTTATTTCTTTACTTGCTAACCATTTCATAACCCATTTGATTTATTGTATGTTTGTTATTAACTTCCTTTCACTTATTTTACATAAAGTTTATGTGATAACCTTCTTGTGATTATTATTCAAGATCTGATCAAGTTATTCAAATTGCAAATCCATTTATCATTTGAATATAAGTTACCTAATGAATAAAAGGATTCAAGTTAAAGTCTTGTGATTTAACATTGCATATTAAATTGATTCATATTACATTTTATTTTGTATTTTAAAGTTACATAAGAAAATATTTTCAAACTTTTTAAAGTTCATTCAAAGCAACATTTACTTACTTACTTGCATTAAAATATTAAATTGAAGACCTTATTTCAATTTCACTTTCAAATTAATGCGAGCTCTCTTTCATTAATATTCACTTTCCTTAATATTGGTATAGTTTGGTGAGTGCTAAAAATCTTTTAAAGTTGAGAGTTAGATATTTGTATCTTTTTTTCCTTGTCTTGATTTATGTTTGGGGTTGTACTTGCTATTGTTAAGAAAGTATGTGTTATTGTACTTTCTTGTGTAAGAAAGTATGGAGTTTATTGTACACCCATGAAGGAGTGTATAAGAGATTTGTTGTAATCTCATTTTGATTTAGTGAATTGTAGCTTGGGTTGCTAGCCATGTATGTAGTTTGGGATTTGAAACCATGTAAAAATCTTGTGTTCTCTTTTTTACTTTTCAACACTACTTTCCTTATTGCTACTTATAATTGTAATGGATAATTAAGAAAGTTTTATTTGCAATTACATTTTATACAAAGCAATCAAATTAAGTTTTAATTTGAAAATAATCTTAAATACCCATTTCAGTGCCCCTTGGATGCCATAACTACATAACAATTTTAACTTTTTTAAATCTCATTTGGATTTCTTGAACTCAAATGGTTGTTCTAGAACTCAACCTACTTGTTGATTGGTGTGTTGGTTGACCTTTTGACTGAAAGTGAGTTCCTTTACTTGATTAGCCTCACCATCTTCTCCACCACATTCATGGGCATATTGGGTAGTACAAAACCAAATTGGGTTACACCAAGTGGACTAATCCTAACCCACACCAATACTAGAGATAGATGAATATTTTCACTATGTTTGTTATTTGTAAGGAGAGGAGGTATGAGTTAGTGATAGATAGGGGTAGTACTATAAATGTCACTTCTACAAACACTCTTTTTAAGTTGAATCTTAAACAAGAACCACATTCTAATTTTTTTATTATGAGTTAGATGAATCAATCTTAAATATTTGATTATCCTTATAAAATTGGTATACAATGAAGATTGCATTTAATGTGATGTATTATCTATGGACATAACATATATCTTGTTAGGCTCTTAGCTTTATTATTCTAATGTTATTCATTCATATGATCGAGAGAACATATATATATATATATATATATATATATATATATATATATATATAATGAAAAGTCCATAAAATTAATTTTGGAATGCCAACTAATAAATAGTCACTATTCCACATAGTTTTAAGATCCAAAGCCTTTAGAAGAAGAGTGCAAAGATTCAATTGATTATCAATCATCCCCTACTAATTGAGAGACTACTTGTAATCTAGACTTAGTGAGTCCTATCCCTTCACATTTTTTTCTGCATCAAAGTATAGAAGGATTTAACATATTGTTTAGATAGTTCCTAATCCCATATCACACTACTTCCTGAAGAAAGTTGTAGAGGTGCCACCTATATATCACATTCCTAATATTCCTCCTCTTTATCTAAGTTTAAACACCCATAACAGGATGGTTTGCCATCCATGAAAGATATTCAACATGATAAAGTGTTCGCAAAGAGAAAATCATAATGGATAGAGGCAAAAAGATTGCTTCAAGATCTTATACTCACCAAAGTTGAAGACATATGATAAGTTCTACTCCAAGTAGAATAATAGCAAAAAATCACCAAATTTGGATGGTACCACCAAACTCTAACAAAGAGGCTTCACCAAAAATTTCCACACAAAACTAGTCTAATCTTTTCTATTAATTTATAATAAGAGTATATTTAAGTAAAAATAACCTAAGGGATGTGTCCCTTTAAACAAAATATTGAAAACTAAAAAATTAAAACCTATCATTTCAGTGTCAGGCATCATAGCTGTTAGCACTAACTTCTTTATCCCGACACCCTATAAAAAATTGGACATAGTGCCATGGTGCCAAATAGTTAGCTCTAGGCGTTATTCTGCTAATGCACTTATGATAAAAAAAAATACTAAATGATTTCAATCACAACTCTCACATCACTTAAATATAAATGATCCACTACTATATAATACAGACATGGGACATCAACATAAAATACCACAACACATAAAGTATAATAAAAGTTCTTATAAGTTTAAGCTTTTAATTTAAGACCGTGATAGGTCTTTTCCTCCTTGATGTGCATCAACTCCCCTGACCTCAATGAACTCTTCTTTGAAGAGTTAAGATTCTAAATGTCCTTAAAACTTTGGGGCAAGGGTTCTTCATGATCATTCGGCATCTTCACTTAGTAGCTTGTCTTCACCACTAAAAAAATATTTAAATGGTATTATCATATGTTGTTGTTTCATCTATGATGATGTTCTCCACCTTAAAGAATGTTGGTTGAATAGGTACCTATAAATAATTTATAACTCATCTTATAAATATTTTCTTCTTTAAATTTGAGGTTGGGTAACTCCTTTAAAAGTTATTAAATCATCCACAAAGATAGGGAAAATAAACATGTGAGGAAATTCAAGAACATAAGCATTATTACTAAGTTTCATAATAAGTTTGAATGGCCCACATGCTCTCACTTGTAACTTCTTATATTTTATGAAACAAATCTATTAGGATGAATACAAACCAATACATTATCACCTCTATCATATTCTTTAAAATTTTTATTTTTATTCTTTTGTTCAGTTTAGCATTTTGTATTTTTAATTGTTTCTATATATCTTCATGAAGCTATGAAAATCGATGCAAATGTATATGAGAGTAAAAAAATGCATGAGTAGGTGTATTAGCTAGATCAATAGGCATTTGGGTTGTATCCATAAACTAAAGTTGAGTTGATTCAAAATGAAACTATTGTACATAAATTTAGATGTAGGTAATGTTAAATAAGTTTTTTCTAATTTAACATCTTAGTAAATTTTCTAATTTATTTTTTGATGACTTAATCACCAATTAATTTGTGGATGAAATTTAGAGGATAATTTAGGATGTGTCACATTAGTATCCATAAAATTTCTTAAACTTAAATATAAATTTGATATATCTATCAAAAAACTATTATGAATGGGATTCCATGTAACCTAATAATTTTTTAAAGAACAATCTTATGTGAGATGCATCATTTAATTTTAAATAAAGTATTGTGACATCTTAGAAAATCTATCTACAATGATAAATAAACTTATTGTCTATGAGGTGCCCAAGGTAAACTTAATATATAATCTATGGATAGGTCTCCCCATGGTCTAGAAGGAATATGTAATGATGTGTAATAACCAACTTTTGTTTGATAGTTTTTAATGATAAGTGTAACACTAGACTATGATACAACATCTTTTCATAGAGATACTATTAAAATCTTTGCTTAAAATATACCAAAATGTCATAATATACCTTTAAATATAGTTCAAATACAAAAATTTCTTAGGGATGTTTTAAGAATACATAACCTTTACTGTATAAATATATACATCTAGAATGATAGAGGAGCTATCGAAAGTCAATGGCTTGTATTCATGTTCCAAGTATATCATATAAAAATCAAGGCAAAATTTGTAAACTTCTTTAAAGTCTTAAATCTTAGGATTTGAAATTTGAAGGATAAAACCATTAGAGATAGTTTAGATAGAGCATGTTAGTTTATTTTCTATTCAAGTTTATGTTTAAGCACAAAAGAAAATTCTTTAAGGTATTCAACCTATTTAGCATGTTTATAATTTTGCTTCTTTTGAGAGTTAATAAATTTTAGGGCTTGATAATCTATATTCAAAATAAACTCTTTATATAATAGATAATATCTACAGTGCTTAAGGGTTTGAATAATCATAAAAAAAACTCTCGATCATATGTAAAATATTTTTGTCTAGCATAATTTAATTTCTCACTAAAAAAAGAAATTGGATTAGTTTGTTAACTTAAAATTCTACTAATTCTAATACATGATGCATCACAAGTCACCTTAAATACTTTATTAAAGTCAAGAAGTCTTAAGATAGTTGAAGAAGTCACAAGAGTTTTAATTTGTTTTATGGCACTTTTATCATCTATGGTCCATATAAACTTATCTTTCTTAACATGTTAATGATTGGGGCTAGAAGAGTGATAAAATTTCTTATAAACTAAAAAGTAGCTAATCCATGAAAACTTCTAACATCTATAAAAGACTTAGAGTTGGCCATTCTATAATGAACTTAATTTTGATGGGTATACTTTTAATCCATCAACAGATATTATAAAACCTAAGTAGAAAAAGTATTTTTAAGATTTATAATTAATTTTACTACTCCCAATTTTTCTAAGACCTTTCTTATGGACATAGATGACTCTCTCATCTAAACTATAAATAAGAATATCGTCAAAATAGATTACAAAAAATTGACCAACAAAAAGTTTCAATACATCGTTCATTAGTCTTATGAATTTACTAGGTGCATTTGAAAGATCAAATGGCATGACTAACCATTCATAAAGACAATCAAAAGTTTTAAATGTTGTCTTCCATTCATTTTCTGGTCTAATCATTATCTGATGATATCCACTTCTTAAATCAATTTTAGAGAACAAAAATGAACCTAAAATAAGATCAACAAGGAATTGAACAATAAAAGGTTTAAGTCTAGTGTTTATTAGTCTCATGAATGTACTTGGTACATTTGAAAGACCAAATGACATGATTAACCATTCATAAACCTTTCAGAGTTTTAAATGTTGTCTTCCATTCATCACCTAGTCTAATCCTTATATGATGGTATATACTTCAAATCAATTTTAGAAAATAAAGATGAACCTAAAATATAATCTAACATATCATCCAACTAAATATAGAAAATTATATTTTATTGTAATCATATTTACTACTCTATTATCTATACACATCCTCCAACTTCCATCTTCCTTAGAGTATAGCATAATGACTAAGGCTTTGTTGGATAAAACTCTTATTCAAGAGTTTATCTACTTATTATTTTAATTTTACAAACTCAGTTAGCCTATAATAGGGTAAGTTAGGTGTCTGTGAACTAAGAATCAAATCTATATAATATATCTCTTAATAGTGGCAGTTTATTTGGTAAGTCATTGGGAATTAAATCACTAAATTCAAATAATAACTCTTAGACCACAACAGGTAAGCTGATCTCTAATATTAATGGAGACTTCAAAGGTACAAGATAAATAGAAGAATAGGATCATTGAATTCTCTAACTTAGCATCTAAACTCTAAGGTTATGATTTAAATTCTAGGAGATTCTCACATATTAAAATGTATATTAGAAGTATCCTCTGTATCATTGGATGTTGATATCACTAACAACTAGATTTTACATTTTTCTCTTAATTGGGTTGGAGTTTAGAATTGGGTTTAAGAGGTGGTAAAGAATTCTATTTAGGAGTGTAATTGACCTTTTTCTATTAGGTTTCACGAGGAATAATTTGATTATTTTTTTATTATGTTTGAATACATAAGTATTTTCATGACCATAATGGATTACATTAAAATCATAAAGCCATAATCTTTCTTATGGGATATGAGTTATTTCTATTGGAAGAACATCACATTAAATTGGATCAATATAGCTACCTATCTTAATTGAAATAAGACATTTGTTTATTATAGTAGAGATGTGTGATTTACCCAACTACTTGGAATGGTTCTAGGTGAGGTTCAATCATAAGGTTTTCTAGTTATAATATTAGTTAATATAATATTCATAACCCCTCTATTTATTACTAACTTAAACCTCTTTTCTTATATAAGATATACATTGAGAAAATATTTCTTCTTCTCTAGTCTTCTTCTTTCCTTGATCCATAAACTTCATGATTGACATTGAATTATCTATATTTGTATCCACTTCTTCATCTGATAGTGGTGTATCATTTTGTATCTCATTAATATCCTCTTCTTCTCCTAAATCTTTCAATTCATCTAGGGCATGATTTTAGCTCTACATTAATTTTGCATATGACCCTTCTTATGAAATTTGAAGCAAACTATTTCTCTTACATTTTAGAAGTACATTTAGTGGAGGTCATATTAGAATGGTTATTCAATGTAGAAGGATTAGGTATAATAATAGACTTTTGAGATTGAGATGTGGTTGAATATTTGAGATTTTATCTTGGATGTAGATGCATCTTTCTTATGCTTTCGTAGTAGTAAGGTATAGTGATAGGCATCCTCTAAGGTCTAGGGATCATGAAACTCTACCTTGTTTCTAATGTCTCCTCCTAAACCAATGACAAATTTATTTCTTACTTGCCACTCTTGATCAGTGTTGTTTGTTCTAGCTATTAAATCCTCAAATGTATTCAGATATTCTGCTACTAGCATATTCCTTTATTTGAGAGTAGTTAATTATTCATGGAACCTTTTACCATGATTTCTAGGACAATATTTAGCCCTTAAAATTTCTTTCATTTATACCCATGTCATGAAGTTTCCACCGAATCTCTCTTCTTTAGTTAAAATGTTATTCCAATAGATTTTTGCATTACCTACTAATTTTATTTTAGTAAGCATAGTTCATTGATAATCATCCATGACATAAAAGAAATCATCAATTTGGGTTAACCAATCTAAAATTTTATTAGGGTCATGAACACAATCATACATTGGATCTCTTATCTTAATTTGTTGTGTTGGTTGATGTAAGGTTTCATGGATGCTAAGATGGTCTTGTAAGGATGTTCCTCGGTTTTCCCTTCTTGTAGATAGTCATCTTTAGGAAGTTCAATATTTTTCCTCCCACCGATTCTATGTCATCCGAATGTGATTGTAGTTTGAAGCCTAGTACAAGGTTTGAACTTGTACTAAGTTCATGAGAAAGTCTTCTACCTTAGTGAGTTTTTATTCACTTTGCATAATGATCTTATCTACCTTCCTAATTAATCCTTCTAGTTAATCCAAGCTAATGGATTTGAGTGGCATGATGTAAACAAAAGAATGCAAATATGTCACTTCAAATAAAATTTTAAATATGCATTAAGTGAACTAGATTTAACACAATAAGATGCATATGTTTGAAAATGATTAGCCTTAGACACAAAGTAACTTGTGGATACTACTAACATTAAGTAAACATGTAAATAAACAAACATAAGATCTTTAAAATATGAGTTTGATTTTTATGTAAGGTTTGCATACCTTGCTATTTTAGTGTACCTCCATTACTCAAGTTATCACTCAAGTATTATGGCTTGTTGTTAGATTAAGTAGAGAAAGGATAGGCTTTATGAGTGGAGATAACTAGTTGGTAGTAAAATAAATGTTCATAGGATTGTCTACCACATAAATTTAGCACAAGTTTCCAACTGAAATCACTAAATCCATAAAGGAATTTGCATAAAATCAAAAATACTAAACTAACATTGCTTAGATTTGATATGGATTATTTACAAGCACTTTCTCCAAGCCTTTAAACCTTGGGCTCTAATACTAAAATTGAAGGAGCAATCATGGAGAGAATGTCACAGTGGATGGAGAAAGAAGGAGTGTTTCAGGATCTTCCACTCACCAAAGTGGAAGAGATGCGAGAAGTTCTACTCACCTAAGTAGAATAATAGTGGAGGATCATGAAATCCTTTGGACAATCAGCTATCAAACTCCAACCAAAGAGTCTTTACTCAAGTTTTTCACATAAAACTAGTTTATTGTTTTCCAGTAAGTTAGAATAAGAATTTATATAAGTTACAACAATCCAAGGGATGTGTCCCTTCAAAAAAACCACTAAAAATTTAAGAAAATTTGAACCTATCATTTCACAACATTGAAGTTCCATAAGTGTGACTAACTTCTATCGATACCTTATGAGGAATATCATGCCTAGGTGTCGAAAGATGGTGCTTAGGTGTTATACTACTGCATGACACACAAAAATACTAAATGATTTCAATCACAACTCTCATGAAATACTTAAACATGATCTAATACATCTAGTACTATAAAATACAACACATGAGACATCAATATAAAATGCCAAAACACATAAATTATAATAAAAGTCATCATAAGTTTTAGCTTTTGTTTGGGACTTTGTGATAGGACCTTTTCTTCTTTGATGTGGTACATCACAATATGCCATAGATTTAATCCCAAATTCTTAGTTGTGAAATTTACAACTTCATTGGATGAACCATAAAGAATAGTTGAACTTAAGAGATAGATAAATGTATTGCTAAGAAAAAGATTCAATCATAAGAGTTTAAGTCCCTATATAGTTCAAAAACTATTAAAACTAAATAAAGATTGTACTGAGAAAGTGTATTAACAATAGAGTAGTTAATAAGATCACCATTAAGTATCAAATAATGCTTAAATTGGATGCCATGTTAGATCTTATTATAAATTTTAATCACTTCTCCAAGAAAAGTTTATAAGAATGAGTACCATTAGATCATGATTAGCATAGTGGTTTAGTGGAAAATACTTTTAAACCCCTTGATGTATAAATAAATAGCTACTTATTCATTTTGGTCTATCTAATGCACTTAACACATTCATGAGATTGATGAATATAGACATATTAAAAAATTTATAATGGTCTATTTGATGATATTATTATCTTCAATCCTAGTGAGAAAGAATATTTAAATCGCTTGAGATTAGTCATGATCAAATTAAATGAAGCTAAACTTCATATTAATATTAAGAAATATGTTTTATTCATTTAGAGGTTACCTTTCTAAGATTCATAGTGATTGCTAATGGCTTGAAAGTAGCTCCTATAAAAATTTAACTAATGCTCATAGTTTTTTTTGGATTAGCCACCTTGATAAAAGGTTCATTAGAAATTTAGCACTACTATAGCTCTAATCACAAATACATCGAAGAATGATAAATTTGATTGGTCTATATCTACATAGAAATCCATGGAATAAGTAAACCTACTTATGAACTCATTACCAATTATTAAACTTAATGTAATTTAATAAGACATTTGAGGTCACTTGTGATACTTCTAGTGTTGTTATAAGAGATGAAATTTTTGAGATAGTATAGGCACAACATTGAAATTCTCCTTTTCTTTTCACTCCCAAATTGATGGCTAAACTTAGGTACTAAACATGAATTTAAGAAACTTTTTATATAGATGGTGAGTAGATGTTTAGAAAAATAGGACCAACATCTTCCTATAGCTTAGTTTGCATATAATAGTATTATCTCAAGGGACACAAATAAAACACTATTTGAGATAGTATATGGCTACAATCCTAAGAAACTAATTTACCTTACTAGCATTACTTCACATGCATTTTAGTAGTCTACATTCACATTTCAAAAGCTTTTCAAAGCCTTCACAAAATATGTTGAAATGAAGAACAAAATTTTTTAAGTTGTTCAATGTAGGGGATCATGCATTAAAGAAATAACAATCATTGAAAAATATTTTTCAAATCATTCTACTTATTTAAAGAAATAGTATTCATTGAAAAAATCACTAAATCATGCTATTTATTTAAAGAAATAGAATTTATTGAAAACAAATCACAAAATAACATAATTAGGTAGTTAATTGAATTAAATAATTCAAATAATTAACCAAAAATTAATTAAATCATAATAAATCAACCAAATTTTCAACAATTATGAATGAACTCTCTTTGGAAACATCTTTCAGAGAGGAATCAATGAGAAATGAAATCCTTAAATGACCTACATCAAATTAGACCTAATTTAGGTTTTAATGAAATAATTAAAACCTTAATTACACCTTAATTATGAATCTAATCAAGGTGAAACTTTGGAAACATGAAATTGGCATGGAACCCCACTTGCCATAAATATTTAAAACCTAATTGATCTTTGGATTAGGAATTGTTGAATTTCCAAATTCCTAAGTCAATATGAATCAGAAAAATTAATAAATAAATTCATAAATGCATTAAATCATGAAATAATTTGAACTAATCTTAATCAAACATCAAAAATATTTAGGATGGTTTTCCAACATCCTAAGACAAAGAACTTAATCATTTTCATGCTTAAGGGTTAATGAAATCAATAATGCATGTTAAGCTTAATGAACCTTAATGAAATGAAATCACAAACACTTAATGAAATTTGAATAAACAATCAATCTAACTTAAGAATGAATTCAAACTTTAACCTAAGTGCCTTAGGTTAACATCAATTAAACCAAATAAATGAGCATAACTTAAAACCTAAACAAAATTCAAACCAAAACCAATTCAAACTAAATCAAATGAACCAATTCAAATCAATTCAAATGAAAACCAAATTAAAAACTGAACCAAGAATGAAAGTCAACCAAATCTAAAGAATGAAATGGAAAATCAAATTTCAAAGAAAAGAATTAAACCAAAAATCCAAACTAAATTCAAATCATCTAAATGAAACTAAAAGGATTAATTAAGATACTTAAGGATCTTAGTTAGACCTTCACGATGGATCTTCATCTCAAGATGAAGGTTTCATTCTACTAGGGGTTAGGATGTTGAATTGAATAGATTCCACCCAAAAGTGGGATTCATTCTACTCTTCATTCTTGAAAACCTAAACTTCACTTTAGCCAAATAAAAATGAAATGAAAATGAAAAAATCACTAAATCATTTGAATTGAAATCATCCAAAAGTAAAATTCAAACAAATCCAAAATCCAAATTGAAACTTGAACTAAAGAGGTCTAGCAAAGTCTTGCTACACAAGCTTGTTTACTTCACACACTAGATCATTAGGTCATGGAGCCTAGACTTAGGTTATGCCATATTGTAATTCCTTTATGATTTTATGTGTTGTGATATGATGTGCTTCACATGTCTTTATTGTGTACTGCTAGAAGGGACTGTTATCATAAATAAAAATTAAAAATATTATTTTCTTGCTGGTATGCTTAAGTCCTTAAGAATAGCCCATAAAATAGGTGGGCCTTGCAAGCTAATGCTAAGCTGGTATATTTATGAAATATAACTATTGCATGCTATTTATATTTTGCTACCATTTATTTTGTAGGGCTTAGAAATTAATTTTGAAATCAAAATGTAAAATTGAGATTAGAATTAGGTTAGGATCTATGGGGTCTAGGATTAATAGGAGCGCTGACCCTACTAGAAGATAGGTGCAGTGGTCCCCTCTGAAGCCCAATGGTTGTCCCTGAAAAAAAGACAATCCTAAAAAGAAGACCCATAGATCTAGACTCATAGTTCTAGGCTGAGTTGTATAAGGGCAAAGCTTCGGTTGCTCATTTTCCTTTCTTCTTGGGTGTACAACAATACCCGATCCCATTAGCCTTTCTATTAAATTAAATTGGCTTAATCTATTTTTGGTGCACAATAGAATCAACCTACTTTTCTAGGTTTCTTTCTGTGTTATGCTTTCTTGTGATTGAATGCCTGGATGATTAGGCTCATAGGAAAAATTAAATTTAATACCTAACTTAAATCTAAACAACTGAAACAAAACTAAATAAAATTGAAACCTCATATAAACTAAAGCCTTAGGCAAAACATAAAATCAATTAGGTTTTGAAACCATGAAATCATATTGCTTTAATCTCTGAATTGGGAAACTTCACCCATTATACAGAAGGGGCATTTGACCTATGAGGATGACCACCTTCTTGGTGAAGCCTACCTTCTATTATTGATTTGGCCCATAACCATTTCTAATTGCATGGCATTAGGCATTAAAATGCATAGCCATGACCTCAAATAAATCTTGAATAAAAACATTTAGAATCTAGAAAATGGGCATTAGTTAGATGAATTTCATACCCTACATGATCCTAGGGATTAGGGAGTGAATCTAGGTTCAAAGATTCCTTTCCTAACAATGCAATAGCCATCTTGCATTCATAAGACTTAGCATCATGAATTTAAAATGTGCTTAGGTGGTGTTAGCTACCAGCCTCTCCAAGCGGGTTGTAAGTCCAGAAGAGTCTGGAATAGGTTAATTCTCTCAAGTGAGGGGAATGATCGATAATTCCCAAAATGAAACTAGGTCAAGCATCTAACATGTGTCAGAAGCACTTGTAGACTAGGCTCTGAAACATCCTTCTCCGGAGTAAGTCTTCAACCCTAGGCATTTATGTAGTCTTATGCTGCTAGAACCTAAGTTCTAGACTTCTAAGAAAATTTCAACTCAAAATCTAAATTAAAATTCCAAAATTTATAGCCTAATTATAGGATAGTTGAAGTTCCAACTAGGCATCCCAATATCAATAGGTACTTTTGACTTTATGCCATTTGGCTCCTAAAATAACTCTCTCCAATTTGAATCAATCCCAATTAAAATTCTAAAAAATCAATCCTTTGATAACCAACTTAGAAATTTTTAGAAATAATAACTTATCTCTTTAATTGAGTATTCTTAGGAAGAGACCCTTCTTAAGATATAATTAACTTTAGGGGCTTGCTTCTATAAGGAACCATGAACCCAGTTTAAAATAAACCCTATTCTACCTACAATGTAGTTCAAGGGGAAAATCTCTAGAACATGAAAGGCCCATTATCCTTAGGAGTCTCTCATTAAATGATAAAATCCATTATAGGATAACATGTTTATCATTCGAGATAATATTTTTAGTCCTTAATGATGCATTTGATCATTCAAATAAGAAATTCCTAAACTCTACGTAGTGTCATAAATTTTCTCCATAGAGTATATTTTTTGTTCCCTTGTTTCAATTTAATTTTATTTTGATTTAGTTAGATTTGATTTTATTTAATCCAAATTTGAAAATTGGATCAAGTCTACCTATGCTCATTAGGTTGGATCAAACCTAAGGAAAGTGTACTAGGTCACTAGGTATAGTGTCCTAAGCATTTGAATTAGGAGATTCCTATTTGAGACTAGGACATCTTAATTATTGATTTCAAAATGATGTTATCAAAATGAGGTGAACACATAGGTGTTTTGTTTATTATCTAGATTAGATTGTTAGGTTGTTGTGTATAGGTGTTAAGATGAAGACTAGGTTGTAACTAGTGAAGAAGAAGTATTGTTAAGTAGAATGAAAGTGTGGGTTTATGGAAGAAGTTAAAGGCTTAATGGATCATTGGAATGCTATTTAAAAATTTGCAAAATATTATAATAGGTTACCTTAGGTATTAGAGGCAAAATAAAGAAAGAAATATTGGATAATTAGCACTCCCACTAAGGATTACAAAGGTTTGGCCACTAGCTCTCAAACCATAAGAAAAAAAACTCAAATTATTTGTAACTTCCAAAGATGATTTCCCATTCTAGCAAAGGGATTTGTTTATAACAATTACAATCATCTTTCAAAGAAAAAAAGTGGAAACATGGAGGAAAATATGGGTGGCAATATTACTATATAGCATTTAGTTACCCTATTATTTTATTATATCTATCCAATTCACATTCTATTATTTTATGTAGATTCAAACACTTCACATGCCATTAATTTATGCATTAAATTTTTAATCCAAAGTTTCAAATCTAGAGTTTTAGAAACAAATTAAAAATGACATGATTAAAAATAGAATTATAAGATGGGCCTTGGTGGGCTAGGGCAAAAGCTATCATATTTCATGAATTATCTTGGGAATTAGTTTGATATTTATCAAATTGTCTTCTCATTTAAAGATTTTGGTAATTTTTGGTGGGCTTTTGGTTAGCCAAATGCAAGACCCCATAGACTAGGTCTTAGAAACCATAGGCCAAGGCTAACTTCTTCAAGTGGAAATTAAGATGGATTTAAAAAAAAAATAGGATTTTGATTTTTATATGGTAGAACAAAATCTCAAGATTAACCCACAATAGAAAATTGTAAGAAAAATAAAACACATAAAATTAAAGCAAGTAAAAGCACTACTTACCAAAGTAGCGTTGGAAGTAAAACCACCAAACCATCTCCCTTGACTAGCAGCCAAACCCCAATCATATGAATTTCTCACTTAAATATTATTGAAAATTACACATAATATTTAACTAACACTAGAATAGGGTTTTAATGCAAGAGATCCTTTCAAATTTTGAATTTTGAGGGAATAACTTAGAGAGGGTAGGCCTATCCAACCATAATAACCACTTCCTCCAGTGGAGCTCTAGAACACTCTTAATTAATTATTTAATTATGGCTAATTAAATTATCCATTATTATAGTTAAGTTCAAATCACACTACATATTACATAGTACTACATTATTAGACCAATTACATGAGATAAAGAACATTTGCATGACATATAGTAAAATATTATATAACATAACAAACACTAAATAAAATTACATCTTCCTAGTGGTCTTCATGCATCTTTCAAGCATAAAGTCCTTTTAATGCTCTCTTACTCCTAGTGGTGGAACTTCCATGAGTAACCTTAATCTCATTGTTGTACCTCTAATCAAGTGACTTTATGCTTGTGTCATATCATTTTTCCAAGACCTTAAAAAACTCTTCACTAATGAGTTGAAGTCCAAGTAGTTAGTTTCAAGCTCAATCTTCTGGTGCTAGCTTCTCCAAAGACTTTCACATAAGCTAGTTATCTTTTTTTGGGTCTCTTATCTTTCAATCTCATAAGAAAACTATGGTATCTAATACAATCTTCTTCTTTTATGATTATATGAAGAATGAATGTTGGTTTGGCCCCAGTAATAATATGATTTTGTGTTCTTAGAAAAGATTAATCATGTGCATGTGGAGGTCAATGTACACCTTTATATGGTATAAGATCTTCATATTAAAAAATAGGTTAATAAATATGTCTTTAAACAATTCAATAATGTATGCATTCATGCCACTTTTCTTAATTATCTTAAATGGCCTAGATGCCTCAGCTTGTAATTTTTTAAATGATGTGGAGTAATACCTCTTAGGATGGATTCTTATTAATGCAGAATCCTCTATATTAAATTCTTTAAAAGTTTTATCATTAATTTTAGTTTCAATATATTTTTTCTTAGTGAATTTTAATTATTTTCACTTCTTCATGATGGTTTTAGAAATATTATGCAAACATAAAAATGAAGAATCTGAAAATGCATATAGTAGGATGCTAGCAAGATCAATTGATTTCTTAGATTATAACCATAAACTATTTAAAATGGTGTTTGTTAGTAGTCCTTGAAAACTTATATGATTGGTAGTACTGTAGAAAAAGAGGATGAGAAAATCCCAATCCTAAACTAATGGTTGAATTTGTTGAATCTATCTTGAAAGCTAGACAAAGTGATGTAGGCTACATAGGATGTAATTTCACATGGAAAATAGGAAAAGTCCAAGAAGACTGCATAGTCCTATTAAATACTGAATGGAGATCTCATATGCAAGGCACTACAATTCATCATCTATCAAGACTCACTTCAGACCATGCCCCTTTGCTACATCAACATTGAAGCAATCCCAAGATCTACATAATCCTTCTTTAGGTATTATTATATGTGGGCATAGCACAAAGACTTCATACCTTTCCTAAGGAGAATCTAGATTCTGGATAATGTGGATAATAGTTGGATCAGGCTATCAAGCAATACAAATCCGCAACCAAAGAATTCAAAATCTAGAATAAGTCAATTTTTGGGAAGTTGCATTCTTAGATCAATGTGGTTGAGGAAGAAGTTATTAATCTAGAAACATAATTGGCTAGTAGATATAATGAATCTATTACTTTAATTGAAAGGTGCATTAGATGTGTTAGAGAAGAAATTAAGGATGGAAGACTATTTTTAGGCCAAAAAAAATTGTAAATTTGGATTTTATGGTTGGAAATAAAAGTACTTAATTCTCCCATGCATTGTTTAAGTGAATAAGAGAGCATATTACCACTATCAAGATGAAGAACCAACAAGATCAGTGGACCACCAATCACAAGGATATTGAAGAATCTATAGTGTCATATTTATGCAATATAATGGCACTTGAAAAATTAAACACACATTTATAGTGAATCAAGATCTATTCGGCACAAATTAATATCATTTCATTAACTTATGTAGAATTCTTTATGATAAAGAGATTAAGGAGGATTTTTTTTTTTAAACAAAAATAATCTTACAAGACCTGATGGCTTTCCAGCATGCTTTTACCAATCCATAGGATAAAGTAAAAAATAAAATGTAACTAAGGCCATTAAAGACTTCTTCAAAGGATAACATATGCCAACTTATTTTTCTTGCCAAAAATCATCTCAATTTCAAAACAAACATATTATCACAAATGAATTTAGACTAATTATCATCTTTATAACAATTAACAAGCTTATCTATAAAATTGTGAATAATAAAATTCAAGAGCTATTACTTGATCCCATATCTCTTAATCAAAGTACATTCATCAAAGGAAGGGATAATTGAGAAAATGTTCTACTTCCTCAAAAAATGTTAAAGGATTAATGCAAAGTGCATAGGGCACAATGCTACAATCAAGTTAGATTTGAATAAAGCCTTTAATACCATCAATTAGAACTTCATCCATCAAGTGTTAGCTGCCTAATGATTTAATTTTAAGTCATGTGCCTATAACTAATAACCACTATTCTCTCTTTATTAATAAAACTAAAGTTGTTTCTACAAACTTAAGAGGTGTTTGAAGCAAGGTGACCCCTTTCCCTACTATCTGCATAATTCCATGGAGTACTTCTTAGCCCTTCTTAATGAAGCATTTCAAGCAAGTCTTTGCACTCAATTTTATACAAAAGGTGGCATATCTCTTTCTCATCTCATGTAAGGAGATGACATTCTCATCTTTTGCAATAATCATGTTTGGGCAAGGCCATAATCAACTTAGAAAATTATTTATATACTCTCTCTAAAGCATTCTACAGGTTGATTAAATCTACTAAAACATGCAATTAGGGAAACCTATTATGGCACCAAAACTATAAACCATCAATGACATTTTTTTCATTGATGACTCTTTAACAAGGCCCTACCAACTGATGATAGGTTGACAGAAAAAAAGATAACCTTAGTTTTCAAATGCCAACATTGCCTCATTACTGAATCCATAAATTATTTATTTTCACATTATAATAAAACTAGTGCTATTTTGAGAATACTAGAAAGGCTCTTTGGTATCCAAAATTAGAACTACACATGGATAGATCCTACACAACTCTTGCTAGCATGGAAGAACTCAAAGAATGCAGCTCAAGTGACCACATAAGAGTTCTAATTCCCATCATTTTCATCTAGTTTACCTTGCTTGATAGAATAATTCTAAACATAGTAACATAAAGAAAGACCCAAGACTTATTGTTCAACTTGGTTTGCAAGCTTTTGAATTATAAAATATAAATCAAGAGGTTAAATACATATTTTTTTACTAGATAAAACCCCATGGTCCATGGGTGAAATTTAATTTTGATGGCTCCTTAAAAAATAGCATTCAAACTACTAGATCGAGATGAATTATAATGGATTGGAATGGAAAATTTATTTGTGCTTTTACAAACCATGTAGGGCTATGAACTCATACTAAAGCTAATCCATTATTATTTGCATTACAAATATAGCAATCCTTCCACAATAACCCTGAGACCCTCCTCCCCTTATATCCTTGAATAAATTTAGAGAATTATCCCACAAGTGATTATGAAAGTCACTCACATTTACAAAGAAGGCAACATAGCAATAGATTATCTAGCTAAATAAAGAGATATTAAACAAATTATCCACATCATTTTTCCCTCAAATGAGGTTATAAAGCAACTTGCTTTTGGCTATAGCTTTGGTTTGCTTTATTTTAGAGACAATGTTTTGTAACCACTAAATATTTTATCGATAAATTTTAGAGTTTTATAAAAAAAATTGTTATAGGCAAACTTAGTTGTAAGAAGGTGAAGATTCAAATTACCTAAGCTTCTACCCACAAAACTTTTAAGAAGATTTCTAAATGATCTATTGGTGACCTCAATTTGACTATCAATTTGTGGGTGAATGGTTGAAGAAAAGTCAAGTGTGGTGCCCATCAATTTTGGCAATATTTTCTAAAAGTGTGATAGGAATTTGACATCTTTATCTAAAATAATTATGAAAGGATGCCAATGCAATCTAACTATCTCCTTGAAGAAAAATCTTCTTATATGAAATGCATCATTTTACATAGAATTAGGTAAGAAGTGATCCATTTTTACATTTTAAAGAATTAATCAAAAACTACAAAAATATTACCATGACCTCTAGGAGTTCTGAGATGACCTAATACAAAATCCATGAAAATGTCTTCCCAAGGTCTAAAAGGAATAGGCAAAGCACAATATTTTTAACCTTTTGCTTTGTGCTTTTGGCCTTGACATGTCTAATATTAAGTCACTACTTTTTCTATATCACTTTTTAATGATGGTTAGTTAAAGGTAGATTCTAGCCTATGCATAATTTTTTTTCTTTCTTAAGTGACTTGCTATTTCTTTTGAATATAGCTTAATGATGAAAATGTCCTCATTAAAGTCTTGGGGATGTAAAGTTTCTTTCCTTTATAATAAAATAATAATTACTTAAACTAATAAAAGATAGATCTCTATTCACATGCTCTAGATAAATCAAATTAAAAATAGGACACACTTGTTAATCATTTTTATCCTCTCAAATCAAAGAATTGAAATTTCAAAAGATAATATTACTGAGGCTATATGGCTAAGAGGGAATTGTTGATGTTCAAAAGATTTTGAATTAAAAGTTAGTTCTAAAATTTAATAAAAAAATTTATTTAAAATGATTGTATTTAAGAGAAAAAAGCAATAAACAATAGAAGTAAAGTAAGGAGCAGAAAAGTAAAGTAGAGAACATAGAGATTTTTATGTGGTTTGGCCAAATCTAAAATTGGCCTACATCCATACTAGAAACTAGAATTCAACATGAGATTACTATAAATCTCTCATTCTTATAGCAATCTCCCATACTCTCCTTCACAATCAACTACAACCTAACACCATACTTTCTTACATAGGTAAGTAGAACCCAATATCATACTTTCCTACACTTGTAAGTACAATCGAACTCCATACTTTCTTACATGGACAAGTACAACCCAACATCATACTTTTCTATACAACAAGTACAACCTCAATAAAGTACAAGAAAATATATAAAGTATCTAACTTTTAATTTAAAAATATTTTGCACTCATAAAATGCAATATTAAGAGAAATAAAAAAATATCTCATGGTGAATAAATTTCTAGTTGACTTGAAGTTAAAGTAATGATATGAACTTTATATGAAATAATTGAAACAAACAATTTTAAAAGAAATTATTTTACTTTAAAAGAGATGAAGACTTGAAAACAAAATAACTTGAAAATATATATAAAATCCAAACACAAGGATTATTAAAACACTTGCATGAAAGTATAACCAATATATGTTATGCAATAAATAAATTCAAAGAAACAAACTAGTGTTGATTTCTTATATGTGAAATCAATTTAAAAATCTTTTCACAAAGCTTTTGATGTTACAAAAATAAGAATGATTTGTGATTTCAAAGCCTTAATGTCTTGAGAATAACTTGAAAAAAGATGTGAAGGATCTCCACTTAATGATTGAAGATGATTTGCAAGGAGGAGGACTTTTATCACCAAACTTCAAGTAAGGCCAAATGAGGGAATTCGGCCAAGGAAGAATTCACACCAATCTTGGAAGACTTGTCTTGATTTGAGAGCTATTTTGCCAAATGAATATTTCAAGAGAGTGAGGATTTTTTTCCAAGAGAAATCAAGAGTGGAATGAGAGAAATTTTGCATTTTGAATCACTAAGCTCTCCAAGAATTCAAATTGCAAGGGTTTGGCCAAGATAGAGAAGTGCTAAGAGAGAAAAACCTAATTCTAAACCACATTATATAGAAAATAAAGAAGGAGGGGGTTGGCCAAGCAAGAGAAAAAGACTGGAGGGAAAATGAATAAGGAAGTTATTTAATTTTGAATTGATAATTTCAATCAACGAATCAAGAGATCTCTTGTTGATATTTTAGAAAAGGATATCTATCAAGGCAAAATAATTTAAGAGATATTAAATTAAGAAAATTGACCAATCAAGGGAGAAAGAGGGAAAAATAATTTAAGCAAGGGTTTGAAATTTGAATCAATTAACACATGATGTAAAATTGAATTTAAATGAAATTTATTGTGCATGTGGGTGAACTAAGAGGGAATTGACTTCAAGAGGGAAATAAATTGATTTTTCTTTGAAATTAAAATATCCAAATGATTTGGTCTAAACAACATTCCAAACAAGGATTCAATCAAAGTTGATGCAAGATACATAGCAGATTTAATGAATTAATTAGAGAGGAATTTAAAAATGAAGCTACATGAATTAAATCAAATAAATTAAATATGATAAATCCAATATGGGATTTTTGGTCAAGGGACTTTCCTTAATAAAAATGATCTTCAATCAATGCAACCAATCAATTCAAATCAAAGAAGATTAATTAGAAGGCTTTTGAATAATAAACATAATTTAAAATAATTAAAATTGAATTAGATAAGGGCTCAATTGAATTTAAATTTGAATTAACTTAAAGTAGTTGAAATAAACTAAAATTAGCTTAATTGAAGCATGATAGAGTCAGCCAAAACATGCCATAAAGGAATAAATTTAAATTATCATTATTATGGTAATTATGATTTAATTAAGATTCAAAACTATTGAAATTCAAATAAATGGATTTTTTAAATTTTGAATAAATAAGAAAAATATTATGGCAATAATTTGAATAATTTTCATATGATTTATCATTCCAAAAACTTAAAAGAAAATATGGCTAATATATAAAAAATTGATAAAAATGGTATGAGAGAGAAAATAAAGGATAGGAGAGAGAAAATGTAATTAAACATGAAAATAGTTAAATGAAGTATGAAGTAAATTCATTTTACTTGAAAGCACAATAGATAATAATTAAACTCAAGTAAGTGATTTAGATTATCCAAAAAAAATAATTCAAGGAATAAGAAAGAAATAATGCAATTTTAAAATGTAGAAAAATATGGAAAAATATAAAGGAAATATTTTGAAATGTTTAAGTCATTAACTTTAATTTACTGAGCTCTTATTTGTCTTAGTATTATAAATCCTAAAAAATTTCTTGTTCAAGTATATAACAAACTTTAGCTTTCTAAATTTGACTAAAGAAATTGGGTTTGAAGTATTTTCTACATCACTGGAATTAAATCAATTTGTAGCACTTGAACATATATTTGTTATCATCAAATCAATCTCAAATGAGATGGGGCTCATGGAGTCAACAATCTCCCCCTTTTGATGATGATAAACTTATGTTGGTATATATAAAGATGCAGGTACAAAGTGACCTTACATCAACCTTTTTAAAATAAAAATTGCATTAAAAGAAAATATGACAAGATAATAACAAGTATATGAAATAAATTTCATGCTTAAAACAAATACAATAAGCTCCCCTATATTTATGCATAAAAGTGAAATGAATCAACATGAATAAAAATACCAACATAATACTTTCTCCCCTTTTAGCAACATCAAAAAGATTTTAAATATGTAAGTAAATTAAATGGTGGATCTAGCATACCTAGCATGCATCTGAAAGTACAAAATTATTATTTAGGTAAAAGTTTTGTAAAAATATCAGTAATTAACAAACCCAGACTAATAAAATCAATATCAACATCACCTATACTAACATGATCCCTAATGAAATGATGTCTAATTTATATATGCCCGAGAATGTTGGATAGGATTTTTTTGTTAAGCTAATTGCATTAGTGTTATCACATCTAATGGGAATGTGATCTAGCTTAAGTCCAAAGTCTTCTAATTAGTGCTTTAACTAAAGTACCTGAGCAACATACACGACTATATATTCTTTCCGATGGAAAGAGAAATGGAGTTTTGTTTTAGAGGACCAAGATACAAGTGATGATTTTAAAAATTCATATATTTTTGATATACTTTTTCTATCTACTTTGCAACTAGTAAATTCAGCATCAGAATAAGCAATCAAGTCACATGATAGTTAATTTTAAGGATACCACAAAACTAACTTAGAAGTTCCTATCAAATAATAAAATATACGCTTGACTCTAGTTAAGTGTGATTTCTTTAGAGACTGAAAATGAGCACACAAGCAAACAATAAATATAATATATGGCTTATAACAACAAGGTATAAAAGTGAACCAATCAAACTTCTAATAAGCTTCTGAGCAACTATTTTCTTGAATTCATCTAAATCAAGCTTAGTGGAGGGGCTCATGGGAGTTTTACTATATTTGAATCTCTTCATATAAAACCATTCAATTAAGTCATTTATATACTTAGTTTGATATATGAATGTGCCATTTTCTTATTGCTTCACTTGAAGACCTAAGATAAAAAATTGAGTTCTCCTATCATACTTATTTCAAATTTTTAAATATTAAAAATGAGAACTCAACATACAAAGATTCATTTATACTTCCAAATAAAATGTCATCCACATAAATTTGCACAATGATCAGGTCATCGCCTAAATTTTTAAAGAATAGGGTGGTGTCTACTTTATCCTTCCTAAGTCCATGGCTAATAAGAAAGCTACTCAATTTATCAAACTAAGCTCAAGGAGCCTATTTTAATCCATGTAAAGCTTTCTTCAATTTAAAAATATGATAAGAAATATTTAAGCTTTTAAAACCAAGGGTTGGTCTACAAAGACATCTTGATCTATAAAACTATTTAAAAATATACTTTTGACATCCATTTGGAAAAGTTTAAAGTCTTTGTAACAGACATAAGCAATGAGCAATTTAATAGCTTCTAGTCTAGTAGTAGGGGAAAAAGATTCCTCAAAGTCTATCCTCTCAACCTGAGTGTACCCTTGTGCAACCAATCTAACCTTATTTCTAAAACAATGTGTCCACGGTCATCCAACTTATTTTTAAAAACCCATTTAGTTCCCATATCATTTAGATCTAGGTCTAGGAACTAGTTCCCAAACATCATTCTTTATGAACTAATTTAGTTCTTCTTCCATAACTACAATCCAATAGTGATCTTTCAAAGCATCATCCACTGATTTAGGTTCAATTTCAAATAAGAATACAAAATGATTAATCACATCTTTAAATTGTCTTCTAGTTCTAACACATTGGGAGGGATCTACTATAATCAAGTCCTTGGGATGAATTTTGATAAATTTCCATTCTTAGGGTAAAGAATCATCTACATTTTCTTTTAAGTTTACTTTTTTTAAAACTTATCTACCTCATCCTCAATCAAATCATTTTTAAAAGAGTCTATAAGATTTTTATTAAATATAACATGTACTGATTCTTCTACAATCATCTTCTTTTGTTATAAACTCCATAAGATCTACTAGATAATGAATAACCTAAAAAGATACAATCATCCAACTTGCAATCAAACATTCCTAAAGAGTCTTTATCAATATTTGAAATGAAGCAGTTACATCCAAAGATATAAAAATAACTAATCTTTGGTTTCTTACCAAAGAGTAACTCATAGAGGGTCTTATTTAAGATAGGTCTCAAATAAACATGATTCATCATATAACAAATAGTGTTAACAACTTCAACCCAAAAATATTTAGGCAACTTATAGTCATCTAACATATGTCTACTCAAGTTAATCAGAATCTTTTTTTTATAATACCATTTTACTAAGGAGTTCTAAAAGTAGAAAATTTGTGTTTAATATTAAATTCATTACAAAAATCTTCAAAGTTTTTATTTTTAAACTCTCCATCATTATCTGATTGAATTCTACTCGCTAATAAACTTCTATCCCTTTGAATATGTTTAATAAATTTTCTAAAGGAATCAAAAGCATCATTCTTGTGAACTAAAAATATAACCCAAGTGAATCTAAGAAAATCATCAACAATAACATATTCATAAAATTTTTCTCTTAAACTAGCAGTACTAATGGACCAAACAAATCCATATGCAATAATTCTAAAAGTCCAGATGTAGAAAAAATATTTTTATTTTTGAATGTTTTTCATGAATAGTTGTATCATAGACATAATCAAAATGAAAATTCATTTTAGGTAAACCATCTATAACATCAAGTTTTACAATTTTATTGAAAAAATATATATTAATATAACATAACCTTTTATGCCATAATCAAACATCATCAAGTAAACTTTTAAAGCAAAGTAAATTTAAATTTTCATTACATGTACTTTCAAAATCAATAAGATAAATATTCTTATATATTTGACCTATAAGTAAGATAGTTTCTTTATCTCTGATAACACAAAAAGGCATGAAATGCAACATTAAGTCCTTTATCATATAAATGGCTAATAGACATAAGATTATGCTTTAAGCCTTTAACAAAATATACTTTATCTAAAGTTATTAAATTTTTAGAAACAAAACCAATTCCAATTATTTGTTTTCTTTTGCATTTTCATCATAAACTATATACCCTTCTTCACAAGGTTCTAAAATAGAAAATTTTGATTTGTCACATGTTACATGTCTTGAACATCTATTATCCAAGTACCACATGCCTTCTTTGATTTTACTTTGAAGACATTCCTACAAAATAAAATCAAGAGTCAACTTTTGAAACCTAAATTAGTTTGTGTCCACATCCAAAAGAAAATGTACATATTGAATGATGTGTAGTGTGTGTTGCTTTTAGATTATTACTTTTAGGAATCCAAATAAAATTTAATCTAGAAAATGCTTGTGATCTACATGCATGACAATCAAAAGATATATGACCTTTTTGTTACAGAAATTATGCATGACCTTTGTATTTACATAAGGTCTATACTTAGATGATTTTGATGCACTAGATGATTTATCTCTAATGGATGAAGCATGTGAGTCTGAGCTACAACAAGTATTTAACTTTGCATGTAACAAGAAAAATTTTCTTTTAAGATTTTCTATAAGCAAAGATTGATCTACTAAAGTAACATTCTTAGCTTTCAGCTCACTACATTCCTTTTCCAAAGATAAAGCATACATTTCTAGATTTTTTTTCTTTTTTGAAGCATTAAATTTTTTAAAATCTTATATATTCATAGATAATTCATTAAATGCTTCATTTAATTCTTTATAAGAAACTTCTTCACATACCTCACTTGTAGTATCCACATCTGCCATTAGGCATAATTTTGCTTCTTCTTCTATAGTGCTATCACTAGATTCCTCTGATTCTGAATTTGCTCAAAGTGTTATCTTCTTTTTCTTTTGAGGCTTTTTATTTTTATAATTTTTTTCTTTCTGCTTGCTTTTCTTTTCAGCAATGTCACGACAATCTCCTCTTACATGTCTAGGCTTCTTATAATTATAGCATACTATTCCTTCATCTGCATTAAATTATTTAGTAAGTAACTTATGTAATTTAGATTTATCATACCTGTGCTTTTTCTTTTTAATCATATTTCTTAATTTCCTTAAAAAGTATAGCAATCTCATCACTATCAACTTCAAAGCATAAAGTATTCTTCTCAAAAATTTCTTCCATTTTCAAAGCAATTATTTTTCTTTCTCTTTATTTTGGAAAGAGTCATTTTGATCTCTTTGTGCTATAACCTACTCATGAGCTATCAAGAAACCAAGAAGTTGATTAACTGTATATGTAGTTAAATCCTTAGCTTCACTTATTGTAGTAACTTTGCATCCCATTTTTTTGAAAGGCATCTTTAAATTTTATAAACTAAATCTTGCCTTATATATTCTTCCAAGAGAATGCAATGTATTAATTATTTTCATAAAATGGGTATACATATCAAAAATTCTTTCATTTGATATCATGCGAAATAACTCATATTCATGTACTAATCTATTTATATGTGCATCTTTAGCTTCCTTAGTACCTTCATAAGTAATGATTAATTTATCTTAAATTTCTTTAGCTATATTAAGCATGAAAATTCTCATGTAGTCATGAGGAAGTAAAGCACAATATAAATTATTATAAGCCTGCATTTAGTTCATCTAATTCTCTATCATAAGCAAACTATTCATCAAAATATTTATCAACTTTCAAGCCATTTATTTTAATAGTGGTGTGTGGTATTGATGTGTTAACATGTGCCACATACGAGAATCTTGACAATGAATAAAAGTAGTAATATGATTCTTCCAATAATTAAATGAAACATATCAAGTAAAGGTGGTCTATATGTAGATTGTCCTTCAAGTGGTGTACCCTTAGAAAATACTTGTGCCATGGTGATCTACTCAAGGATGTTAAGCCACAAATTGAGCAAAAGCTCTTATACCAATTATTATGAGGCTATGGCACCCAAGAGGGTTTGGGGGGGTGGAGGGTGGGGGCACGAGGGGAGGAGGTCAATTGGGTATTCAAAAGATTTTCAAATTAAAATTAGTTTTAAAACTTTATAGAAAATTTAATTTTCAAATGATTGTATTTAAGGGAATGAAGCAATAAGCAACAAAAATAAAGTAAAGTAAGGTGCAGAAAAAGTAAAGCAAATAACATAAACAATTTTATGTGGTTCAACCAAACTCAGAAACTGGCCTACATCCATGTCTAGCAACCCAAGCTAGAAATTTACTAAATCAAAGATGAGATTATAGCAAATCTCTCATACTCCCCTTCACAGGCAAGTACAAACACCATACTTTTCTATATGGGCAAGTATAACCTAATGTTGTACTTTCCTACACGATCAAGTATAACCCAACACCATACTTTCCTACATAGGCAAGTGCAACCGCAAAAAGTACAATAGAATAGAATAAGAAAAGATACAAAGTATCTAACTCAACTTAAACATATTTTATACTCACAACCCAAATAACATAATATTAAGACAAATAATAAAAAGACCTCAAGGTGAATAATTTTCTTATTAATTTAAAGTTAAAGAAATGATATGAACTCTATATGAAATAATCAAAGCAAACAAGTCTTAAAAGAAATTATTTTACTTTAAAAGAGATGAAGACTTGGAAATAAAATAACTAGAAATATATATAAAACTAAAACACAAGGATGATTAAAACACTTGCATGAAAGTATAACCAAATGATTGTATTTAAGGGAATGAAGCAATAAGCAACAAAATAAAGTAAAGGTGCAAAAAAAGTAAAGCTAATAACATAAATAATTTTACATGGTTCAGCCAAACTCAGAAATTGGCCTACATCCATGCCTAGCAACCCAAGCTAGGAATTTACTAAATCAAAGATGAGATTACAACAAATATCTCATACTCTCCTTCACATGCAAGTACAACCTAACATCATACTTTTTTATATGGACAGTATAACCTAATGTTGTACTTTCCAACACGATCAAGTATAACCCAACACCATACTTTCCTATATAGGCAAGTACAACTGCAAAAAAGTACAATATAATAGAATAAGAAAAGATACAAAGTATCTAACTCAACTTAAAAATATTTTATACTCAGAACCCAACTAACATAATATTAAGACAAATAATAAAGAGACCTCAAGGTGAATAATTTTCTGGTTGATTTAAAGTTAAAGAAATGATATGAACTCTATATGAAATAATTGAAGCAAACAAGTCTTAAAAGAAATTATTTTACTTTAAAAGAGATGAAGACTTGAAAATAAAATAACTTGAAAAGATATATAAAACTAAAACACAAGGATGATTAAAACACTTGCATGAAAGTATAACTAAAATATGTTATGCAACCATTAAATTCAAATAAACTAATCTTGATTTATTATATGTGAAATTAATTTGAAAATCATTTTTACAAAGCCTTTGATATATGATAATTAAGAATAATTAGTGATTTCAAACCTTGTAATGTCTTGAGAATAATCTAAAAGAAGATGAGAAGGATCTCCACTTAATAATTAAAGATGCTTTACAAGGACGAAGAGGACGTTTTATCAGGAAACTTCAAGTAATCCCAGAGGAGGGAATTCAACCAAGGAAGAATTCACACCAATCTTGAATTAGTGTCTAAAAACTCTTAAACTTTATAAGAGGATCTAAATGGCTAAGCAAAGAAGTGCTAAACTAAGTCAAGTGTCAATAGTCTAGGCTGAAAATTATATGCTAAATTAAGAAGAGTTAAAAGTAACATAACTTGAAATTTTAGGCATCGGATGGCATTTGAAATAATTTAAATTTATGTGCAAAAAATACACTCAAGGTTTCAAGTCTATATTAGCCCACTATGTTGATTTTATGATTAATAAAACAAGATATCATCAAAAGAATAATTACATCTAGCATTTTTATTTTATTTTTACTTACAAGATTCTAGTAGTATTAATAGAAAGATGCCACATGGGAAGTCCTACTAGCTCATTAAGATAGATAGCTTTATTAGATAGTTAAGACATCATTAACATAATGTTGGCCAAGAATGGTTATTAATTAACATGACTAATATGAATATACCAAAAATGCTATTAAAGTTGGTCGTAATGATAAAAATGAATGCACAAATTAAAGTAAATTACTTCATTTTAGATGTTTTACCTAACATATAAAACATTTCATCTAAATCTTATTCTTTTTATTATTTTCTCATGTATAATTAGAAGAAGCATCATCTCATTTAGTAGCAGGATCTCCATAAGGGGGATAGATCATTGTAAATAGGAGTCACTCATTAAGCTTATATAAAGTAATGTTGAGCATCAACATGTTATGGAATCTCTTAGTTGATGTGAGAATACTTATCTTTAAAAACACCATTAGTAATTTATTTAATGTAATTATATGTAGAGGAGGTGACCTAGTTTATAGATGTGATGTAAAGTTGTTTAAATATCTAGCAATCAATAAATTTAGTAATCAATAATGTAGTGTAGCATTATGTAAAATTAATATGTGCAACTCAACAGGCTACTTGAAATTTAGAAGAAAATGTAATGAAAAATAAATAAATAAAAAAAGCAGATACTTAGGTCCACATGACATCATCGATGAGGGGTTTAGCGATAAAAGCATGGTGGGATAATCACTACACTTAACATTTATGAAGGATGTGATAGGTTTCAAATTAAAATGTTCTAAATGGATGATGGTTGAGAATGTTGATTTGTGATGCCAAATTGAAAGATTTTATGCATCATAGAAGTATAGAGTGATGTCAACAAACAAATTTCTTGAAGTTTAATATTCCTTTGAAGTTGAAGGTTTTGAATACAACACTAACGATGCAAATAGGGATAATTGGTTCATTTTTGTAGAGACAACACATGGCTCATAAAAGGTGGGTGGTGCTTATAAAGATAAGAGATGTGTGGGTGAAACTATAACATAAAATACTTCCCAAGTTTTTTTTCTAAAAAAGATGATGCTAATGTTTGATTTTAGTTAATTATCCCAACGAGGAACTAAGCCAATCAAATAGAGAAAAAGACCAAACATCTTTCTTCAAAGGAAAATAAAAGGTATACAATGATGAGATATTATTTAATTTGGCCTTATATTGTACATCCATGGTGTAGTTTGGAGATGAATTCACTTTGAATGATGAGAAACTATATTATGTAATGGAGGGCTACCTCAACCAAATAAGTAGAACATACTAAGAAGGGATTAATGAGAAAATAGAATAAGAAGAAGAAGAGATGCATTTCTTTGTATCAATTCAATCTCAATAGTTGAAATAATTCTTCAAAAAGTCTTAGGTTATATACATTTACAATATTTTAAGTATTGGTGATAAATAAATAATATAATTAATTGAGAGCACCACATGTGAACTTCCATTCTTAGCATTATGTTTTTGAGGTTAACATATGACCTCCTAGTTGGCATCAAATAAAATATAATATGAAAAGATAAAAATTTTTTGGTGATGTGTCATTGAATGATGTTTCATTGTTTGGTCATTAGCTTTGAGATAAGAATCACAATAGCAAGAATTGTTGACTTAATGCAAGCAAAATAATGATTCTATGCAAGCAATAAAAGTATTAACTTATGGATGGTAGAGAATTAAAGACTTATTTTTTTAAGGAACATGTCTATGAAACTTATCATCTTCTTATTGTTAAAAGGGTAACAAACTAAATGATAGACTATTGGATGGGTAGCAAACAAAACTATTTAAGTGTTTAATAGTCATTATTGATAGAGCCGATAGAATGTGATGGTTAGTGAATATGGTGTCATCAAAAAATTGATGGAATTAGTTGAGAGTTCATTAAAGTTTCATAAAATGAGTCACTATGGGTCTGTTTGGGATAGTTGTAGATGTTTGAAAAAGAAGTGATAGAGGTGTTACAAAAGAATCTATTATTTAGAAAGTTATAGTGGGCCTACAAAAATTTTTATTTTCAAAAAGTAAAACTGCAGCTTTCTGGCCGTCATTGCAGGGACCCAAGTAAGGTTGAAAAATATAACTTTCTCACTATAGATTCTTCAAATGTAGGCGAAACATAACCACCCTAAACATAATCACAGTGTAGTGCGACACCACACTGCATTGCACCTCCACTCCAAACACACCCTAAGTTAGAATCTATGGAGTTGTTGATAAATTGGTTAGAAGCTAAGAGCAAGTAGAAAGGGATGATTCTAGGAGCTATCATGACAAGACCCAATAAGTGTTGGTCAAATGATGGTTGATTGTGATAAGATCTTGAAAAGGGAGTTATTGGGCTAAAAGATCATGGGTGACTACCAATTTTGGGTAACTCCTCTTATAAAAGAATCAAGATAGAGAAATGATTTATCCACAAAGAGATAGGATATCCATCATATAAGGCCAACAAAGATTTATAGTTTATCTTAGATCAGTACCCTCGATCTTTTAGATCCTCACATATGAAGATATTTTAAAATGATTTTAGCATAGTATCTAATCATGATGTGTTCAATAGTTAGCAGAATAATTAGTAATTATAATATGTACAATAAATTATGCTCATTATTGATCAAAATGTGATTAGATGATCCTGCCCTCATGCTTGACTTACCAAATTTTGTTGAGTCGGACAATGGATCTTAGCATTAGTTTAATGTTAGTGTAGTAGTGATCAATAGTTCATAAACTATAAATGGTTAAACTTCATCATAAATTATGTATCAAACTTTGCATCTTTATGATAATAATGTATTCCATTAACAAGATAACATAAATCTTATTATGCCTAAAATTTGTAAGGATGAATTTTTGGAAAAAAAATAATAATGATATATGCATTGCGTTAAAATTTTTATCTTCTTTGAGTAAAGTAATTACTCATTCAGCTCATAAAATAAATAATTTATGAATTTCATCATTAATCAAGAAATTTTAATCTTGTTAGACAGTTTATGTGCAAATGGATCCATCTCATTACCATCACTGGCACCATGGTCACACACTCATAGAGAGGATGATAGAGAGCAAATAATATGCCCCTCTAAAGTAGGCTGAAGCCATTATTAACATGTTGTGATGCACGCTTCTCGAGCAATAAAGAATAAAGAGGAAGGAAAATTGGATCTAATGCATGTAGTCTATTTTGTTTGACAAATTTAATATTTTAATATTATTATAGGAAGATAATTATTTTAATTATAAAATTTTAAATTTCAAAATATATTTAATCTATAAATAAATTTTTAATTTTTTTTTTCATCTTTTAAATGATTAAAGAATAAAAATTGATTAAATGTAAAATTTAGATATAAAATTATTTTCAAGAGATTAATCTCAAGATAAAGTTTTTAATTTAAAATGATAAAATCATAAAATTTTTTCTCTTATATTATCATAGAAATATATTTTTTATTTTATATATATATATATATATATATATATATATATATATATATATATATATATATATATATATATATATATATATATATATATATATATATATATATATATATATATATATATATATATATATATATATATATATAAAAAAAAATTTAAAACATACATATTTAAATAGTAGATGCTCATCATTAAATAGTACATTATACATTCACTCATCATACATCTTTTATCAATTGGTCATATCATTTGTCATAGCCCATAGATAGCTCATCATCTCTCCCTTAAATGTTGATTGACCCCTCAGTAAAATGAGTTATCTTTGGTGGTGGACGCAGGAGCACCCAAAAGAGCTACAGGTAAACTTGAGATACCCTAACCGCAATATTTGATCTGATTAACCTCGTCTCATTGACTTTTTTAAAATTAAAGGAAATGAAATAAAATCAAAGTTTTGCAAACTACAAATTGATCGTAAGTTTAAGTTTACTTTTATTCACTTTTATTAAAATTCTTACAATAATAGAAATTTTAGATCTATTTAACTTAATAATGAATTATTATATAATGTTAATAAGTTATTTTAACAAAATTATTCTAATGAGAATAAAATTATTGATATTTATCATATAAATTGATACTACTAAACATTTTATAATATATATAAACAAACTTTATAAATTAAGTTTATATATGCATTAAAATTCTAATGCATTTATATGTTTAGTATTCAAATCATTATATTGACTTGTATATATCCCTTTAATGATTCCCTAAAGATTTAATTTTCTTTTTAGCTTGGGATGAGTGGGACATATATGTGAGTCCATCATAATATATGTGAATTCATATCAATATGATAAACTTTTTGAGTCGATGTCCAAGTTGACCTGAACTTAGTCCAAGTGATGTTCAGTCATGTGGATGTGCAATTAATTCAATAATTTTGCTATCTCTTTGAAAATATTTTTTAGGATAAGGGAATTAAAGTATGATTTTAATTAATATTCAAATTATTCTTAACTAATCTATCTTGATTTAACTTATTCTTACATACCAGCACCATGAGTGTTCATAAATGTGGATTAAATGCTTTCATTCAGAGAAGTTTTATTTTTACTCTATCTTTCAAACTCTACCTTTATAGATTATCTTTCCCAAATAGCCAAGAGGTATGTTTATCTCCACTTTAAGGTTGAGAAACCTTGAGAGCTCCATAGCCATTGTCTTGATGAAGAGGACAAGTAAGTCAAATGCTAAGGGGAAGATGGTATACATGAATTGAATCTTTAATCCAAAATTTACCTACTCAATGAAGATGAAGTGAATGAGAGCCAAGAAAGGTTCCTTCAAAGATCTTTTAGAGGTCCTTAGTTAATTTGGCAACTCTAAGTTATTCTCTCATTTTGGTGAGTGAGGTGAATTCATAGAAGGATCACATCAATGGGGTTGTTGAATGTGGGTGAACCTCTACTTCTTGACATATTTTTGCAATATAATTTTGAGCTTCACATCAAGTGAACTTTTTTAATGATTTCTAAAATGGTTAACCCTAAGATCAAGCACCAAAGGTGGTGGAGTTTCTTCTCTCAGTAGTGTTATATGGGTTGACAAATTATACTATTTTATAGGTGCGCTTATACCCCATGGTCTTATCAAGTAGTCAAGCAGTCCTAAACATTTTATCAACAAACCTAAAGAGGTGCTATTTAATGGCGATGAAGTGGTAGTCACTCTTAAGTATACTCTTGTGGGTAAATCTTCTCTAAATGCCTTAATTTTGATGCTATAAGTTTTTCCTTTTCATTATTTTAAGTTGAATGCATAATTTTTTGTGTTTATTAGATCTTAAGCATGTTAATATCCAACTTTTGAATGACTTAGATTATATTGTTGTCTCCTTATGTCATGCTTATTATGTGAACAACTGCCAAATAAGTCCTTTGAAATGGACTCCTTTGTTGATGTTAATGAAAAATCTCTATTATACTTGTGGGTTTCTTTATTAGCTATGCAATTACTAACAAATTTATACTTACCTTCAAAATGCACAAAGTAATGGAATCTTTAGCAACTCATACTTGAAAAGAGAAGAGGGCTTGCAGTTTCTGGGCCAAATTAGCAGAAAGAATAGCACCACTCACACACTGCTTTATTGGATTAAACCAAGAGCATTGTGGCTAAAAGTCAACATTAATGTATCATTCAGAGCTAATAGACCAATAGCTAATTCAGGGGGAATCCTAAGGGATTAGAATGGAAGTATTGTTTGCACCTTTCACAAATAATGCAAAGCAGTGAGTTCTATATATGCTGAGGTTGATAGTCTATTATTTTCCCTCATGATCTCCAAGGCTTTTCCAAACAATTATATTTGGATTAGACCGACTTAAATATTATATATATATATATATATATATATATATATATATATATATATATATATATATATATATATATATATATATATATTGCCCCCATAGAAGATAACTTATATTCCCATGAGCATTTGGTATATCTCAAAATTGAGGTGACACTCACTCACATCTACTAGGATGGAAATGAAGTAGTTGACCACCTAGCCAAGAAAGAAAAAAAAATCATGTAGTCTACCTCTATTTCTTTGGAGTTAATGAAATTGCAAAATGTTTTATTTTGGGGGACAATTTGAGCTTACCTTTTGTTAAAGAAAATATTTTGTAATCTTACACTTCATCAATGAAAGCATGACTTTTATATAAAAAAAACCATGCCTATTCAATAAAATCAATTATAATAGCCAACCACAAATCCCTATTATTTTTATAGTTGTGGCTACATATCTAAATGCCCCATTATCTTATGTTCACATTAGATCAATGGTGGGTATATGTTAAAGTTGCCATGATGGCATGATAAGAAGAATCTTGTATTAGTAAAGAGAAGCCATATTTAAAAGAATATGAATCAATTTCTTTTCCCTAAGGGTTTTGTTCCACCAAATTTCACACAATTCATTAGAGCTACAAACCCAGGCAACATCTTCCTCAATATATAACTTTATGTTGAAAAAATAATAATAACAATGTTCTTATTGTGTCTCTTTGCCCTTTTTTTATTAGGATTTGACTTCTTGTGGTATATTAGATTATCCAATGGCTGATTTAAGAGTTTTGAAGAATTGGAAGAAGTTTTAATCAAAAGATTCATGAGATTTCATAAACAAGTAAACATACATAACCTCATGACCTCTCATCATAAGCCTTTTATGTCATCAGTGGATTTTATATAAAATAGAAGAATATAGCCATTAAATGCGAGCCACCATCTAAGAAAATCATGTTGTTGAGTTGCTATTTGATTTCATTACTATACCAATAGCTTTGCTTTTAAAGCTCTCATCTATCAATATTTTTGAGAAATTGCTCACAAAAGTTTTAATCTCTATGGGAAGACATCTTCTTTGATCCTCAAAGAAGATAATTATAAAGAAAAATTGAAAATCCTTCTCAAACTTCTAAGAGAAGTGAAGAAACAACTACCATGACCTCTCCAAGGAATCAACAAATACACACACACACACACATGAAAAAACCACTTGTATCTTCATCTACTTAAACAAATCAAACATTTTAAGAAAAATCAGACAAATTTAATCCATTTATGAAAGCAATCATCAAAAACATTTTAAAAATGTTATTGTAGTCAGAGATGCAACTCTGAGGATCAAAGAAAGGTAAAGTTGGAAGAACTAAATATCATTTATGTTGGGGGGACATTATCAATAATTATATCACATTCAAATATTGGTTGAAGTGTGAGCATAAGTAAAGTTGAAATTTCTAATAAATATCTAAAATAAAGAACTTTTATCAACAAATTCATATTCATTTGTGAGGACATAGATGAATCATCTTCATCTTATCATCTCTCAACAACTATTTATATGATTCATTCCTTTGATAAAGAGATTAAAGAACCTATGTTGATTTTGGTTAGAGGTGTTTTCTAGCTAGAATTTAGAGTTGATTGTTCAAATGAAGATTTTGACTTTAGTTTTTAAGAGAAAAATATCAATTCAAGATAAGAGAAAACAAATCTTGTAATATAGAGTAAAAGAAATCTTGTAATATGAGTTTATCATTTTGAAATGATAATAACAATGTTCTTATGTGTCTCTTTGCCCTTTTTTATTAATTTGACTTCTTGTGGTATATTAGATTATCCAATTGATTTAAGAGTTTGAAGAATTAAGAATTTTAATCAAAATTCATATTTCATAAACCAAAAATACATAATCAGATCTCATCATAAATCAATTATATAAAATAGAAAGAATATCATTAAATCAAAACCATCTAAAAAATTATGTTGTTGGAATTTGATTTATTACTATACCAATATTTTGCTTTTAAAATCTCATTTCATATTTTTTGATATAAATTTATAATTATAAACATCTTCTTTGATCCCAAAAGAAGATAATTATAAAAAAAAATTAAAATTTCTCAAATTTAAGAGAATGAAAAACAACCCATTAATCTAAGGAATCAAAAATAAAAAAAAATAAAAAAAATGATCTTCATCTATTAAACAAATCAAGCATTTTAAGAAAATCAACAAATTTAATCCATTTGAAAAATCATCAAAACATTTTAAAATGTTATTGTAGTGATCAATCAATTCAAAGAAATAAATTAAAACTAAATTCATTTTATGTTAATTATCAATAATTATATCAATTAATATTGGTGAATTGAGAAATGATTGAAATTTCAAAAATATAAAAAAAATAAAACTTTTGTCAATAAATTCATTCATTTGTGAAACATAGATGATCATCTTCATCATCATTCTCAACAAGTATTTATAGATTCATTCCTTTGATAGAATAAAAGAATATGTTGATTTTCAGATGTTTTCAGAATTTAGAGATTGTCAAATGAAGATTTTGACTATAAAAGAAGAAAAATGAAGTTCAATTAAAGTGAAAAAAAGTTCATCCAACTTGCAGAATATTAAGAAAAAATAAAGAGAGAAAAATCTTGTTTAAAGATCTTGATGAGTGTTGACCTCAGAATGAGGAATATCATTTTCAAATCAAAAAGGATGTCCTAATCCAAAATAAGAATCTTCTATCTAAGACACTATACTTAGTGAGATCTTTGAGTTGATATAACCAAGGCTTAGAATCACAATCTTTTAATTTGATTAAACCAAATAAATCCAAATAAATAAGGAAATCAAATTAAAATAAAGAAACCAAATCAAAATCAAAACTAGTCACCATTTGGCAAGATTGACTTGGATGTCCTTTTAGGTTCACCAAATCAAAGTATTTAATTTAATTATTCAAAATAATTTGAAATGATTCTTAAATTAATATAAACCATTTTTTAAAATTGGTCATTTGACCAAATGAAAAAACCCATTAAGCCCACTTTGGGTCAAATGGAATCAATGAAATCTAATTGAAATTAAATAAAATCAATCACTCTAAATCATCCATATGTGATCAAGCATGATTTAAACCCTAATTGAGTCATTCATTTGAACTCAATTTCAAATTTTAACCATTTGCTAAATGGGTCAAAATGAAATGAAATTCAAAATTAATTTAAGTTAATGAATTAATTAAATAAAAAATCAATTTTATCAATTGAATATGATGAACCCAAACTACAAGAATTAAATTAAAATCCAAACATTTTGAATCAAATTTTTGGATTCTTATTAAGTTAAATTTAAACTTGAACTCAAATTCATTTAATTTGATATAGCCATCTATTAGTCTAAAAATTAATGGTGATGTTATCAACCATAAAAATTGTGATTATGAAGAGAGGATTTTAAAATTCTAAAAAAATAAAAAGAATAAAATAAATTCACTTCATCTTAGATATAATGAAATTATGTATACCATCATTATAAATAAAAGCAAAATAGAACTTTGCTTTTAAAAGAATAAAAAGAAAAAAATGAAAAAAGTATTTTCTTAATTTTAATTTTAAAATTGAATAATTTTTTTTTATGTATTTAATTAAAAATAAATAACATAAAAAAAATACATTTTTTTCATTTTAAAATGAAAAAAAATAATTAAATTGTTTTAATAAATAATAAAAATCTTTAATTAAAATTCAAATTTTTTCAAATTGAATTAAATATAAATTAATTAAATATAAATTTATTAATAAAATTAAATCATAAAAAATCAATAATTTTAATCAATATGAAATCAAAATCATCATTTTATTGAAATTAAGCTAATTTGATATCACTTTATAAACACTCTTTCATCATTTATCATCAATTTTGGCCTTTATTGAAAAATTTGATATTATATCAACCATATAGATTCAATATTGATCATTTTTTAAATGATAAAAATCAAATCATTAATTAAAAAAAAATATGGAATTAATTTTTAAATAAATTGAATTATAATCCTTATATAAAAATTTGATTTAACTTGATTTAAATATGTTATATTTTATTTTTTAAATCTTGTTTATATTAATCATTTAAAATAATTCCATGTTACATTAAAAAATTACTATTAAAATTGATTAAAATAATTAAATCATAAAAATTTAAAATTCATGAACAAATATATAAATCAAATTATTTCTAATTTATCTTAAAGATAATCCATAAAATTAAAATCCATAATTAATTTTAATTTAACTTAATTTAAATTTAATTTAAATCAAATTAAATATCACAAACCATTAATCAAATTAAAATGAATCTTTAAATCAATGTTAAAACAATTATGAAAAATTTCATGAATTATTTCAATGTAATTCATGAGAAATAAATTCAAATCTAAACCTTAATTTTAATTAAATAAAATAATATAAAATAAATTAATTAATGAAAATAAATCAAACAAACCCAAATAGACTTAATTGATCACTTTGTTTTTGATATTTTATATTTTTTTGTTTGAATTGTTTATGTTTTGCTTAAAAATAAATTTTTTTTTATTATAGCTCTTAAAAAATACTCAAAAGATCTTTAATGTTATATGTTTTTAAAATAACATTATTTTTAAATACAAAAAATACCCTAAACAAACTTATTTTCAAAATCAATATAAAAATAAAAAAATTGATCCCAAACAGCCGCTTAATGAACTTTAATGAACATTAAAACAGTATAGAACTCATCCAAGCAATAAAAATACAAATTCTAATTAACAATTAAACTATTATAATTCAAATAATTAACCAAAAATTAATTAAATCATAATTAATCAATAAAATGTCCAAAATTATGAATGAACCATCTTTAACATCTTTAAAAATCAAAAAAATTGAAATCTTCAAATGTTCATCAAATAATAATTTGAGTTTTCTAAATAAATAAAACCAATTATACTCTAATTATGAATCTAATCAAATGAAACTTTAAATATGGAAATATGTAAATTATCATAAAATTTCAAATATAATTGATCTTTGGACTAGGAATTATTGATTTTTCAAATCTCTAGGTCAATTTTAATGAAATTATGAACAAAGAAAATTTCTTAATCCATTAAATCATGAAAAAACTTGGAATAATCTTCATTAACATCATAAATACTTAGGGTAATTCATTCAACATCCTAAGTCAAATAATTTAATCAATTTCATACTTAAAGATTAATGAAATTAATAAATCATATTAACAATAATTAAACCTTAAGTTAATAAATTCAAAATTAAATCCAAATCATGAAATCAAATTAAAAATACTCTAAGTTTCATGAATCAAACTAAGTGAAACCAACATAACTTAATCCAAAACATTAATACAATTCAAATGAAACAAACCAAAGTTAAAACACCAAATTAAACTAAATCAAATTAAACAAATGAAATACATTAAATCAAATGAACCAATTTAAATAAAATCAAATGAAATAATTCAAGAAAAACTAAATTGAAATCTAAACTGAGAAAAAAAATCTAAATTAAATTTCAAAGTAAATAAAATGAAACATATAAATTCATACAATAAATGAAATCAAAGGATTAATTAAGATACTTATATAAGTTTTTGATGGATCTTCATCTATAAGATTTCATTTCATTAAAGTTTGGATGTAATAATAGATTTCATCCTAATTCATTCTACTCTTCATTCTTAAAATCTAAACATCATGAAAATAAAGTGAACCAAAAATGGAAACTAAATCACTAAATCATTTTAATTGAAACCAACCAAGGTAAAATTCAATTAAATTCAAACTCAAATTGAAACTAAATTGAAGCTAGCAAGCTTACACAACAAGTAGTTGTCAAAAAAAGCTTTTCACTATCTGTTGGCTCATTTGTTAACATACACAACAAACATTTCATGCTCAATTTATAAACGAGTCGAACATGAATAATTCTTTGTGCGATCGTGTTTGGCTCGATTTAGCTTGAAATAAAAAATTATATTATATTATATTATATATAGATATATCATAACTGCAAGCATGACTTAGTGGTTAAAGCTTTTGTTATGCAAGATTATTGAATCCTCCCTTTATAAAATTTTGATTATACATTTTGAGTCTAACATTTCAAACAATTCAAAAATACAAATTGTAAAATTTTTGCCATTTCAAACACAACACAAAAAAGCAATTTTCAAATGATAACAGAACAAATTCTAAAGTTGATCTTTTACACCTACAAGAATCTTCTTACTATATCATTGTCAATAGACTTAGGTTAGATCTTTTTTATGATTCCTTGTGATGTATTTTGATATGATGTGCTTCATATCTTTTGTGGTGTATTGGTTATTTACATGTCTATGATTGTTTTACTTCATGAAGACTAAATGATGACATTCTTTCTAAATCTAACATTATCCAAGCTATAGAAAGGATTGCTATCATAAATAAATTAAAAATGATGTTCCTTGGGGTATGCTTAAATCCTTAAGCATAGCCCATAGAATAAAATTAGGTTTGGCAAGAATAATGCTAGCTTCATTATGTTTATGAAATATAACTATTATGCTATTTGTATTCTAATATTTGTTTTGTAGGGATCGAATTAATTTGAAATCAAAAATGTAAATTTGAGCTTAAAATTAGATTATGATCTATGGGGTCTAAGATTTTGAACTACTAGAAGATAGGTGCAGTGGTCCCTTGTGAAGCTTAATGGATGTTCCTAAAGAAGAAGACTATCATGAAAATAAGACCCATAGATCTAAACTATAGTTCTAACATAAACTGATAACCATTTGGCTCTTCCTTTGGGGTGTACAATGGTACCCACCCGCATTGGCCTTTTTCTTAAATTAAATTAGCTTTATTTATTTTTGGGTGTGTAATAGAATCAATTTGTTATTCCAAGTTTCATTCTGTGTTGTGCTTTCCTATGATTGAATGCCTGGACGATTAGGCTCAAAGGAAAAATTAAATTTTATAGCTAACTTAAATCTAAAAAATTGAAACAAAACAAAAGAAAATTTGAAACCTCACATAAACTAAAGCCTTAGACAAAACATAAAATCAATCATAAATAAACAAGTTTTAAAACCATGAAATAATATTGCTTCAATCCTTAAATTAGGTAACTTCTCCCATTACACATAAGGGGCATCTAACCTGTGAGGATGACCACCTTCTTGGGGAAGCCTGCCTTCTATTATTGATTTGGCCCATAATCAGTTTTAACTACATGGAATTAGGCATATACTTGCATACCCAAGACCATAAAATAATTTTGAATCAAAACATTTAAATTTTTTTGAAAAATATGCATTAGTTAGGTGCATTTCATACCTTACATGATTCTAGGGATTAAGGTGAGTCTAGATTCATGATTCCTTTTTTAAAATGCATTCAACCATCTTGCATTCATGAGACTTGGTTCATGAATTTAAAATCTAAGGTTAGTTCACTCTCTAGCTTGTAAGTCCAGAGTATACTAATTCCTCAAGCGAGAGGAATGGTTGATAATTTAAAAAAAAATAAAATTAGGTTGAGCATACATGTGTTAGAAACTTATAGACTAGGTTCTAAAATCCTTTTGAAATAAGTCTTCAACCCAGGAATTTTGTAGTATAGTCTTTGATTTAGAATCAAGTCCTAGACTTCTAAGAAAATGTCAACTCAAAATTTAAATTAAATTCTAAAATTTAAAGCCCAATTACAGGAAAGTTGAAATGTCTACTAGGCATCCTAATATCAATAAGCATTTCCTACTTAATCTTGTTTGGCCTCCAAAATAACACTCTCAATTTGGATCTATTGAAAATTCCAAATCAATCTTTGAGAATCAACTTAGAAATCTTTAGAAATAACAACTCATTTCTTTAATCAAGAGTATTCTAAGAGACCCTTCTTAAGATGTAATTAACTTTAGAGCTTGCCTCTACAACCATGAACCCTTTAAATTAAACCTATTTTACTTTACATGTAGTTCGAAAATCTCATATTAAAAGACCCATTAGCCTTAGAATCTCTTATTAAATGATTGAATCAATTAAAAGGTGACATGTTTATCTTACAGATAATATGTTTATTCCTTAATGATGCATTTGATCATCCAAATAAGAAATTCCTAAACTCTATGGTGTCATAAATTTTCTCCATAATGAGTCTTCAAAATCCATCTAAATTCAAAAGTAAGTCAAATGCACTATAATTCTTTCCCAGTTAACAAGGCTTCATGTTTTGTTAAGCATTTAAGATGCTCCCATGTTGTTGCCTGAGATGTGTCAAAATTAGATAAAAGTTTTACTATAACCATAAATTTTTCAAGCATATTTTGTAGAAGAAAATATGAAGGAAACTCTTTCTTTAGATGAACTTCTATCTATTAGTTTTTTAGATGCAAACTTTTTTTAAAAAATCACCAATCATAGTAGACCATTTTATGTGACAGCATGTTCTACTTGAACAATATCAATAAGATCTTAGTAGATCTTGAGTCCTCGGTGAATGTTATTACTATACAAACTTTGGAATTCTTATCTTTACATACATGGAAGTTATATTATAATTGACTCATGCTACATAAATTCAATTATGATGGCTAATGAACTTGGGATCTATCAAATTACCATTACAATTCAATGACTTTAAAATTAAAGCTAAATTTATGTGATATATCCTAATATATCTTTCAGGAAAATTCTAGGACAACCTTGGTTGTATGAATATGGAATGATGCCTACTTTGGAGCAATGCATCAAGGACACCCATAGAGGAGAGGCCACCATCCTTGGTGATTTACATCCATTTTTGTAAATGAGATCAGTATATATGATGATGATGAATACTTTCTTCCCATAAAGGTGTCTTCTTATCATGCGATAAATAATGGTAAATTATTAGCATGCTCCTCCATCATCTTTCCTTTTAATAAAAATCTTCAAGAGTTAAATCAAAAGAAAGTCGAATAAGATAGCTTTCCTACTCTCCCATATGAAAAATTAAGACTTCATGATAGCACACCAAAGTTTAAAGTTAATAGCCCATTCCAAAAGCACATTAAGACTTACAGTAAATGCTACAAGTACATTTATGGTTCAATGCTTCGATATCACTCAATTTTCAAATCAACTATTGAAAATCACTACTATCCCTAGGAATTTTTGCCACAATCTGTCATCCATCAATGTTACTAAGGTACCAGTATTGAAGACCATTTATATGATTCTAATAAAAAATGTGAAGAAACACCAGCACTATTTTATGTTGTACTCTGAATAGTTAAGAAATTTCCTATACTTGAGTTTGATAGTTCTAATGAAATAGAAGATAACATCATTGATAATTATTCTTCTTCTTATTGATCTCCAAATTATTAGAAAAGGTAATTCTTTTTTGGACCAGGCTGAGAAATCATGCCATAAAATGTCATAGATTATGGAGAATGTGCATAAATAGAAAAAAATTATCAGTTTCAATAACCAAAATTACCCCTTTTACCTCATTATTATTGCAATACCATTATTCATGCTTATTTTACTAATTAAGCACAAGAATTTCATGAAGACAACTTACCACTTGTGCATAGCGAAGGTATCTCTTCCACCATTGAGTAACTAAATAAATTTAATTTAGGTATTGATGAAGATCCTCATCCTACATTCATCAGAAAATTGTTTTCTATTGAAATGGCATTAAAAAAAATTTAATATTAAAATATTATAAAGATTTCTTTGCTTAAATTTATTCTGAGAAGTTAGATTTATCTCCATAAATAATATCCTATAAATTGTCAATAAATTTCAATGAAACTTTGGTAAAACAAGCACCATGAAGAATGAGACCTAACATTTATAAATTTATAATGCAAGAGATGAAAAAATTATTGATGTCAACATCATTTGAGAAGAATAGTACCATACTTGGATTGTTAGTATCATCCTAAATTTTAAATAGTATAGACAAACTCAAGTTTGCATTGATTATCATGATTTGAATAAGGGTTGTACTAAGAATGAGTTTCTTCACCAAATTATTGAAATAATGATTGACATAATACACTACAAATGCTATATTTTCCATCATGGATGGGTTTTTAGGTTAAGATCAAATAAAAATAGCCCTAAAAGATGAACTTCATATAGTCTTCTAACTCCTATACATATTTATTATTATAAAGGCATACTAATGCACCAAGACCTAGATTTTTAGTGAATTATTACACTATGAAGTAAAAATGTTATATATTAATGATATTGTATTATAGAGTAAGGGAATTTATGATCATGTGAATGACCTTCAAACAATTTTATAAAGATTTCATAACCATGGGGTTAAAATTCAACCCATTAAGATGTGCTTTGGAGTTCTTTCTAATAAGTTTTTGGAATTTATCATGCTACATCATGGCATTGAAACAAATCATGTGAAAATAGAAGCAATCCTAAAATGGAAATGCCAAAAAAGTCTTAACAAACTAAGATTATTGTAGTGGAAGTTAAGTTTCTTAAAACTATTTATTTCTAACTTGTCTAGCGATGTTGACCTTATCTTCTTAGAAATGATGTCAATTTCATATAAGATTAATCTTATTAAGCTCTAGATGATATTAAGAAATATTTATTAAAACCACTCATACTAGCTTTTCAATATTAAAAACCTTTAATTTTATACACAACCACCTTAGAAGAATGGGCATGTTATTGGCTCAAAATAAAAAAGAGGGTAAATAAAGTACTTTTGACTAACTTAATCTATGTTTCATTCTTACAAAAAAAAATTGCCTATGAAAAAAAATACTTTAAATTAGTTTTTGTAGTACAAAAGTTGAGAGACTATTATTGACCTCACTTTTGGAGTGAGGTTAATCATCCTCTCTTTAGACCTAGGAGCTATCTAGGCACTAAGGTCTTCCTAGTACAAGAACACCTCTAATGATTAAGAGAATACTATTCTTAAGCCTAGAGACTTGTAGGATTCAACCCTAGGGTTAGGCCTCAGCTTAAGATAGGTAGTGCCCACCAACTCTATAACCCAATTAAACCATTTATCAAACCAACTCATCAAACATACATCAATTGTTTATGAACTAAATCTCAACCAATACCAATTATCCCCACATATAGTTTGACCTATTAGGATTCAATTTGGGCAAATGGCCAAGTTGACCTAATCTCCTATTTGGCTTAAGATAGATAAATTAAAATTTAATCTAATCTAATTAAAATTGAACATTCAAACTCATTTAAACTTCAATTGAACTTGTTTGAACCTTAATTATAATTCAATTAAATCTAACTAAGCCAAATTGGCCCTTAGTCCAAGTTGACCCATTTGAATTCTATAAGGACAATTCAACTCAATTTAAGCCAAATTAAATCATTCCAAATCTTCTCATCATCCTAAACACTTAATTAAACATTCTAATTCATCCTACCCAATTAAAATTTTATCAGTTGACCCAAATAACCCAACTTGACCTATTTGACCTCTTAGGTCTGAATGAGTCAAAAAACTAATCTAAGCTAAATTTATTGCAATCAAAGCCATCAATCAACTCCAAATTCACTAATGAACATCTTCCAACACTCAAATGAACCCATTGAACTTAACCAAGCCAATTGGCTCACTTGAACTAATTTGGCCTAAAAGACTAAATTGAGTCAAATCTTAAGTCAATTCAAATTAAACCAAATCAATACATCCAATCACATCCAAAATGATTGTTAATCATTACTAATCTTATAATTATAATTAATTAAATCTAATTGAGTAAATTTAACCATTTGATCAAAGTTGACCTAATTTTACCAAAAGAACTAAATTGAGTCAAAATTCATTCAAAGTCAAATTGCAGAGCCTCCTGTTAAAAGGCTATGGCACCCAAGATTGGGGGAGGAGGCAATTTGGTATTTTAAAGATTATCAAATTAAAACTTAGTTTTAAAATTTTATAGAAAAGTTAATTACAAAATATATAAGGTTATTTATAATGAAAGATTAAAGAAAAAAACTAAAATAAATGCAAAAAGTAAGGAGATAAGAGGCACAAAGATTTTTGAAAAATTGGCCTATGTCTATGCCTAGTCACCCTGACTAGGAATTCATTAATCAAATGAGATTACAACCAATCTCCTAGGTTTTGCTATATTGAGAAAGACTACACCAACATGTACTTTTCTATAAAATCAAGTACAACCCAACACCATACTTTCTTACAAGGAAAAGTATAACCCCAACAAAGCACAAGAGAATAAAAGAAGAAGAGATACAAAGTATCTAACTCTCAATTTAAAAAGATTTTGCACTCAAAATCCAACTAACATAATATTTAGAAAAATAGTAAAGAGAGCTCAAGGTTATTAAATTTCTTATTTAATTAAAGTTAAAGTAATAATATGGACTTTATATAAAATAATTGAAGCCAACAAGTCTTAAAAGAAATTATTTTACTTTAAAAAAAATAAAGTCTTGAAATGAAAGAACTTGAAGAGCTATATGAAATCACATCACATGCAAGATCAAAACATTTGCATGAAAGTATAATTCAGATAAGTTATGCAATAAATGCTTTCAAACAAATAATCTAAAATTGACTTCTTATTTGTGAAATCAATTTAATCAAACCAAAGAGAAAATCTTTCAAAACTTTTGAAAGAAGAATGAAAAGAGATTAAGTGAATATTTTGACAATAAAACACATAAAAACTTTTCATTCAAATTAAACCAATGAACTTAAATGTTCAAGAGAATAAGTGAAAGCAATTTTCTTACTCAAGTCCTTTATGTGTATGCAAAGAGATCTATGACTTGAAAGTCTCTTGAAAAATGATTTTAAAAGGACTTTAGAAAATCTTTCCAATGTTAAAGAAAATCCTTTTAGTAACACAACATGAATGTCAAATTTTTGAATATGAAATTTATGAAAGATAATTAATATGAGAAGTTTTAAAGAGATTATTTCAAATCAATCAAACTAAAAGGAATCACTTGATCATGAATAAAAAGATAATATAGAAAAATCTTAACCATAAAGAACATAAATCTTTTAATCCAAACCAAACCAATAAAACCAATGATTGAAAAGATTGAAATAAAATAAATACTCTTACTCAAGCCTTTGTATGTAAGAAATGAAATCAATTAATGTGAACTTTCTAAGGGATAAAAATAGGCTTGAAAGAGTTGAGGAAGGTGTCCACTTGAATGTAGTTGAAAGACTGAAGAAGAGAGATGAGCTTTAGCATTTTAACTCCAAGAAAATCACTAGCATATGTTCGGACAAGGTGGAGGCAATCAAGAGGGATTAAGTCATGAAATCCAATCTTTAAATAGAGTTTATGCCAAGAGAATTTCAGCTAAGGGAAGAGGAAGAGAGATGAAAATGAGAGAGAAAATTTCCTAAGGAAATAATTTAAATTTTAAAAATTAAAGCACATGATGTAAAAATTCAATATAAATTCAACCTAAATAGTATTTGGTCAGTCAAAACATGAGAGGGAATGAGTTTAAATGTCATTTACATAAATGAAGAGATTTTAATTAGTGAAGATATCAAATTTGAAAATAATTTAAACTAAAAATAATTTAATTTAACCATAATGCAAGTTAGGTCAAAGATTTTCATGCATGGATTAATTTTTAATAAATATTTATTAGTTAATTAATAATCAAAGGATATTAATAAAGAATATATTTGAATTTAAAATAAAATAAATTAATTATATCACATAAAGAAGGGGTTGGAATTTCCAAAAATAAAGATTTAATTTTGGAAAGTGCAATTATACATGGCTCCTTGGATTTAAATTTAATCTAAGCATAGTTAATTCAAATAAAATTAGAATAACTTAAATTAAACACATGGGGGCCGTCCATAATCATTCCATAAAGAGAAAATTTATTTTGGAAATAAATATGTGTAATATTCAAATTTAACAATCAAATAAAATAATGTATGGAATAAGCCCAAATATATGCAAATCACTTTAAATTCAATCAAGAGAGATTAAATTAAAAGGGTTTTGAAATCTAAACATCATTAAAATTAATTAAAATGAGGAAATTATGGGCAAGCCACGGTATCTTCTAAAATAAATATATAAATTAGGAAAGTGTATAAATACATGGTTGATTTGAATTTCAATTTAAATTAACTTAAATTAATTCAATTAAATTTCATGTTGTTGAAATAAATCATGATAAGGTCTACTAAATAACTCTATAAATGAATAGCCTAATTTTACATTAATATGGCAATGAATATTCAATTTGGATTCAAAAGAATTTAAATTCAAAATTCAAATAAATGGACTTTTGAAATTTGAATAAATAAGGGACATATTATGGAAATAATTTGAATAAATCTCACATGATTTATCATTAAAAATATTTAAAAAATTTGACCAAAATATTACCAAAATAATAAAGATGATATGAGAGAGAAAATAAAAGGATATGAGAGAGAAAAAGAATAATTAGATAATTCTTGAATAGTTTTATTTTCATGCAAAAATAAATGGATAAGTAATATAATTAAGCATAGAAATAATTAGAGAAAGTATGAAATAAATTCATCTTACTTGAAAGCACACTAAATGATAATTAAGTAATTTAAGAAATTATTAAAGAATAAAACAACTTTAAATGTAGAAAAAGATGGATAAATTTAAATAAGATATTTTAAAATGATTAAATTATTAATTTTATTTTATTGAGCTCTTATTTTGCTTAGTATTGTAAGTCTTAGAAAATTCTTAAACTATCTTGGTCTAGCTGATATGACTTTCTCGGTCTGACTAATCAAGTTGAGTCTAGTAAATTTCTTTAAAAAAAATTAAAATAAATTATTTTTAGCTTTAAGAATACAATTTATCATAAACATAGATCTAAATTAAGAATAATATTTATAATGATTAATGTGGATAATTTATCTTTCAAAGAAATAATTAGTTCTTATTACATAATATTTTTATCATCAAATCAAATGGTGAGATACACAAGGTGGTTAGATAACACCTCCAATGAATCATAAATTGATTATTGAATACTCTCTAACCATCAATTGAACTCTACTTGATCTAACCTATGTAATTGACCCATTTAGCACAATTTAACCTGAAGGATTAAATTGAACCAAACCCCATTCTAATCCAAATCAATTCAAATCAAAGCTTTGAATTACTCTCAAATGATCAATTAAACATAACTCAACTCTTTACCTAACTCAATTTGGCCAATTTGACCAAATTGGTCAACTTAACCCATTTGACCCAATTGAACTTATATGAGCCAAATTCAAATCTACTTCTAATTAAATCAAATCAATTACACCAACACATTCCAAATGACCATTCAAATATAACCTAATAGGCCTCTTGAACCAATTTGGTCAATTTATCAACCATTTGAACTCAAATTGACTTATAAGGGTTGGTGAAAACCTAACCAAACTTGGTATGACTCATCCTTAGGTCTATTTTAACTCATCCAAGTGAACCCAATCCATGGTGAATCTGATTTGACTCAAACCAAGTGAACCAAGGGTTCTAAATAAGATAAAATGCCCATTTTAGAAAACCTACCCACTTCCTTAGCCCATGGCAGTCACTTTTGGCCATTTTTGGACATAAGACCACTGACCCGACCTAACCCAAAGCTATTGGATTCAACCCTTGACCAAAGGGAGAACCTCTTCACCTTGCCAACCCATTAGTTCACCTCTAAGGAGGTGTACTACCTATGGCAAGCCACCAAACCATCCTAACCACTAAAGCACCTCCACCACATAAGTCCCATACCATTCTTGGCTATCCCCATCTGCTAGATGGCTCCCAAAGGCTAAACTAATCTCATTGCTTGGCTCACTTGGGGAAGAGTATACCCCTCCTCCCTATTCAAACTCATCACACATCATCACTAGAGCATGCTTCTCAATCCCTAAGCTTCCCAAGAGCTCCCCATGCACTCAACCACTAGCAAGACCATGCCTCACCTCAACCCGAGCACCCTCTCCATCTAACCTCACTCAAACTCCATCAAATTCAAATTAACTCTACCCACTCCTTCCCCTCACTCTGGTGAATCAAAATGAATCAATTTCCACTCGAGCAATGAAAGGCACCACAAGACCAACTCTAGTAAGCTTTGCAGTAGCATTTTGGTCTAGAGGATAGTCAGTGAGGAGGTAGCTCAAAATATCTCCAATAGGACGTCACTACTTCAAGGCAAAGCTACCAGCTTTGATGAGCTCAGGTCGAGCTGCAAAAGGTAGATGGTGTTTGTCTCTCATCTAGGGTTGGCGATGGATCATCTGCTATCTATTCTATAATTAAAATGGACATAATTAATCACATTAGAATTTTGATTTATTTAATTAATCCATATGATTAATCTTAACCATTAAATACAAGATCAAACAGTTGAGAAAAAACATGTCCATTGTCGCAGAGTTAATAGACATGTAGGACATTTTGAATAACCAATCCTGCACTACCACATGGAAAGTACTGATGCAGCGGTAACTCTATAAATCAATTAATTTGTGATAAAAATATTTTTTAATTAGACATAACTTTAAAAAATCATAACTATTTATAAAAAAGTTTTAAAAATACAAATACACTCATTTTGGAAAGCTTAGATAGAGGATAATCTAGGAAAAATTAAAGCCACAATTTTATCAAGTAAATAGTGGTTAATTAAGAAGTTTTACTTATTTAGCTTAATTCATCCTTAATTACTTGGCTAATTAACTTGAAAATTGGTGTGATTGTTCCTTGGGATGGCCTTTACCTCCCATAATTTTCTAAAGTTAATTTACTAAGTAGTTTAGGATATCTCAATTTTCAAACCTTAATTAATCATTTTATATATTAAATAATTATTTAAAATTAAGAAAATTAAAAAATTACTTAGATAAACCTAATTATACATTAAAACAATAAGAGTGACTAGAGAACTTAATTAGGACCCCTGGTTCTAAATATTTCTCAAAATTACCTTAGTGGGCTTTTATTTAATTATTTTATAACTTTAGAAAAACATAATAATTAGTGTCAATGTTTAAAAAATTTGATCAAGCCCTCTTTTTTCTCTGCAAATAAAGAGATTTTCAATGAAATCAAAATCCTCAATTGGTTTGGGGTATTTTATGTGTAATTGATGATTTTGGATTTTCCTATTTATTTAATTAATCTCTAATTTTGAGCCTAATTACATTAAGGCTTTTTAAGGCAAGATTATGTTATGTTTATGCATCTCCAATAATTTTTCATGATTTATGGGCTTATGTTTAAGGCTTAATTGGATTTATGGGCCCTTTTGGGCTTAATTGATTAAATAATTAATTAATATTAATTAGTTCATAAAAACCACCTAAATCACTTAATAAATTGAAGTGGGTGAAGAGATAATTAAGATGATTTTATCTCCTCTTCATGATTAAATAACCTAAATCTTAAAAGAAAACTAATTCTTAATGAATTTGATTTGGCTTAAGGGTGTTTGTCTTAATGTGAATGTCCTTTGAATTTAATGAATCCAAATAGGTTATTTGAAAATGTTTAATTGCTTTGCTTCAATTATTTATAAATTTGTATTATATTTGTCTCATTCATTTATATTTTCAAAAATGAAATGAAAGATTACATTAAGTGCATGTGTTTGAATTAAATAGTGTGTTTGTTATCACTAGCAAATCTTAAATTAATTTTATGATTAAATAAAAGATATTTATTAATCTAAATATAAATTAATTTTGAGTAATTAAAAGTTAAGTTTAATTCCTATGTGTATAAACTACAATATTAAAAGGTATATACTCTAAAACCCAGCAAAGACTATAAGCAATCCAAATGGGTCTTTAATTACCTCACTTCCCTAGTCTAACAAAAAGGTGCCTTAAGATTTATAGTGAATTACATATTAAGGCTAAATTACATTTACCTATGCATTAAATATTCTAAAATTTTTTACAATTTCATTCTTATATTTATAAATGTATGCATATGTATATGAATTAACAAGTATATAGTCTAGACATCCTAGGATCACAAGACTTTAAGTAGTTCTAAGGGGTTCTTTAATTATCTCACTTCCCTCATTTAACAATGGCACATACTTTTAGAAATTCAATATACTAAAGCATATGTATATATATATATATATCATCACAGTTCTTTCTACAAAATTCATGCATCACATCCCATATCTTAATTAAACTATATTAATTTAATCTTGCATTAGGTGTAATAATCAAAAGACATATGTATATTAATTAAACTTAGTTATTTAAATAAATATTATTAATTAAATGAATACTAATGAAGCTAAGTCAAGAAAATATTATTAATTTAACCATGGTTTGGTTTCATTAATCTAACATACCTTTGTTATGTAGTTTTGGCACTTAAGAGGGGTGTAAAATTATTTTGAAGTTAAAACATAGTTTGAATGCTTCATAGAAAAGTTATTTCTAATAAATTTACTTTAGAGATTCTCAACAAATAATAAACAACAATAACAAAAGTAAAGGTGCAGGAAAAGAAAAAAAAAAAGAAAGAGATTTTTTTACGTGGTTTAGCCAAAAACCCAAAGGCTATGTCCATAGCAACCCAAGCTAGAAATTTACTAATTCAAAGTTCAGATTACAAAAATATCCCATACTCTCCCACACGGGCAAGTATAATCCAACACCGTATTTTCTACATGGGCAAGTATAACCCAACACATACTTTCCTACAACGGGCAAGTATAACCCTAACACATAACAAGAAGAGACAATAAAAAAATTTCAAATATCTAACTCTCAATTTTAAAAGATTTTTGCACTCACAACCCAACTATACCAATATTAAGGCAAGTAAATAAAATAAAAGAGAGCTCACTTTATTTAAAAATAAAATTGAAATAAGATCTTCAATTAAGTATTCAATGCAAGCAAGACTTCAAATAAATTTGACTTAAGATAAACTTTATAAAAGCCTAAAATGATTTGATTTTATAACTTTAAAATCCACCAATATACTTTTAATGAAAATGTAAACTTAAATTAAGTTATGAACCACCTTGATATAAAATATTAACTCACACAACTTTAGTTTGGATTCTTTTTCACAATATATAAGTTATTTCCAAATGATAAATGAATTGCAACTAAGAACAGTTGAATAATATTTGGAATAACATCACAAGAAAGATATCACATAATCTTTATGTAAATCAAATGAGAAAAATTAAACACTAAGCACAAATTTATTCCAAAAAGAATTATGATGTAGTCAGCTACCTCAAGATTTAAAGAAGGTATGATGTTAAGCACTAAACTTGAGTAACCGATATGAATAGCTTTTGGCCAAGGTGAGAATCAAAGAATTATGAAAAGATTAAGCACCAAATAAATTAAATACTCTTGTGAAAGTCTCAACCAAGTAAGAAAATAAGATTATATAAAAAGATAAAGCCCAAATAAATTGAATAATCTTATGTAACTCTAGGCCAAGAAAGAAATAAGGTAAAATAGAAGTTTAACACCTTAGAAAAATTAGAAGAACCTTTGAAGTTCTCGGCCAAGGGTTTATCTCACAAATCTTTCAATTTTCCTAAGCAATCTTTAAGCCAAACTATTTTTACAAGGGAAAGAGAAGAATGATGAGGAGTATTTGCAGTTGAATCACCAAAGATCTCCACAAATTCTTGTAGCAAGGTTCAGACAAATGGAGACAGGTGAGCAAGAGAGAAAGTGAGAATAAGAGAGTTAGAGAACCTTTTTTAAGTTCTAATGAGCCACTTAAATAGAAAAGGAAGTAGGCTAGGGTTGGCCAAGGTATGATGGTATTGAAGGGAAGTTAATATTGGAAAGGATTTGAGTTGGATTTCATGAATTAAAACAAATAAAAGATTCAATCCTTAATGGTTTCGGGCAAGAGAGAAGAGAGGAAAAAAAATAGAAAATAATTCAAATTTAATGGAATGAGGCAAAGGGGTTGGACAAGGAGGTTATGGAGAGAGAGAGAGTGAGAGAGAGAGTGAGAGAGAATTTCTAAATCACACTAAAAGATTATGAGGATATAATTGGCCAAAGAAAGAAATAAATTGGAGATGATGGGGGTTGAGCAAGCTCAATACAATGTGAGGAATCAATGCAAGATATCATGAAGATATTTAATTAAATAAAACATTAATGAAGAGGAATATAAATTAATTTGAATAAAATAATTTCTAGAAAGAGATCAAGAGAATTTTTGGCCAACACTAGTTTCTAAAATAGGATATTATCAATTTAATGCAATGAATCAATTAGGATTAAAGTTGATTATTTAATATAATTTTTGAGTATTAAATAATACTTAAATTAATTTAATTTTGAATTATTTTGTCCTTCCCAAAACAATTTTCTAAAGAGGTTTAATTTAAAATAAATTATTGTAAATAAAGGTTGATTTAAATTTAATTTTAAAATAACCTAAGTAACATAATTAAACTCCATATAATTAAAATAAATCATGCTTGGACGTTCAAAACATTCCATAAAATATTAGATTTAATTTAGCAAGGATATTGCATGATTGAAGCACTTTCAATTCAAAATAATTCAAATTCAAAATTCAAATTAATGAACTTTTAAATTATGAAAATTTAGAGAATTATACATGAAAAATATTTTTAATAGATTTACCATGATTTAATAGCTAAAATTCAATGAAAAAAATTGTCTAAAATAATGTAAAGATGGTAAGGATGATAAGAGAGAGAACAAAGAATAATAGGAGAGAGAAAGTAGAATAAAAGAATAATTTCAAGATGATTTAGTTTTCATGCACTTAACATATGAATAAAAAATATGATCACCATGGAAATAATTTAATAAAGTTTATAATTAATTTTCTTGCTTGGACACACATTTAATGGAACATAACTCATGCATTAGTTCATATTATCCAAAATGGATAATTTAAGGAATAATTGTAATTTTAAGATATATAAAATAAAAAATGATTTTAAAATAAATTATTTTGAAATGAAAGAATAATTTATTTTATTTATGTGAGCTTTTCAGTTGCCTTAATATAGTAATTCCTACAAAAATTTTGATCCAATTCAAGTCCAACAGCTTTAGCTTTCAGAATTGACTAAAGAATCTAGAGTTGAAGAATTTTTCTACACACTTGAATTTAAACTAATTAATATCATTTGAACATTGTCAACCTCATTTTTAGATGAGGTTAATATCATTTCTAAAATTAGTAATTTGAACACCTGATCCTAGATTATAAGCCTCTTAATTATCCACTTAGAACACTATACCTATTGACCTAATGCATCTTCTTTGGGTTTGATCTAATCTAATGGGTTTAGGTAGACTTAACCCAAATTCTGAACTTGAATAAAATAAAAAATCCAAATAAACCAAAATGATTTCAAATTAAAGCAAATGAATGAATCCAAAATCAAATCAAAATCAAATCTAGTCAACCTTTTGACATAAGTTTGACTCATGTAGGTCCCACCAAGTTAAAAGTCAACCCACCAAAAATTTGACCAAATAAAATTATTCTAAATAATCAAAATGATAAAATAAATATGTTTAATTATGAATCTAAATAAATTTAAATTTTTTTAGGCCTTACATAGGTTAATTAGACCACTCAATCTAAATGGGCCTAAATGAGTCCTATTAGGTTCAAACCCAAATCAAATTAAAATCAACACAATTTGATTATTCATAATCATTTAGAAATGATCACTAAACATAATCTAAACAATCATTGGGTCTAATTTGATCAAATCGGTCATTTGACTCAAATGAAACCAAGCTTAACCCATTAAACCCAATTTCGGTCAAATGGGTTCAAATTGAAATAAAATTAAAATCAAATAA
>CM038221.1:20743593-20905244 GCA_021442155.1 Cymbidium sinense | reverse complement strand
TATTATTCAATTAAATGAATACTAAAGAATAATGAAGCTAAGTCAAGAAATATTATTAATTTAATGATGGTTTGGTTTCATTAATCCTAACATACCTTTGTTATGTATTTTTGGCACTTAAGAGGGGGTGGGGTGTAAAAATTATTTTGAAGTTAAAACATAGTTTAAATGCTTCATAGAAAAGTTATTTCTAAATAAATTTACTTTAGAGATTCTCAACAAATAATAAACAACAATAACAAAAAGTAAAGGTGCAGGAAAAGAAAAAAAAAAGACAACAAAGAGATTTTACGTGGTTTAGCCAAATCCAAAAGCTAACCTATGTCCATGCCTAGCAACCCAAGCTAGAAATTTATTAATTCAAAGTTCAGATTACAAAAATATCCCATACTCTCCACACGCAAGTATAATCCAACACATATTTTCTACACGGGCAAGTATAACCCAACACATACTTTCCTACAATGGGCAAGTATAACCCTAACACATAACAAGAAGACACAATAAAAAAATTTCAAATATCTAACTCTCAATTTTAAAAGATTTTTGCACTCACAACCCAACTATACCATTATTAAGGCAAGTAAATAAAATAAAAGAGAGCTAACTTTATTTTAAAATGAAATTGAAATAAGATCTTCAATTAAGTATTCAATGCAAGCAAGACTTCAAATAAATTTGACTTAAGATAAACTTTATAAAAGCCTAAAATGATTTGATTTTATAACTTTAAAATCCACCAAAATACTTTTAATGAAAATGTAAACTTAAATTAAGTTATGAACCACCTTGATATAAAATATTAACTCACGCAACTTTAGTTTGGATTTTTTTTCACAACATATAAGTTATTTCCAAATGATAAATGAATTGCAACTAAGAACACTTGAATAATATTTGGAATAACAACACAAGAAAGATATCACATAAGCTTTATGTAAATCAAATGAGAAGAAGTAAACACTAAGCAAAAATTTATTCCAAAATAATTATGATGTGGTCGGATAACTGAAGATTTAAAAAAGGTATGATGTTAAGCACAACTAAACTTGAGTAATCGATATGAATAGCTTTTGGCCAACGTGAGAATCAAAGAATTATGAAAAGATTAAGCACCAAATAAATTAAATACTCTTGTGAAAGTCTCAACTAAGTAAGAAAACAAGATTATATAAAAAATAAATCCCAAATAAATTGAAAAATCTTATGTAACTCTAGGCTAAGAAAGAAATAAAGTAAAATAGAAGTTTAACACCTTAGAAAAATTAGGAGAACCTTTGAAACTCTCGGCCAAGGGTTTATCTCACAAATCTTTCCTAAGCAATCTTTAAGCCAAACTATTTTTACAAGGAAAGAGAAGAATGATGAGGAGTATTTGCAGTTGAATCACCAAAGATCTCCACAAATTCTTGTAGCAAGGTTCAGACAAATGGAGACAGGTGAGCAAGAGAGAAAGTGAGAATAAGAGAGCTAGAGAACCTTTTTTAAGTTCTAATGAGCCACTTAAATAGAAAAGGAAGTAGGCTAGGGTTGGCCAAGGTATGATGGTATTGAAGGGAAGTTAATATTGGAAAGGATTTGAGTTTGATTTCGTGAATTAAAAAAATAAAAGATTCAATCCTTAATGGTTTTGGCCAAGAGAGAAAGAGGAAAAGTAGATTAGAAAATAATTTAAATTTAATGGAATGAGGTAAAGGGGTTAGCCAAGGAGGTTAGAGAGAGAGAGAGAGAGAGAGAGAGAGAGAGAGAGAGAGAGAGAGAGAGAGAGAGAAGGAGATGGAATTTCTAAATCACACTAAAAGATTATGAGGATATAATTGGCCAAAGAAAGAAATAAATTGGAGATGATGGGGGTCGAGCAAGCTCAATACAATGTGAGGAATAAATGCAAGATATCATGAAGATATTTAATTAAATAAAACATTAATGAATAAAAAGGAATATAAATTAATTTGAATAAATATTTTCTAGAAAGAGATCGAAGAGAATTTCGGCCAACACTAGTTTCCTAAAATAGGATATTATCAATTAGGATTAAAGTTGATTATTTAATATAATTTTGAGTATTAAATAATACTTAAATTAATTTAATTTTGAATTATTTTGTCCTTCCCAAAACAATTTTCTAAAGAGGTTTAATTTAAAATAAATTATTGTAAATAAAGGTTGATTTAAATTTAATTTTAAAATAACCTGAAGTAACATAATTAAACTCCATATAATTAAAATAAATCATGCTTGGGACGTTCAAAACATTCCATAAAATATTAGATTTAATTTAGCAAGGATATTGCATGATTGAAGCACTTTCAATTCAAAATAATTCAAATTCAAAATTCAAATTAATGAACTTTTAAATTATGAAAATTTAGAGAATTATACATGAAAATTTTTTTTAATAGATTTACCTTGACTTAATAGCTAAAATTAAATGAAACAACTTGTTTAAAATAATGTAAAGATGGTAAGGATGATAAGAGAGAGAACAAAGAATAATAGAAGAGAGAAAGTAGAATAAAAGAATAATTTCAAGACGATTTAGTTTTCATGCACTTAACATATGAATAAAAAATATGATCACCATGGAAATAATTTAATAAAGTTTATAATTAATTTGCTTGCTTGGACACACATTTAATGGAACATAACTCATGCATTAGTTCATATTATCCAAAATGTATAATTTAAGGAATAATTGTAATTTTAAGATATATAAAAAAAAATGATTTTAAAATAAATTATTTTGAAATGAAAGAATAATTTATTTTATTTATGTGAGCTTTTTGCCTTAATATAGTAATTCCTACAAAATTTTGATCCAATTCAAGTCCAACTTTTAGCTTTGAATTGACTAAGAATCTAGAGTTGAAGAATTTTTCTACACACTTGAATTTAAACTAATTAATATCATTTGAACATTGTCAACCTCATTTTTAGATGAGGTTAATATCATTTCTAAAATTAGTAATTCGAACACCTGATCCTAGATTAGAAGCCTCTTAATTATCCACTTAGAACACTATACCTATTGACCTAATGCATCTTCCTTGGGTTTGATCTAATCTAATGGGTTTAGGTAGACTTAACCCAAATTCTGAACTTGAATAAAATAAAAAATCCAAATAAACCAAAATGATTTCAAATTAAAGCAAATGAATGAATCCAAAATCAAATCAAAATCAAATCTAGTCAACCTTTTTGACATAGGTTTGACTCATGTAGGTCCCACCAAGTTAAAAGTCAACCCACCAAAAATTTGACCAAATAAAATTATTCTAAATAATCAAAATGATAAAATAAATATGTTTAATTATGAATCTAAATAAATTTAAATTTTTTAGGCCTTACATAGGTTAATTAGACCACTCAATCTAAATGGGCCTAAATGAGTCCTATTAGGTTCAAACCCAAATCAAATTAAAATCAACACAATTTGATTATTCATAATCATTTAGAAATGATCACTAAACATAATCTAAACAATCATTGGGTCTAATTTGATCAAATGATCATTTGACTCAAATGAAACCAAGCTTAACCCATTAAACCCAATTTCGGTCAAATGGGTTCAAATTAAAATAAAATTAATATCAAATAAAATTAATCTCTCCAAATTATCTCACACATGTGATTAGACATGATTAGAATTTAAACAAAATTTAATTAAGTCCAATGGGTCATTTGAATCTAATTGAATCAACAACCCATTTAAGCCTAAATGGGTAAAATTGAAATGAAATCTAAAACCAACTCAAATCCTAAAGGAATTAATTAAATCAAAACTTGGTAAATCATAAAATAAAAATAATTGAATCTAAAATTAAATAAATTAAATCAAAATAAATAAAGTTAAAATACTTTGAATCCAAATGCCATGAATTGGGACACCTCCAATCTAACTCAAATGGATTTGGATTACCTAAAACTCACATTGGTTTTATTTGGCCAACCAAGGGTTGTGGCGGGGATGCCTAAAGAAATAAGGAAGTCAAAGGGAGATGAGTTAAAGTTTCAATAATTAAAGATGCCTTTGTGATTCTTCCTCCTCATCATCCAAACTCCCTTGGATTTTACCCAAATCATTTGACCACCTCGTAGAAGATGATTCCAAAGGTTGGAATAAAGTGGTTAGCCCATTAGCAAAAGGAGACTTGGCTTCTTCCATGAGGGCAAAAAGAAGAGAAGAAGAGATAAGCCATGGAGGTCTCTCTCTTAGCTAAGGAAGGAAAAGGGAGGAAGTCCAAGAGGTTGGAATCAAGTGGATAGCCCATTAGCGAAAGGAGACTTGGCTTCTTCCATGAGGGAAAAAAGAAAAGAAGAAGAGAGAAGCCATGAAGGTCTCTCTCTCAGCTAAGGAAAGAAAGGGGAGGAAATGACTTCCTCCCCTCAAACTCTCACAAGACCAAGAGGGACTAAACCAACCCTCTAGCCAATCCCTCAGATGGCATTCCCACCTAAAGCTCCATATGCATGACTCTCAGCCATGCATGGAAAGAGAGGAGAGAGGCCCTCTCTTCTCCATATTCTCATCCTAAATCATTCACAAGGTGAAGAAAAGGCAATTTGAAGCATTCCCTTGACCTCTCACTAGCAACAAGCTAGAATTCAACCAAAGTAGAAAACCAATCTCTCGGCCTCCATTGGGAAAATGAGAAGAGAGTATTTCACCTCAAATTGAACATCCCAACACATTCTAAAGGTTGAGATGATTTCAATTGAATCTTCACTGAGACTCATCACCATCAATGAGTAGGAGAACTATCAAACCCGATGGGAAATGGCCACTAGTTGGTCTCCAAGGCATTTGGCGGGGAGTCAAGCCACCAAAATCACATCCACAGCTTTGTCCCATCATGGTGAATGTGCTCAGAGCACAGCGAGAACCGGGGATCACCTTTGATGAGGTATGCCTCACAACTGACCCTTTATCAAAATTCTTTGGTCCTTTGTAAGATCCTCAAGGAGATCAAACTATTTTAATTGAAAATCAATCTTTGATGGATTTATAATCAAAATCATGTCAAATTTGTCCTCAGATCACCAGAAATCCATCGGATTCAACAGATGACTTCCATCTCTCATCCGAGAGAATAGGGAACGATCTTCGTCATTCATTATTTCTACTTAGAATAGATGGTTGAGATCTAGCCACACAATTTCATTAAATTCTATAGAAACTATGGACAAAATTGGACTATTAAGATCAATCCAGACCGCCACTTTTATGTGGTATCCATGTGGATCACACATGGCCCAATGTCGCCACATCAGCACCACCATTTAAAATAGGATTTTCAATTTTAAATTATTCAAAAAATTGGTAAAAAATACCAAAACTTTAAAAATCATAAAAATAAAATAAAATCCAAAAAATGTAAATGAGGGCTCTATGGATTCATCTCAATGAGTAAAATCCATTAAACCCAAACTCCCAAAATTAAGTTAGTGTAATTTTGGATTAATTTGATTTTAAATAAAATTAATTAAACTCAAGTTAATCATAAATCATTAATCCACTTGAAATGAAACTTTGATGAACTAAAATTGAGGTTAAAATCCACTATAGGATAAATTTTCATTATTTATCTCAAAGTACATCAAAAGATATTAAATTTCAAACTCTAAACTTCAATTTTAATGAAATAAATTAATATTAAATGAAATAAATCATCAAAATTGATCAAATGACTTTGAATCAACATAACAAACCCTAATGAAATGAACACATCATTGAAACTCACATAACTTAATAAATCACAAAATGGCTTAATTTGGTAATTAATTGAGTTAATCAATTCAATTAATTATCTAGAACTTGGAAAATCATAATGAATCAATTACATTTCTCAAAATTTTGAATAAACCCTCTATGAATGCATATTCTAGAGAGGAATTTAGGAAAAATAAAACCCCTACATAATTCTTCTTAAATTAAGCTTAATTTAGGTTTTAATAAAATATTTAAAATGTTAATTACACCCTAATCATACATCTAATTGAAATGAAACTTTAGGAAAATCAAATTAGCAAGGAACCCCACTTTCCTTAAAAATTTCAAACCCAATTGATTTATGAATTGGAAATTATTGAATTTCCAAGTCTCTAAGTCAATATAAATTAAATAATAAATTAAAAAAATTCATTAGATCATAAAATTCATAAAAGTAACTTGAAGCACCTTCATCAACTCCATAACACTTAAAAAATAATTCTCCAACATTTTAAATCAAAGAATTTAATCACTTACATACTTAAGGTTTAAAGAAAATAATAATGAATATTAAGTTTAATTAAACCTTAAGGCTAATAAATTTATAATCAAACATTTAATGAAATCTTAATCCACTACTAATGCAATTTAAGATTAGATTAAAACACTAACCTAAATGTGTTAGGTTAATATAATTCAAACTAAATGAACATGAATTCAATAAACATTAACATATTTCAAACTAAGCATTAAGGAAACAAATGTTAAATCAAGCTTAAGAAAACAAATATTAAACCCATCCAATCTAAAACAAATCAAATTAAAAATAAGTTAAATAGAAAGATTTAATCAAATCAAAGAAATGAAATGAAGAATAAAATCTCAAATACAAAATTGAAAAAATAATCCAAATTAAACTCAAACCCAAATCATCTAAATGAATCTAAAAGGTACTAATTAAGATACTTAAAAATCTTAGTTAAGCCTTTAGGATAAATCTTCATCTTAGGATGAAGGTTTCATTCTATTAAGATTTAGGATGTTGAATATAATGGGTTTTAATCTTCATTCTTGAAAACCTAAACTTCACTTTAACAAATAAATAAATAAAATAAAATAAAATTATAAATCATTAAAACATTTGAATTGAAACCATCCAAAGGTAAAGTAGACAAACTTTAAAACCCAAATTAAAACTTGAAATAAAAAGGCCTAGCAAAGTCTTACCACACAAGCCTATTTTCTTGACACACTAGATCATTAAGTCAAACCCTAGACTTAAGCTAGTTTGATTTGTGATATCCTATGATACTCTATGTTATAATGTGATGTGATGTACTATTTTAGACTGCATCTCTAGGATTGTTTGCTGCTAAATGGATATGGTGACATTCTCTTTAGAACTAAAGTTGTCTTCTATAGGGGCTATGCTATAAAGGATTATTATCATAAATAAATTATAAATGCTATTTTTTTGAAGGTATGCTTATGTCCTTAAGCATAGCCTAATAGACAAGTGCTTGGCAAGCAACTAATGCTATGCATATGTATGTTTGAAAAATATATGTGTGCTATTTGTATTTTTTACATCTGTTTTTGATGGTTTAGGATTTATTTTGAATTTGAATTAAAAACTTTGAGCTTACAATTAGGTTAAGATTCATGGTGTTTAAGCTTAGCAAGAGCTGACCCTACGCATAGATAGGTACAAATGTCCTCTGTGAAGCCCAATGTAGGTCCCTAAAGAAGGAGACGATCCTAGAAAGAAGACATATAGATCTAAACTTATAGTTCTAGGCCAGGCTGCATTATGGTGGTGCTCGGCTACCCTTTTTCTCATTCTTTTAGGGTGTACAGTGATTCTTCACATTATCCTTTCTTTAATTTAAAATTGGCTTGCTTTTCTAGGTTTTTTTGTGTTGTGTTTCCTGTGATGAATGCCTAGATGATTAGGCTTTCAAGAAAACTAAATTTTTTACCTAACTTAAATTTAATCAACTTAAGCACAAAATAAAAAACTTGAAACTTCATATAATTAAAGCCCTTAGAATAACCTAAAATTAACTAGAAATAATTAGCATTTGAAAACCATGCTATCATATTACTCTCAACTCTTGAATTTGGCACTTCACCCATTGCATATAAAGGGTATCTAACCTTTGAGGATGACCACCTTCTTGTGGAAGTCTACCTTCTTTTAATGATTTGGCCCATGATCACTTCTAATTTCATAGTATTTAGGCATAAAAATGCATACCCAAGATCTTAAATGGATCATGAGTAAAACATATAAAATCTAGAAAATGTGCATTAGTTAAGTGCATTTCATACCCTACATGATATTGGGGATTATGGAGTGAGTATAAATTCTTAAATTCTTTCCTAAAATGCAATAGCCCAACCATCTTACATACATGAGACTTGGCATCATAAATTTAAAATGTGCTTAGGTGGTGTTAGCTGACAACCATTCTAGGGGGGTTATAAGTCTAAAAGAGTTAGGGATAGGCATATTCCCTCAAGTGAGAGGAATGGTTGATAATTCTGAAATCTGAAACTAGGTAGAGCATCTGACTTATGTTAGAAGCGCTTATAGACTTAGGATTTGAAGCATCCTTTTTGGAGTAAGTCTTTAACCTTAGGCATTTCTACAGTCTTGTACTATAGAATCTAAGCCCTAGATTTTAAAAAAAATGTCAACTTAAAATCCTAATTAAATCTCAAAATTTAAAGCTAATGATAGGATGGTTGAAATGCATACTAGGCATCCCAATATCAATAAGAATTTCCTACATAATCGATTTCCAAAAATAAGTCTTTCCACTTTGGATCATTCCCATTAAAATTTTAAATATCATTTTGTTTGAAAACTAGCTAAAAAATCTATAAAAATAATAACTTATTTCTTTAATCCAGAGTATTCTTAGGACTATTCTCTTCATCCCTAAGATGTAATTAACTATAAAGGCTTTATCTTTATGGGGAACCATGAACCTACTTTAAAATAAACCTTGCTCTACTTTCCATGTAGTTCAGGGGAAAACTCTTTAATAAATGAAAACCCATTAGATTTAGAGTCTTTTATTAAATGATCATTCTATTATAGGATAACATGTTTATCTTGATAATATGTTTACCTTAATAATGCATTTGATCATCCAAATAAGAAATTCTAAAACCTATGTGGTGTCATAAATTTTCTCCATAAACATATGTTTGTTATCATCAAAATCAATCTCATATGAGATGGGGATCATGAAGTCAATTTTTAAGTCAAATATCTTAAGTCAAATCCAAACATATAGTTTAATTAATAAAAGAGATTTATAAAACTCCATTAAGGTGATTAAAATCATAAAAAATCATCTCTTAGAATCAACCTAAGGTTAAGGTTTGGGTCTTATCCTCCCTTCTTCCCTTATTAATACCAAATAAAAATGAAACTCGGGTAAAATTAATAGTGTAAGATAAAAATGCATTTTAAATTATTAATCATAAAATGTATCCTTCCATAATAAGGAGCTCAAACATTCATTACTAGATAATTCTAAGCATTAAAGCCTACTCAAGACATGTCATTAAACCTACACAAGGTAGAATGCTAAGTCACCAATCCTAGTCTTTGGTTAGTTGTTTTTGTCATGATGTTGTGTGTTTTTTGTGATATAATATTTTTGACTGATGTTAAGATTGATTATGGATGGGTGACCCAAGGCAATATGCTAAGTGTAAGTGTATGAAATATAATTATTTAATGTCGATGTATGTTAATTTAACCTCTATTTTGGTGTGTAATTAGATTTTATTTCATATATAAATATAATTTTGCAATAGGATTAGGATAAAAGCTAAGATTAAGGATAAGTAGTGGCTAGAAGGCTTAGACTTGGGAGGTTGTGATGATGAGTGCTCAAATCTAAGAAGAGAAGATGAAGATAAAGAATTGAAAACCCCATATTTTTATTTTTTATTTGTAAATTAATTGTAATTGAGTTATATAAAGGTAGAGCTACCAATTTTTTGGGTGTATGGTGATACCAATGATTTTTTTATTCTTTAATCAAATAATATTTGTTTGTTTTACTTTAATTATGTAATAGAAATAATAGAAATGGCATAATTATCATAGCTTCTTAAAATTTGATTTTATGTGGTAGATGCAATAGGCTCTTTAAGAAAATTAAATTTTCTTCTTCAATTAATTAATTTTAATTAAATTATAATTAAATCATAACCCTTTTGAAAGCCTAGATTTTAATGAGAGAAAAAATATTTAATAACCCTTAGCTCTATGGTTGTATGTTCTAACAACATGCATGCATCTTCTCTTTTAAATAGTCTCAACTCTTACACGATAAGGGACAAGACTTGACCTATGAGAGTCCTTGTAGTGGAGAACACCCTCCTCACTGATTTACCATAATTGTATTTCATCATACATTTAAGCATAAATCCTCAAGCATGAGTCCATAATATTGAGTTAAAAATGAAATAAAACTTGTATGTTTTTTTATTGCATTAGTTTAAATCATGATTTTCATATTAATGGATTTAGTCTCTTAGAGTTAGTTTATGACTCTAGATTCTTTCTTAAAGAAAAATAGCCAAGTCATCTTGCATTTACAAGACTTTCTCACATGGTTTTAAATCGTAGGTGTTAGACCACTCCATGCAGTTGTAAGTCCATAAGAGTCAGGATTGGTTAACTCTCTCTAGTGGAAGTGAACTAATACATCCCATCTTTCTCAAGTAGATTTAGGTTGAGCTTTTTGCTTGTGCTAGAGCACTTTAGATGTAGGTTCAAAGGCTTTATGTTTCTTCTTTTCTATGAGCATAAGTCCTCACCTCTTAGGCATTTTCATAATCTTAGGTTATTGGAATCTAAGTCTTAAGATTCTAATGAAATATTAGTTCAAATAAATATAATTTTCATATCCAAAAATATAAAGCCTCACTATAGGATATATCAAAGCACTTACTAGGCTTCCTAGCATTATGAGTGCTTCATACTTATCCCCTTCATAATCTATAAAGAAGTCTCTCCATTTAAAATCTCTTACTTGATTCCTAACAATTAATAATCCATTGACATCAATCTTTGTAATCTTTAAAGATATTAGTTGACTACTTTAATCAAAAGTATTCTTAAAATTTTTTATTTTCTAGGATGTAATTAACTATGGGGGTTTGCCTCCATAAGGAACTAAAGAACCTGACACAAATAAACTCTGCTTGACTTCATCCATGTAAAGTAGAAGAAAGATCTTTGGTATATAGATGCACCTTCCTTAAGAGTCCTTATTAGATTTTCTTAGTCCATTGTAGGGTGGCATTTCTATCTTTGAGATAGCATATCATTCCTTAGATGTCATACTCAATCATTTCAATAAGTACTCCCTAAGATCTGTGTGGTGTCACTCAAAATAAAAACACCATAACTATGTTTTTCATAGAATTACTTTAATTTCTCTAATTAATCCTCTTAGATAATTGATGACTAAGCCCACATTATTTGAAATATTGGCTTATTAGGCAAATGATTTTATCAAAATTGCCATTGCTTATGTCCCCAAAAAATTAGTAAAGATCATATATTAGTTGACTTTCTAGTTGTGCATCTTATACTTGTAAAACTCATTAAATGATGAACTACCTAATAAATAAATCCTACATGAAAGAAAATGAATGAGAATTATACTTTGATAGGGCATCATCTCTTGTCATGAATCTTGATCAAAAATCTTGTATAAACGCTAACATTAGCTTAATATTCATATATTTTGAAGGAGGATTATGAGGTATACCTTTATAGCCCAAACTAATAATGAAATAGAATATACTACCCTTATTATTGGCCTAGAATTGACTTTATGGATGTGCATTAAGAAAATCAAGATCTACAGAGATTCTTAATTAGTCATCAGGCAAGTAACCAGTATTTATGAAATTCTAAAACGTGGCTTACATGTTCACTATCAAAAGGTCATGCCACTCCTCAGGGATAGATGCAACTCTAATTAGAATTCCTCAATTCAAAATAGTAAAGCAAAGGAAAAAATTATATGATCCAAATAAACATATATTCGACAAACAACTTGTCTTATCTTTAACATCTCTTAATGAAGATTCAACACCACACACATCATGTTTAGTCTTAAGCATTTATGCATTACCATATAGTGATTAATAACAACAAATTATAGATTATCTAAAAAAAGGATTTCTTCTAAATGACCATTCAATATCTACACAAATTTAGTGGAGAGCATTATGCTTCACATGTCTTAATATCTTGTATCGATGATCATTTAATCAAATGGAGCTATTATTTAAACAAAGAATAATACAAAAAAAGGTTATAATTGACGTTGATTAGGGGATATGTGGATCTAATCAATCTAGTTTAAAAATACAAATAAAAGTAAAGAGACTAAACTAATATTATCTTATTAAAAGTCAAGATTGTATTCAGTCTGCTGGAAGATGCCATCATTGTCAAATTTATGATCGAATACCGTATATGCTTCCAAATATCCTACATCTAACTATCATCACTTTCCCTCTCAAATGTTGAGGGATAGATATAATTTGGCCAGCAAAACCTCCTTCATTTAGAGGTTAATAATAACGATTATTTTTTTAAGGCTAAAGCCATACCCTTAAAATAAGTTATAACTAACAACATGTTATAGTTCATGAGACCATATCATTTCTTAATTTGGCATACCACAATTATTTTTTATAGCTAGCCTTAAATTTACTAAGTTAAATCAATTTTCTAATCTACATAATATTGATTGGTAATATTCAACTATTTATTACCCAAGCACCAATGGCTTAATCTTTCAACAAAATTTTGATAAAATTATTAAAGAAAATACTATCTTCCAATAAGCAAGAATGGCTTGATAAGCTACCGATGCTTTTTTGGGTTTACTATATATTTGACTCTTACCCAAATGATTCCTTATGTATTAACATTTGGGGCAAAAGCAATCTTTCCCTAAGAAGTAGAGTTGCCAACATTATACATGTCATTTCCTATCAAATTTGAAAAACATCAAAATATCAAACTCTAGTTAGAGAAGTTGAGAAATCTTTATGAACTTTTTTTGTAAGCCCAACAAAATTTAGAACCATATCATGCTCAACTAACATATGCACATGACAAACTACTCTATCTGAAGACATTCATTATTGGGATCTTGTCTTAATCTTCAAAAGACATATTATTTCATGCAAAAAAATTGATTAAAAAGTTTAAGCCTATGTGGCAAGGCCCTTTTGTTGTAAAAGAACCGTATGAAGGAGGGGCATATCTTTTTACAAATAAATATTGTAATTGTTGACCTCATTTCTGGATGAGGTTAACATCATTATTAACCCTAGTAATTAAGACACCTAATCAGAGTAAACCATTTTGGGATTTAACTTAACCTAATAAGACATGTGAATCCAAACTAAACTCATAATTGAAATCTAAAATCTAATCAAGCTTAGATCAAAGTAATTGGGGTGGTTAACCCATTAACCTACCTTAGCTCAAAATTACTTAAACCCAAAGAAATTCAAATAAAATCAAAACAAATTGAAATCAAATCAAATAAAATAATAAAAGTCATGCATGAATATAAATGGGTCTAAAATAAATCTAAATGAGGTTCAAGAAGGTCGGTCATATCATTTAATCTAAGGTTGATGATGTGGGCCCCACTAAGTCAAAGTTCAATTCACTAAAAATTGACCAAATTAAATCATTCTAATAACTAATATTCACCCTATGTGCCTAATTAAACCTGATTAGAGTTAAACAGATTTTAATTAAGTTAAATTGATCATTTGACTCAATTAAACTTAATTTAACCCATTTAAATCAAAAAGGGTTAAAAATCAAAATCAAGCCCAAATCCCCTAAAATTCATCAAATAATAATACCATAAATAATCAAACAAATACAATTAAATCCTAAATCTTGATCTAGTCCATCAGAAGGAATAAACTAAGCTAAGACAAAATGAAAAGATACCTAAGTGAACTAACTCAAGGCATTTATACCTAAACCTAATTTAAATAAGTTTTTTTAACTCATGAATCATTATAAGCTTGATTTGGATAACTAATCATTAATTCAAAAGGATGAATAATAAGAATTTATCACACTTAAGACAATCTAAGTCAAGGTAAACCTAAATAAATCAAATTTAAGCATTTGAGCTTAAACCCAAACTAATCCCATTAGAATTCATGTAGACTCATTCTAGGGTGAATTTAAAGTGATTAATAGTCTATATTAAAGGGTATAAAGAGGTCTCAAGTCACCCAAAAAAACAAATGCCATGGAGTCAAGCCAAACCAAGCCTAATCCCCCCAAATCCCTCCAAAATGCCTTCCATGTGTGCAATCTCAACTACTCTAGGGATTCAAATGAAAGTTTTAACTTCCTCATAGCCTTTAAGCTAATGATTAGAGTATGACTCTATGGCTGGTGACCTCCAAGAAAAGCCTGTAAGGAGACATCTCTACTAAGCTTAAAAACACAAGGGAACATCTATTTTTTCTCTTCCTTGGATTCCATCACCTTCTCCAAGTGAAATTGAATTCAAACACACCTTTCCCTTCATCCCAAGCTTCCCAAATCATTCCCAACACCATATTCGAATGATTTGTGGTGGACGTCAGTCTCCATCATGATTTAGAGGGAGGCAAAGCTTGATTCTTTTTCCAAAAGCTTCACCTCAATTCCTTGAGCAATTTCAAAGTGCAAACCACCACTGAGACCCCATGTCTGAGGTATGGTCAAAATTGACCTCTTATAAATTTAGCATTGATCATTTGTAAAATGAATTTGGCCTTAAGATCAATCAAACTGTATAGATCCATTTCAAATCATGCTCGATCATTTTGTAATCTTGTGATTTCATTATGTAGATTACTGATGATTTAGCCATGAAAAGTGGATGGCTCACGCCTTGGTTGAAGAAGAAAAAATCGCATATTGTTTCCTTTGTTAAATGAATGACCATAATTTAGCTAGACTGATTGAATAATCTCCTTAAGGAAATCATGGGTTGATCTAGAGTAGTTCGATCTTTGATCGAATGGCTGGAATCAAATCACATTCCCACTACCATAATAATGCAGGATCCACATGGTTCTGCATTGCCAAATCACACGTCATCGTGTGTAAAGTGGCATTGCATCTATACCACATGGTGCTAACTATTTTAAAGAGAATATTTGGGTTTTTTTTGGATTTACAAAATATAGAAAAACATGAGAAACTTAAAAAAATTCATAAAACATAAAGTACTTTACAAAAAAAAATGCAAATAAGGACTCTATGGATTCATCTAAGTGAGAGGAATCTATTAAACCCAAAATCCCAAAATTTTATTAGGTATTTTAAAGTTAATTTGAGTTTAATTTAAAATAAACAAACTTAAATTAAACTTAAATTATTAATCTAATTATTTTGAAACTTCAAGGGATTGACATTTTGGTTAAAATACACCTTATAAAAAAAATTTGAGAATTTATTGAGAATTAAAATAGAAGATATAAAATTTTCAAGTCATAAGCCATAATTTAGTGAAATTAATTAATATTAATTCAATAAGATTGGAAAAGTATAAACACAATTCAATGATCATAATGAATAATGAGTCTAAAATTATCATTAGAATTCTAAACTTAATAAACTTTAAAATGATTTAATTAGGCAACTCAATGAATTAATTAATTCAATTGATTGATCCAATCTTCAAAAAATTATACTAAATCAACAAACTCCAAAAATTCTAATTATACACTCTGGATTCATCTTCTAGAGAGAATTAAGAAAAAATTAAAACCTTTAATTAATTCCTGATAATTTAGGCATAATTTAAAATTTATTAAAATAATTAAAACTTTTATTAGTCCTAAAATATATATCTGATTAAGATGAAACTTTAGAGATATTAAATAAGCAAAAGAACCCACATAAAAATATCAAAGTCAAATGGCCTCTAGATCAATAGTTAAAATTTTAGATTCTAGGTCAATTTAGATCAAATAATAAATAAAAATATATAAATTATGAAAATTAGTTAAATCAATTTAAAACATCTTAAACAACATCAGAGGACTCTAGGAAAATTTTATAGTCTCTAAAGTTAAAAAATAATCTCATTGATTCTTCACTTGAGTTTATGGAATTAATTAAAAGCAAGAAATTAATCAAATTAAAATATTAAATTATCAAATTAAGAATAAAATAAACATTTAATTGAAAATTAAAACCAATTAATCCCTAAATTTCATATATAAATATGGAATTAATTAACATTGAAACTACTTTAACCTTACTTAATATCAAATGAAAGGCATCAATGATAAATAAGTATGAATGATTAAATTAAATCATTTAATTTAAATAACATAAAAATAACAAAAAAAGGCCTAGATTAGGTTTGACACCTAAATAGTTCATTCCTTTAGATATCTTATGCTATAATCAATAGTTTAATATTAATAAGATAGATTTATCTTGAGAAATTTTATCAAACAAATGAATTAAATAGGCAATTACATTCATGTAAATCTAAATGAAACAAATAATTTGAATAATGAAATCAATGCCTTTAAAGTAAGTTTAAATTAAACATTAATTTTAATAGCTTAGATCATTCAAATTTAATAAACATTAACATTAATGAAATAAGTGAATAACACTAATGAAATCAAAATCTAATGAACTAAACCAAAACATGTGAAATTAGTAACCATTTATACTCTAAATCTTAATCAAATCAAAGAAATATAAATTAAATATAAACTTAAATTATGAAACTATATATAATAATGTTTATCTTAAACAACCAACATAAAATCTAAATAAATAATAATCAATCAGCCAAATGATTAAACTTTTAATTGACTATTTTAAATTCTAATTAAAGTTACAAATTGGTTAAATTAAAGAAACATTAATAAAATTAAATAAAATTTAAATAAAAGAAGAATAAAATCTTTAAATTCCAACAACATTTAAAAATAATTAAACAACATATACATCAAGCTCAAAGAAGAAATTAAAGCTTAATCAAATTAAATCTAACTCAAATAAATCATTCAATAAAATTAAAAAAAGACTAATTACGATACTTATGTTCTTAGTTTGATTACTAGAATGGATCTTTATCTTGGGATGAAAATTTTATTATATTAAGATTAAAATGTTAAATGAAATGGGTTCTGCTCAAAGCATAATTTATTCTATTCTTCATTCTTTAAAAACTTAAACACAACTTCAACACAAATATAACCATCAAGTTGGAATAAAATCTAAAAGTAATTAAATTCTTTAAATTGATACTTCCCAATAGATAATTGAACAAATCCAAAAAATAGAACAAAGAAAACTTATTTAGATAATTCATTAAAAATAAAACATTTCATAATAAGCTATCATATGGTATATACTCTGAGATCAAGCTACTAGTCCAAAGAAGGTGTTGATACCTCAAATCTCTAGTTTAACAATGACACATACCTATGAAAGAAAAAATTATGAAAATACAAGATTAAATTTTAAACCGAATCAAATTCAAACAAAACTTAATGTAGCCATACCCACAAGCCCTCTCTTGCACACTAGATTACTAGGTCAGCGATCTTAGATTTAAGTTAGGTTGATGATCTTGATGTTCTATGATGTGAAATATTTTTCTTATTTTGTGGTAATATTTTACTATATATCTAGAAATTGTATGCTTGTGTAGTGAAAAATTTCTATAAAGTCACCTTTCAAATTGGGAGAAAAGAAAGATAAGACTATAAGAATTCATCTTTTGGGATGCCATAGATCATGTGCTTTTTTTGAGGTGATCATGACATTAAGGAGAGGTGTATTCTAAAGATAGAACTCACCATACAATGGACCTAATCACCAAAATAAGGACTCTAAGGATGTTGGGTCTTCAAAGTGTACTAGAGATTCTTCCCTACTTTACATGGAAAAGTAAAGTGGTTTATTTTAAACTTGTTAAAGTTCCCTATGGCAAGCTCCCATAGTTAATTACATCCTAATGAATGGGGATTCCTGGAAAACTCTAGATTAAGGTAAATGATCATTATCTCTAAAGATTTTAATAGAAAGGTTTATCAATGATTGTTTATTTTTGAAGATCAAATGGGATTGATCAAAGAGAGATTTATTATCAAAGGAATGGAGATAAGTAGGAGATACTCACGATGCTAGGAAACCTAGAGCATCTCAAACTATCTACGGGCTTTATATTTTTGAAATTTATTTAATTTGTTTGAGTTGGATTTTCATTAGAATGTTAGGGCTTATAATTCCATAATACAAGGTTATGGAAATGCCTAAGAGGTGAGGATTTATGCTTAAGGCCCACAAAAAGGAAAAGCAACCTCAAAACCTAAATCTAGGGAGCTTTGGCGAGGGCCAAAAGTACAACCTAAATCTAAGGCAAAAAATGGATATTTGATTTGCCTCCACAAGAGAAGACAAACCACCTGACAGCTTGGACTTACAATCGCTGGGCGGTGACCGCCAACTAATTCTTTCTATGATTTTAAATTCATGTAAGAAATTCATATGTTTAATGCAAGATAGTTAGGCTATTATTATTTAGAAAGAGACTAAGTCCTTAAACTCATTCCCTAAAGAGACTAGATCATGTAAAAGGCATGCTTCAAATGACCTAAATCTAATGCAATTCAAATTTCATTTTTATTTTTATTTTAGACAATCATTTTGACTCAAGATAATAGGATTCATATGCCTAATGCATGAGAAATAAAGTTATTGGCCAAAATCAGGGAGAAGGGAGATGGTGTGTTTCCACCATGGCTCTCACAGGTCAAGCAAGTTTCACTGATAAAGGTGGAAGCCCTTCAATCAAGAGTGAAATAAGATGCATTTGTGCATGATGTTATAAAATAAATACTCATCCAGCTAAGGGGTTGCTAATTCTTTTATCTTAATTTTAAACCTAAGCTTTAGGTGAGATTATGAGTTGTTTATTTTTAGTTTTAAATTGTTAAGTTTGGTAAAAGATTTATTTTTTTCCTAAGAGACTAGGAAAAGGATGCCACTTAAATGCATAAGATAAATAAATCATCAATCAACTTATAAAGCTAAGTGCAAAGAATAAGAGGCCGATTGTGGTTAGGCACCACCGCACAAATCCAAAAACAAATTAGGTAGCTGAGCTCTACACTTATACAACCTGAATTACAAATGAATTACATACTATTAAGCAAGGAACACATTATTATAGGGGTCTTCAAGCTTCATTTATTCATTCTTCTTTTCTTCATTCTTCTTCGGTTCTTTCTTTTGGATGGTTGGAAGGTGGATGCTCTAAGGCCTCACATGGTGCATAACAATGATTCCAAAATCCTAATTGCAAAATTTACATGAAAAGGAAAAATAAATCTAGCTAACACCTGCAAAATAAAGGTTAGCTAAACAAACCACCAAATCCTAAGCATGTACATTGGTGACTAAGTCCACCTGGCCTATGGATTATGCTTAGGGGTATAAGCACCTACAAGCAAAAGCATAATATATTTTTATTTATGATAGTGCCCCTTAAGCACAATCCCCTGTAGAAAATAATTGTTAGACTAAGATCACCTTACCATTCATTCTATGAGCATATACCCTAACATCTAGTCTAAAACATATATTATAAAATAAAATAAAGAATCAAACCATGCACTTCCCTAACCTAAAGCTAGAAGTGGGGACTTAGGCTAATTTGTGTGCTTTTAAAGTTTGTATGGTAGACTTTGCTATGGCTTTAAGTTAGAGTTTTCTAAGTGTGAAAATATGTTCAACTTAGAGTAGGGTTTTATTTAAGTTTTTTAATGGTTTTACATCGATTATATTTCATGTTTTGATTAGGTTAAGATATGAATTAAGCAAGTTAATTAACCCTTACCTACACCACCTTAGCATAGTTAACCAAGTACTTATGAGCCAATTAGATGACTTAAAATCTCACAAGAAATTTAAATTTTCAATGCACTTAGGAAGAAAAAAGGGGCCTAATGCAATTTGGCTCATGATTAATGGTTGCTATTTTAGCAATTTCAAAACACCCTTCACACATATGAATTGTGTTTTGATTTTCTTAATTTAATTTAGGCTATTAAACACCCAAGCATCTACCAGTAGATTCAGAAGTTTTTTAAAAATTTTAAAAATTAATTAAGGGGATAATTAGTGAATTATCCCTTAATTAATATAAGATTATGGAGAGAAAAGGGGGTTTATGGAATAGCTTAGGGGAAATGTGAAAAATTATTCCCTAAACCTCCTTTCTACTGGATCTGACTTGAATCAACTCTAATTATGGATTAAAACCATTAATCACATCTTAATTATTCTTGCTTAGATTAAGGGAGTAATTAGGAAACACATATGTAATTCCTCCAATTAAGCCTTTAATAGAACTTAAGAAAATTAGGGGAGGCAGAGGTCATCCCCCAAAACAAACCCAAGAAGTTTGGGATTAATCAAAGGCTTAATTAAGAGGTAATTAACAAAATAAAATTTCCAATAAAACCCAAAATCAGAGAAAAATGTAATTCAAAATACTTTAAAATGATTTTTAAAATATTTTAGGTTAAATTATCTTTTCATAAGATTTTACCTCATATTTTATTGAATGTTTTTGAGAGAGATATGAATTTTAGAAGATCAATAGATTAATTAGACTTAATTAAAATCCTTAACTAATCCTTCAGATCACGACACACGCATGGTGGTGCTTTACATGCATGATGAGCATCCCACTTAAACATCCTATCAGGTGATGGCATGATGGTGGGATGTGCTTTGATCTCTACTGTCTGATCAAAGATTGGACGACCAAGGATCTCCCTGTAGTTTTAAAAGGGATAAAAGAATTTTTAAACATGGGAATAATCTCAATCGTCCATCCAAAATGCATGGATGGATGGCCAAGATCTCTTTAATTCTTCCTAGGCTCAAAGAGACCATCCATGATCTAGGGAAGATCGAGCTTGATTGAGCTTGGATTAAAATAAAACTTTACACACACCATCTAAAGCCAATAAGGAACAAATCCAACGGTGGAATTTGCATGACTTGAAAATTCCTTTCACAAAAGACCAAGACCTCCTATGCTAGGTGGTTAGAAAATTCCATACCACCGGCACTCGAGATCGATGAGGTAGCTTCGTCTAGTGGAGATAAAGCCCTGTTGAAATTTCTAAGCCTTGGGGTTGAGTGGTTTTCTCTATAGACCAATACCACTTGATGTCACTTGCGACTTTGATCCAATTGCTTCTCTCCTTACTATGGGAACTCAAGTGGATGCTTGAATGTGCTCAAATTGATCCTTATAAGAAGTGTACAAGAGGAATTGGAGAGGTTTTTAGTGTGGAGAAAGTTGGAAGTTCAAATGAGCTCCCCTATTTTCTAATGGAGAAAATTGAGAAATCTCAAATTCAAATCCCTTTTAGAATGCTTAGAAGGCTCTCATCTTTCCTAACACTCTAGGGCTTGATTGAATTGGGAATGAAGTTTTGAATTGAATTAGGGGAGTATATATCTCCCATGGAAATGGACGACACCTCCCTTGCTATTTTGATTCAATTGACCACAGAGAGTTTGTTTAGCTATTTTAAGTTGGCACATGGTTGGTTGGATGTCTTAAGTGGATTTCCAACCTCCCATGTGCATTCAATTAGGTGGAGGAGGGATTTGGAATGAGCTAATTTGACCCATGGGGTTGGTTTAGCCTTGGGTCCATTTGGGCTGACCCAAACCCATTGGGTTGGGAGCACCACTCTTCATTAGGTCCCCTTGAGCTATTAGGAAGGCATCAAGTGGATATGAAGAGGGCATGACCAAATTGCCCATAGATTAGGCCAAAATTTATTCTATGGCTTAGGGTAGAATAGTCATTTTGTTAATTTATAAATTTGGATAAGTTGGGTATGTGAAAAAACTAGGGTTGGCCAAGTTTCATGACATTTGGAATTCATTTGATAAGGTTTGCCTCATGTTGACCCATTTAGGTCAAAATGGGTCAACTTGGGTCAAGTTGACCAATTGGTCAAATTAGGTCAAACCAAGGGTTGTGTCAAGTTCATATGACCATTTGAAATGTTTTGGTGGTTTTTGTTTGGTTCAATTTGGTTTAGTTTTGAATTTGGCTCATATGACTTCATTTAGGTCAAATGGGTCAAGTTGACCTATTTGACCCATTTGACCTATTTGAGGTAGGTCAAGGGTAGGTATAGGTTTGGTTAGTCATATGGAGTGGATTGATATCTTTATTTCCAATCAATTTTGGATAAGTTCAAATTTGGCTCAACATGACCCTTTAGGTCAAGTTGGGTCTAAGGTCAATTGGCTAGTTAGGTCTAGTTTTGAGGCTTTGGTCAAGTTCAACAAGTGATTTGGAATGAACTTGACCATTGGTTTGAGTCAATTTGGCTTAGATCAAGTTTTGACATATTTTGACCCTTTAGGTCAAGTTGGGTCAACTTGGGTCAAGTGGCTAGGTTAGGCTCAAATGTTGACTTAGTCAAGTTCAAACATAGGTCATGAATGAACTTAGATCAATGGTTTCAATCAATTTGGCCTATAGTGGATTTTGGCTATGTTAGGTTTCATTTTTGGTTAGCTTGACTTGGTCAACCCTTTGGTTTGACTTGGTTTGGCCCAATTTGGTTGGTTGATCATCCCATGATGATTGTTGATCAAGATGTGAGGCAAAGATGAGTTTGGTTCAATCCAATTTGGTTAGGATTAGAATTTGACTCATAAGGGTACTTTAGGTCACTTTGAAGTGAGCCTAAGTGGGTCAAATGGCTTGGTCAAAGCTTGATTTGAAGTTGATTGAACTTGTATATGGACTTATGATTGAAATATAAATCCATTTGCAAGTTGTTTGAAGTCAAATGGGTTTTGATTCATTTGACAAATTCATATTAAAAGGAAGAATATGAAACAATTTGGGGTTTGATTTTTGAATTGGATTTTGATTTGGTGATTGAAGTTTATGTTTATATATGGGTTCATGATTGTAGGGTTGGTTGAATCATGAATGAAAATCAAGAGTTTGGCTTGATTTGAAGTTAATTTGGATAAGTTCAAGGTTTTGAATTGAAAGGCTTAGATTTAATTTTGAGTTGATTTGAGTTTTATTTTTGGAATTGGTTTTGATTGTTTGAATTTATATTTTATTTATATATGTGAATATAAATAAGAATATAAATTGATCATGAGAAAATTTCAAGGATTTGAAGTGGTTTAATCATGATTTGGGCTAAGTCCATTAAAGGGAATTTAAAGGACTTAGGAAAATTTGGAGTTTGAAGTTTGAATTTTTGATTTGGTTTGATTGATTTGAATTTATATTTCATTTATATATGTGAATATAAATGAGAATATAAATGGATCATGAGAAAATTCCAAGGTTTTGAAATGATTTGATCATGATTTAGGCTAAGTCCATTAAAAGAATTTAAGGACTTAGGAAAGATTTTAGATTTGGAATTTGATTTGATTGATTTGATTTGATTGATTTGTATTTATATTTCATTTATATATGAGAATATAAATAAGAATATAAATGAGTTATGAGAAAATCTCAAGGATTTGAATTGGTTTAGATCATGATTTAGGCTAAGTTCTTAAGAAGAGATTAAGGACTTAGGAAAATTTCATGAATTGATTTGAAATTTTGAGTTTAATTTGATTGGTTTGAATTTATATTTCATGCATATATGTGAATATAAATGAGAATATAAATGAATTATGAGAAAATTTCAAAGATTTGATTTAGTTTGATCATGATTTTGGACAAGTCCTTTAAGGAAAATTTAAAGGACTTACAAAATTTTTGGATTTAGGAATTTCATTCATGGGCTTCAAACATGGATTTTGATCATGGATTTCAATCATAGATTTCAATCTTATGGAGTTGATTTGAGTTTGGATAAAATTGAATAAGATTGAATTGGAATTTGAGAAAATTAATTAGGATTGATTTATAGTTTGACTTGAAGGAAGGAAGGTGAGGAGCAGTTCATGCTAAGGGTAGGCAAATTTCCTAACACCCATAAGGCATAACCTATTGCTATGGTTAACCCTTCTAAGTCTTCTAGGGCTAGGTTGAGTGTCCACCTAATCACTAGATGTGTCTTAAGACTAAGAAACTCTCAAAGTCTAAGAGGAATCTTATGTCTAAGAGGGAGGTGTTGAGCTCATCCTAAAAAAGAGGTCAATAGCTTGTTAATTTGACTATTAGGGAATTATTTTAGCCTAACACTATTTTCTACAAGAGATTGTGCTTAAATGGACCATTGAAATAAAAATAAATAAATGCTATTTGCTTGTAAGTGAAGCTTAAGTCTTAAGCATAGCACAATAGGATAGGTTGGCTTGGTATACATTATTGCTAAGCTTGTATGTTTGGGATATAAATTATTAGTGTGTTGTATGTATTTCCTGACGATTATTTTATAGGGATTAATAATTTATTTTGAAATTTTAAAATGTAAATTGAGCATAGAATTTTGTTATGATCTGCAGGGTCTAGAAATAGTAGGACTTTTACCATTGGTCCACTATGAAGCTTGTGGAAGTTCCTAAAGAAGGTGACAATCTTAGATGAAAACCCTAATAGATCAAAATTTTAGTTGTAAGTTGAAAAAGGGTAGATCTCAATCCATTTTTCTTTTCTTCAGAGTGTACAACTCCACTATTTTATTAATTTAATTTGGTTTGAATTATTTTAGGTTGTGTAATAGAAATGCATTTTTTCTAAGTTTCTTTCTGATGTGTTCTATGATAAAAGCCTAGAAATGTTAGACTTTAGAAAAATTAAATTTTCTATCCCACTAAATTAAAATAACTTAAATATAAAATACAAATTTATAACCTCACCTTAACTAAAACCTTAGGTATAACTTAAAAATAAGTATAAATAATTAGCTATTGTGAATCATATAATCATATTATTCATTTCTCTTGAATGTGGCCCTTCACCCATTACATATAAGGGGCATCTAACTTTTGAGGATGACCACCCTTAATGGGAAAGTGTGCCTTCTTGTTTTGATTTGGCTCATGACTGCTTTATAACTACATCTCATTGTTGGTATGAATTGCACAGTTAGGCTTTAAAAAATGAATTATGAATCAAACTACATAAAAGATGAAATTTGTTGCATTAGTTAGGTATGTAATATGATAAATATCATCTTTTGGTTAGGTAATGAGTTTAAATTCCTAGCTTCCTCTCTAAATCCAATAGCCCAACCATATTGCATATATAACACTACAATCACTTAGGTGCAGTTAGCTGGCAACACTTCTAAGCAGGTTCATTTATCTCTAGTAGGAAAATAACCAATAATTCCCATAATTTACATTAGGTCTAGCTTTCGACTTATGTTAGAAGCATTTTAGACTTAGGATCTGAAGCATCATGTTTGAATAAGTCTTCAATCATTAGATGTTTCTAGTCTTGTGTTATCAAAATCTAAATCATAGATTTCTAATAAAATGCAAATTCAAAATTTTATTAAATTTAATCTTAAGAATATAAAGCTCAATGATAGATAGTTGAAGTGCAACGGGCATCCCAAGATCTATATGTTTTTCTACTTAATCTTTATTGGCCAAAAGAACTCTTCCTCTTTGAAGCATTCCTATTGAATTTCAAAATTAAACATTCACATTCTTTAAGAAAAATTTGAAATCCATTGAAAAAAGTTAATTTCTTTAATCAAGAGTGTTCTTAGAAAGAGATCCCTTCTTCATAAAAGGTAATTAACTATGGGGCTTGACCTTATAGGAAATATGAACCCGACCTAAAATAAATCTTGTTCTACTCTATGTAGTTCAAGGGAAAACCTTTGGAATATTAAAGACCCATTAGCATTAGGAGTCCTTATCAACAAATCAAATCCATTTTAGGATAACTTTTTTTTCAAGGAAAGGGAAACTTTACTGATCACTTTAAAGTACACGTAATCCAAAATATAAAAGAGTAACTAAGTGTTACCAATTGATAGTTCTAATGTAAGGTAAGTTGATGTTTTCAATGTCCACAAGAAATTTCAGTTGTGATCTATGGATTTTGAAATGCATAACGATTGTGTGGAGGCTAACCTCTTGGCCAGCATATCAGAAAAATGGTTTCCCTTCTGATGAATATGTGAAATGTATATGTCAAGAATTTTCAACATCTCCTTTAGTCTTTTGATCTCATTAGTTAAGAACAGAGGTGTGTTATGATCATTGCTCTCTTGAAAATGTAGATAAGTGTTTTAGAATGTTTCAACTAATAATGTGCCAAATGGATGGAGGCCATTTAGATAGCATGGCTACACCACCTCAAAGATGAAGAGGGGAATGACCAATAAGTGGCAAAAAAGGAGAAGATGTTCACCTTGTGTTCTCAAAAATCCCAACAACTACAATAACCTTATAATCATGCTTCCATCAATATTAATCTTGATCCTTCTATGAGTTAGTTTTGCCAAATCACTAGTTCCTAGATTTTCTTGTTTCTCTTTTCATGTTCTCTTGGTTTGCTAAGGCTCACATTCCCAAATGAATTTCTAATTCTTTATAGTTCCATAGCTATGTACCTTCTTTAGATTGGATTTAGTATTTATGATGATAAAATCTTCTATTATTATGATACTCTCATGTTTTCCTCATTCCTAGCCAACCGGATAAATCATAGTAATTAATGATGTGACAAAAGAGATGTTAACCGCCATGTTTCCTTTAGTCCAATCAAGTAACTCTAGTAGGGATTTTGCATTATAGGTCATGTCCAAATGGAGTATATCAGTAAACTCATTCCATGCCTTTTAATGAAATTGCAATGAATAAAATAGCATGATATGCTTTCTTCCTCATTCCTATACAGAAGGTAGATTGAAGGTAGCTTTAATCTCTTGCATTTGAGAATATTATTCATAGGGATTAAGTTGTGAATCAGTCTCTAACAAAAGAATGAAATTGAGGGTTTAATAGTAGAATTCTAGATCTTGTTACTCAAGGGAAGTTTTCTCCATGCCACTAGCTATTATTGATCAATTTAGATATGGAAACTAGGTTGGTTTTAACTTTAATAACTAATTTATCCTTTTGGAAGCATCATTTGGTATAGTGTAGATTTCTTCACCAAATTTGTAGTGGGAGATGTTCTCTTAACATTGATTCATTCCATTTTAGACCTTGCCAAAATTAACCACACTTTGAGAAGTATTTGGTCTTTCTACTAACAACCATTTGAAATGAGCATCTTCCCCATCTAGTGGTCATTCTAGAAGTCAATCATACCATCACCAAATCTTAGAAATAAGATCTTCATCTCTTTTAGCATCCATTATTGGATAACATGTTTATTTTTCAAGATAATATATTTATTCCTTATTATCTTATTTGATTATCTTCATAATAAATTATTAGAATCAATGTGGTGTAATAAATTTCCTCACAATAGTCATCTCTTACCATCTATAAATGGAAGATTTTAAAGAAAGGTTACTCATAAAAAAATTATCTTCTACTTTGTTTTTTTAATTAATAGTTGAAATCTTAATATATGACTTCTTTTAGGAAGAGAAGTGACAACAATCTTAACTTTATTCCTATTGGGCTAAACCCAAAATTTTTTTGGAATACATTTAGTTGTTATTCCTATCTTTATAGAGATTAACATTATAGAATCGTGAATCTATAAGAAAATATTTTTCCTTCCAGAGAAGTTAGAAGACTAGCCTTCTATGCTTGACTATGAACTTAATGTTGAGACACTACAACAATAATTATTATAGAATCCTTAACCAAATATTATACTTCAATCTCCACTACAGTTCCATTTAATGTTAGAATAAGATCCTCTAGCATACATTGTTATAAATCATTTGTTCTGATTGCAAGATCCAAAGATCTTCATCATTATGGATGAAGTTTAAGGCATACTAATTTAAAATAAGATAACAAGCTCAATTAGTCAAATTCAATTGATTGATGAGTTGTATTTAAGATTAAAAGTAGTGTTGGAAACATATTTTGCAATTGTCCTCTTAGGAGTTTAGCTAATGTATGCAAAATAATCATAGCCCTAGTCTAAAGAATGGCATATACTAGAAGCCCAGCTAGCTCTTGGCTCACCAAATAGGGAAAAATGAATCTACCCTACTAGATTCTTAAAATGTGATTACTTCATTAAATCTAGTTGAGACTTACTAGCAAATGTTATATTTTTTTTTCAAGGGAATAAGAAATTTTATTGATTACTTAAGGTTTTAGACAAAAAAAGTAAAACAAAACTTACAAGTATTTATTTTTAATGTAAAGCATGTTTAGGTTATCAAATTTGAGTAGTAATTGTAATCTATTTTCTAGTGAAGATGAGAAAAGAAAAGCATCTTTTAGAGTGCCTTCCTTGGCCAAGAAGTCAGCTAGTTTATATCCTTCCATGTGAATTAAATTTGGGGTGGGGGGAGTGGGTGGATTACATTCTCATTAGACTCCAAAATATTAAGAAGAATTATATAGTTTGATGCAAGCCAAATATGTCATGATCCAAGAAATTTGTAATCAAAAGTGTTGTTAGATGGTCTAACAATTTAGCATGGAGAATATTGTGAGACAAATACGGCATGTAAAAGATGAGAATACACCTCTCCTCATAGTTTTTTATTACAAATCCAATAGTTTTGACTACACATTCATTGGACAAGCAACCAAGCAATTTTAGAGGGTTATGTAGGCACAATTTGCAAATAATGATTATTCCCAATATATGTGGTTGTTTGTTAGGCATCCAAAATGAAATTCCTTGTATATCTAACTCTTGATCATAATAAATGTTTCCTCCACTTTATACCTTGTGATGTTGTCCTTATGATTGCTCCTCATGACCCAAATGAACAAAAAAATAATTAAAGGTGTTATAGTTCTAATATGTCTATTTAGATTTAGAGTGTTGGTAAGTTTCCAGCTCATTATTATTTCAAGAATGGAGTGGAATAAGGATTTTCATATAAGAATGTTAAACAATTCATAAACTTTATCCCAAAAAAACCTACTATGCCTGTAGTTAATAAAGAGATGTTATATTATTTCATCCTTAGCTAAACAAAGATAGTAGATTGAAGGTAATTTTAATCCCTTGAGCTTTAAAATGTCATCAATTGGGAGTAAGTTATGTAGAAGCCTACAATTGAAGAAAAACATGGATTGTTTTAAGATGTTATTCCATATGAACCTTCCCTTAGAAAGTAAATGGTCCACCGTGTTCATCTTGTTATATAAGGTTTTTTGTGGCTAATGATGTTTTCCTTGTGCATTTTATGAAAAGCTTGTATAATTTGATGATTTTGATTAAATTGATGTAATTTGTTTACAAATTTCTTAACCAGAATGGTTTGAGTTTTTTATTGTCCCATGATACATTACACCAAAAATTAAACACTTAATTATCTTTAAAGTTTACTTCCAATGCCAAAGTTAGATAATGATCTATCACCAAACCAATGTTCCTTCCAAAAATTGATATTCACATGACCAATATCCCAGAAAGTGAGGCCTTTCATAAGATTCTAGGTTTGTAAGTCCTCAGCATGAGTGGTGACTTTTATTGCGTGTCACCTTCTATAATTTTAGGTGGAAAACGTTTTCCCACCAAAGTGAGTCGTTAGCTCTGAATCTAATCTATAGTTTAGTGATGTTACATTTTTTATTATCAACCATTATTATGAGACCCAAACCACCATTATCATATAGTTAGCATCTTGTCTTTTGGATGACCCAATTAATAGTATTCCTATTTGGATTCCATAAGAATTTATTAAAGATTTGTTCAAATCCTATGGTGAATAGCAGTGGGAATTTTTTCTACTTGAGCCATATAAAGAGAGAAATGAGTTAAGGATACTCTTAATAAGGGTTAGCCTACCTCCAAAATATAGAAATTTGTTTTCCCATGATTGAATTCTTTTTTGTATTTTGTTAGTAAGATCATCATATAGATTATAAATTATTCCACTATTGACTATGAGATACTTGATTGCGAAGTTAGCTTTTATAAAGCTAGTGTAGTCCTTAATCTAATTAATCTTTTTTCAAAAGATATTTTTTTCTTGGGAATAATTGGCATTTTGATTTGTCGAGGCACATACCCAACACTATTTTAAATTCCTTGGTAAATTTCATGATATGTATTATTTCTTGCTACCACTAAAGAAAATGAGTATATCATTATCAAAAGCAAGGTGAGAGACATTAATATGAGCTTTTATAAAGTAGCAGAGAATATTACTATCTTTGTAAGCTTAAATGAGGATTTTTGAAAGGTAGTCAAGTGCTAGTATGAAGAGAAAAGGTGCTAAATGGTCTCTTTGCTTCACATCTCTATTAGCTAGAGAAATCCATTAGGGAACCATTGATGATAATGGTGTAATGATTTTCTTCAAGGAGTTTTTAATGATGTTGCGCTAAAACCTTGTATTTTTAATATATCTAGATAAAGTTCCATTTGATTTGGTCAAATTCCTTCATAATATCTAGTTTTATAATCAAATTAACTCCCATACACTTCCTATCAACTTTCTTGATGAATTCTTGAGCAAGAAAAAACATTATATTATTAGTCTACCTTTAATGAAGGTTGCCTAATTTGTTGAAATAATGGATGGGATAAGATGTTGGATGCAATCAATAAGGATTTTGAGAATTAACATGCTTTTTAAAAAAGTCATGTTGATAGGTCTGAATTTGACCTGCGGTATCATTTTCCTTGGGGATGAGAATAATAGATGATGTAGATAAGTAATTGTGCAACTTTCTATTAATCATAGTATGGAACAATATCTAACATCCTTTTTCAAAATATGCAGCATTGGTAGAATATGGCTAAATAACCATCTGAAACAATAACTTTATATCCATCAATAAAATCTGAGGATATTTTAATTTTTGTTTTGATTACATAATTTGGTGAGGTGAACATTTTGAATTCATATTCTCTCTTCATCAAAAAAATGAGCAAGCAAGTTGGTGTTTTGGGTTTGTGTTGATGAGGAGATTAGTTGCTGAAACATATTAATGTAGTTGTCTATGATGTCCTCCTATATGTGAATCTAGCCACTCATCTTATCTTTGATTTTGATAATTATTTTGCCTTCTCTATTTTTATTAACATAGGCATGAAAATTTCAAATTCTCCCTTAATAAAATTGTAATTATTGGTTTTTGTCCCTATAGAGCCTACTCTCTATCAATAAGATTTTAAAGATTGCAATCTTCAACTAAAAGCAAAATTTCAATTTCAATGGAGTTTATTCCATGTAGTTTTCATTCCAACTAAAAAATCTTTGATTCTATTTACTAAATTAAAATTTTCAAGTCACCAAAAAAATCCCAATTCCATTTCTTATAAGAAACAACAAGTTTTTTTTCATGTAAGTTCCACAATATTAGCCAAGGTTCAAAATTCCATTAATTTAATTTACAACAATAAAGTTTTAGAATTCACGATGAAGAGTCCACATATTTAAAAATCTAAAAGGGGAGTGTTTTGGTTTGGGGATTAAATTGGTTGTGATAAGGAGTAGAGCTTGATTTAAGGCTATTCTCAATAGATGATGTATGCAAGTGTGTTGAAAAATGTTGTTCTAAATATAATTGATTGGATTTTTATCCAATCTTTCAAAGGTCCTTCCACTACACCAAAGTGAAGGAGTTACCAATGTAACCTAGGTCACAAAGACTAGCCTTAATAATAAAATCAACGAATTCTTGGTTAATAGACAAGTTTGGTTTTGTTTATCCTTTCTTACCAGTCGACTTGCAATCATGTTGAAGTCCTAACGAATGACCAAAGGCCAAATGTGTTTGCTCCAATGGAAATGATTTTATGCCATAGCTCTCTTTAAGGGTCCTTAGTACAAGCTGCATAAGCAAAAGCTACATGAGTGCTGAAGTTCACGTTGCTAATCTAGATGTATAAAATTTTGGGTCATTTAAGAGTAAGTTAACATGAAAACTCCCTCTCCAAACAACCATATTTCATTATTGCAATTAGTCATGTGTTTAAATTTGTTGAATTTCTTCATGATTCTAGAGATATTGCTAATGCTCACCATTTGTTCTGACACAATAAAAAAGGTCTAGTTTATGTTTTCTTATTAGATTATGTAATTTGTTAGAGTCATCTACATTTGTAATTTCCCAAATTTATTGGCATATGTTATATCGATGTATGTGGTGTGATGAAAGAAATAAGTAAATATATCTTTAAATGATGGGTATACAAATTTTGTTATGTATAAGGTACAAGCTTTGACTTTTACCCTTTTATATGCTTCAATAAGGGAAAATATATCTTGTTCCTCTAATATTTTGGTGCAGGGAATAAAATGTTTTCATGAGAGCTAAGTGTACCAATCTTGCCATGTAAAGGGTACTGGCCCTTGATGAATACTTTTATATATCTTTATGATGAAGAATTATGCCATATTTCTCAAAAGCATATATAAATATACATATATATATATATATATATATATATATATATATATATATATATATATATATATATATATATATATATATCATTTTCTAGTTATATTTCAGATATTATATTATGAGATTCTAAGCAAAATAATTCAAGACATACTCAAGCTTTATTGAAAGTTCTACAAATTTGATTAAAACTTCTTGTTCCTCCAAACATGAAATACATATGCTAATCATATAAAATAGGGGATTTTCCTTATGAAAACTTTCCAATGTTTGTCAACTAAATAGTTTTTAAACTTTTACTAATATAGAACCTAATTCAAACATCAAATTTGGGTTTTACCAATGAAAGCTTCATGCTCACCCATAAAGATGAATGTGAATACAAATTTTCTTTATTAATAATGAGTCTGATTTATTAAAACTCATTTATGACACAAGGAAATCATCTAATTTTTTGATAGTCTTCAAATTCCATGAGACCTTGGTTTTTCTTAAAGATGTTTGGATTACCAAAACATAGTTGTTACCCAATGAAATTAATATAAGAACTTAAAGGCAATTAATCCTTACAACTTATACAATGATGTAGTACACAGATTATTGTCCCACCATGCCTTTAAAAGAGATAAAAACTTAGGTGCTTGCTACACAAACATAAGCCAACATGCTCACAATCAATTTGTGGATAATATTAAACATAGAATGGCTAATACTTTTATAATTTCATTTCTCCTAATCTTTTTTTTTATATAAACTACCATCATTCAAGAAAAAAAAGAAAACATTAAGATAGAGAGATGGCACACTCTCTTCTTTCTTCCTAAGCTCAGGCACCTAAGGTTACTTGTTCCATTAGATTACAAGGCATAGACTGCTCTTTTTCATCCTTTATGGATGGTGAGAAACACTCCAATGCTCAGCTCTACACAACGTGGGTGCTACTAACATTCTCGAGGACTTTACATCTTTCCCTCCTTTCTTTTTTAATGGCTACTCAATGACTGACTTTGACCATTTCTTACCATTCATTAAACATATTTCCAAGAAATATGGTAAACCATCTAATTTCTTAAATGAAGAAGAAGTTGGATTGTTAGATGGGCCTTTTAAGTTCACTCTCGTTGGCAAATATGCTACAAAAAGGATCACTCTAGCTGAGGCTAGAGTTTTCTTCAATGATTTAAACTTGGGCAATAACTAGATTGCTTGTTTTCTTGACCACAAACATCTTCTCATCTAATTATTCCATGAGGATGACTATGCTAAAGTATTTACTATGCATTTCTACTGCATTAATGATGCCTCTTAAAATCATGAAATGGACTACTAATTTCAATCTAAGGCTAAGTCATCTATATAGTATGGATTCAACTCCCAAGACTTAAAGTACATTTCTTTAGTAAATAATTGCTTTTCTCTATGTTAGCATCAATGGCCACTTGAGAATGGACATCCCCACTCAAACCTCAACAAGCCTTATATAGCATGAGTGTTCATAGAATTTGATGTCACTTCCTAATTCAATGACCTTGTTTGGATAGGAACTCAAAAAATTTGTTATTGGCAAAAGATTTTTTTGGAAAGTGTCCCAAGTACTATATTCATTGTAGGAAATTCAATCATACAATTGATGATTTCCTCTAAGCAATCACAAAATAGCATGGACTGACAGGAATTGCCCAACCAACAACTAATTAAACAACCCAACTAGCTTTAAGCAACTCAAGCTAATATACCTATTGAAGCCCCTCAGCACCACCAAATTGGGATATAATAGATGGACTACTTAATGAATCCACCAACTTACATAGCAACACCTTCATTTCCTAATTAAAGCCCTTCAGCAACACCAAAGTGGGAGATAATAGATGGACCTTCCTGAAAGCCATCCTGCAATCCAACCACCTAACCAACTATTACATCATCCATTGGATGGATCCACCTTTATTAGTGATTCAACTCTTAATGTAATCCACCAACTTACACAACAGCACCACACAACCATGTTTGGAACTGCATCAATGGGTGATACCGATTTTAATGAGATACATCAACTCACATAGTAATTGCAATAGAAAGAACAAACTATTTTTGCCAAAGGATCTCATGACACTATCTTTTCCCTTAGAATAACAAGACAAGAACTGAAAGGCAAGAACATGATGGAGAACTATGCTAAGGATGACCATACTAGAGATGCTCAACACTCCTTACTGGAAAAGCACCTTTTAAAAAAATTGAAAACTGATGCAAATGAAGGATGGATATAAATTAGGAGAGCTAAAGAAGTTAGAGAACTTAGGGGTTGCTTAAGGATTACCCAATCAAAATTGTAAGGTCCAACAATGCTAATAATCTATCAAAGTTTGATAGTAGGCAACCCTTTATGCCACCTCCATAAATTTCTTGATTTGGAATGTAAGGGTATAACAAAATCTCAATCTAAGGCAAGGCTCCATCACCTTATTAACTCTCACCACCGAGAATCATTGGCCTAGAGCCTATGATTATTAACCCCCAACCACAAAAAATTTTGAGAAGATACAACATGCAAAGAATACACACTATCTATAATACAAAATCTAGTTGTTGTCGAAGGCCCCTTTCAAGTTGATATCATCTTGGATCTCCCCCAATTAATTCACATTAGAATACTCTTGGTGCCACTTTAATTTTTGCTATAATTATGTATGATGCTTGCTCTCATACAGGAAGAAATTAACTATGGGATAACTTGATCCAAATTGGAAACTTAATCAGCTCACCATGGATTGTAGGCGGTGACTTCAATATGCTAAATTCTATAGATGAAAAGAGTGGTGGGCTACCACCCAATCTCAAGCTAATTGCTAAATTTATGGAATGGATTCTTGAGCTAACTTATTTGATGCTAGATACTTTGGAAATGGAATCACATGGAGAGGAGGGAAGACTCATGAGAGATTAGATAGAGTCTGGTGGAATGCTAGTTGGAAGTTACAAATGCAGAACACTTGCATTTACCACTTGTCTAGAACTACCTCTGATCACTCCCGTCTTCTTGTCCAAATTGCAAATAACCAATAAACCAAATCACCACATTTTATGTTCTCCCACATGTGGACCCTTCATAAGGATTATCTTCCATTCCTAAAATAATGTTGGAAGATTGAAGAGGCAGATAGTGGATGGTCCAATCTCCATAAATTGCACATGAAAACCTATTTTGAGCTTAGGAAATGGAATAAAGAGTGTTTTAAAAACTTACAAATCCAACTAAACATGGTAGAAGAAGAAATTAGAGGGGTAGATGAGCAAGTTTCATCTAACTATTGTGATGAAAATAGCCAGAAATGGAAGGTTGCTCTGGAAAACATTGAACATAAACATAAGATGGAAGAGATGTTATGGTTCCAAAAATCTACTCAAAAATATTTTCTTAAAGGGGAAAGGAATACAAAGTTCTTCCATGAATTAATTAAGAAAAGGAAGGAGAATATTACCATCTTCGGGATCAAGGACAAAGAAAACATATGGATATCATAACACAATGATGTTCAAGCCTTTGAAGTGAATGTTTACAAAAATCTACTATCACCTAAATTCTCTACCTCTACCATTATCCTTATCCTCCAAAAAGATCACCATCCAAGTGGGAAATGTTTAGACCCATTAGCCTCACAAGTACCATAAGCAATATCATTAGTAAGATCATTTTTTAAGACTTCAACATTTACTCCATAACATCATCTCACTCAATCAAAGTGCATTGATCGAAGAGAGGAATATAAGTAAAAATGTTTTTCTTGTTCAAGAATTATTAAGAGATCTTAATATCAAATGTAGGGTCGCAACATAGCCATAAGGATTTTGACATATTCAATGGGACTTCATTAAATAGGTTCTTCAAGCCAAAGGTTTCAAAAATGAATCCATCACTCTCATTATAAAAACCATCACAAATAATTACAATTCAGTATTGGTTAATGGAACCAAAGTAGGATACTTTAAATCCAATAAAGGGCTTAAACAAAGGGATCACTTATCCCCCACTATCTTCATCATTGCTATGGATTACTTCTCCATGATCTTGAACAACTTGATTAATGTCAACCCATCCATCCAATACCATATTGGGGGATGTCTCCCTATCTAATGTTTGCAAATGACATCCTTATCTTCTATAATGGTGCCAAGAAGTTTATCAAGAATATTTATAAATCCATCATGGCCTTTGAAGAAGCTGAAGACATGGTATTAACATGGTTAAATCACATATTTTTCTTAGAAATAAAATAAGCAACAACAATGCAAGAAGGATGCTAGAGCACATTGGCCTTAAAGTAGTTCAATTCCCAATCAGATATCTTGGCAACACCATCTTCACCTGCAAAATTGAAAGGGCCTACTTCAATGATATTATCACTAAAATTCAAGATAAGCATCTCTCATGGAAAAACCATTTGCTTTCATATGGAGGTAGAATTAAATTAATCCAAAGAATCATGAACCTTCTACCCTTGTATATCCTTCCAACTACAAATATGTCGATTGGTAACCAAAGAAGAAACAATGCACTTTTGAATGCTTACTTATGGAAGGTTAATGGGAAGGAATATCATTAGACTAGCTAGAGCTGAGCTTATAAGCTAGAAAATTAATCATTTCTTTCGTTTAAAATCAATGCAAGAAAGTATAGATTGCAATTCTATAAAGCTATGGATTAAGCTTAGACAAAATAAGACACTTTAGACCAATTCATTAGATGGAAAATTGGGGAAGGAAATGTTATTTTTTGTCAGGATATCTGATTCCAAGATGAACCCTTGTCCACCCTCTAGCTTAAGCTAACCTAAAAATAACTACTTAAAAACTTTTATCAATATATGGATGGCTCCACCACTTGGAATTAAGAGGAGTTGCTTTTAGTCCTCTCTAAAGACATTATTGTTGAAATTGTATACATTCCCATCATTACAACTACAAGGGACAAACATTTGATCACATTGAATGATGCTAAACCCCTTCCTAGCATGCTATACAAAGCTACAACAACTAATACACCGCCCCCTAGTGAAGACACATTTGGCATAAGAACTACAAACTCACCATCTTATTTGAGGCTCTTCAACTGAGCTTTACCCCTTGAAGACAACCTCAAATTGAAAGGCATCCATCTGGCCATAAAGTGCAAACACTGCTAAGAGGATGAAGCTATTGAACACCTATTTTTACATTTCCATAAAGCTATAACCATTATGGAACAAACTATAGTCCATATAGAGGGTTTTGAACCTTATTCAACACTCATGTGATACAACTCAACTTCACTTCTCTTGGACCAACTTGGGTAAGAATATACATCATAAATTTCCTTTTAGACTCATCCCAATCCTCACTCTTTGGCACATTTGGCTAGATAGCAATGAAACTAAGCACAACAACAACAAAATGAGACTTTATGTCATTATTCAATAAATTCTCACCAACATTTAGAAAGCCCAATTCTATAGCACTTAAGTTGAATATATTGAGAAAGATTGTCAATTTACACCCAGATGAAGCCCTTAGCAAACTTATTCTTTTGTATCAAGCCAAAAACCTCCTTGGCTCCAATTCAATATTGATGGTTCTTTCAATCCCATTAGCAACATTTCTAGCTTGGGTGAAATCTTGAGGTACTGAAACAAAAATCTCATATACACCTTTCATAAGCAATGTCAACCCATTAGCTTATTATATTCTAAAGCTGATGGCCTACACTTTACACTCAAGATTTCTTTTCTAATCCATAATCCTATTTGGATTGAATAAAATTCTACAAACTTTATTAGCATCATCAATAGAATCAAGAAACCTCCATGGAGCTGTTCTACATCTTTACCTCCATTTGGAAACTCAACATACATAAGAGGATGATGTTATCTCACTTTTTTTAGGGAGGGCAACCAAGCAGTATACCATCTTGGCAGGCTTGGTGAATCTTCTTAACTCACTTCCATTTCCTATTGTGCTTCTAAATTTTTAAACCTTTTATTGTTAGTAATAATCTCAACTTACCTTACTTTAGAGGTAAGGTTTTATAATAATGCTCTAGTTAATGAAACTTTTGCTTTTCATGAAAAAAAAAATTACCATCCTTCAAAGCGTATCATCTAGCCTCCTCCTTCTTAGAAGTTAGAATATGAGCAAGCCAAGGTTACACTATGCAATACTATTTAAATTCAAGATAAGATAAAGTTACTATGACTCCTAAAATGTTTTGTAACAATATCCTTTTTTTGGTAGAGCCTAGGTCATCAAAACTCATGATGTTGTTATGACACCTCAAATAGTTTGTAACTTAAACTTTTTCAAATAATGTTTGAGTCATAAAACCCATCCTTTTTTAGTAAGGCCATATGATTGAGTTTGGGTCATTAAAAGTCATTCATTATATCTCAAACACATTAAGGTTACCATAGCATCATCGATGATTGGTAGCCTTATTCCCTAGTTAGGTATATAGGAGAGTTTATGCATTTAAGAGCCCATAATAGGTGGTTACTATGATGTACTATGCAATTTATAATCTCACCTAGGATGGGTTTGAGTCACCAAAAATCTAAGGATGGGTGTTGCTAAAATCTACTACAGTTTACAACTCAATCGATAAAGTGCTACTTGATCTCAAGTGAGCTCCTTAATGTCATCATCAACGCTTCTATTTTATTTATTCTAATCATGTGAGCACATATATATCCACCAAATTAGAACATAAACACAAGTGAATAGTAAGTCTCATAATGTAGAGTACTCTATTACCATCCTTAAGTGTACCTATTTTTTTCCTTTTCTTTGATATGCTCCATTAGATCAAATCACATAGTTAAGAAGGGATGATCTTCATGATACTTTTTTATGGGTGTGTTTTGGAGTAATGCTAAACTACTTGGAAATGATGATTCTCCTTCTACCTTATATTGAATATTTTAAAGTGATTAAATTTCTACATTGGTGGTATAATAGTCAATATCAAATTTTAAATCTAATATTGCCCACTAGTTCATGTGATTGGGACTACATATTAGATAAGTCTTCTTCTATAATTTTCCTGGATGAGCAAGACTGAAGAGTTTTGGATATAATTCCTACTATCCACTAATAATGATGTAAGAATTAAAACTTGAATTTAAGAAACCACCTATCAAATCAAGATATCGACTATCAGCAGTTAGTGTTGTAGTTTAATTTAAATTCACATGCTTAAATATAATACTGTAAGTATGATTGACTATAGCTGTAAAAGTCTTTGAGACTAAAATTATAGCCGAAGCTCGAAGGACATGCTCAAAATGATAGAATGGAAAGATTACCTTAAGTTCTTAAACTGAGTTTAAGAAATATATTCTACACATGTCTAAGAGTTTGTTTATCAAAATGAGAGTAATGATAGGGTCCCATAATGCAGTGACATATCCTATGGGTAAGGCTCCTTTATAATATGTAAGTTTCTAAAATGTGTTACCAAGAGAAACAACATCCGTATGTAAGTCTATTAAATGCATTACCATAATTATATTTTATGTGCTATTGAAAGGTTGAATCAAAAGGTTCAGGTTTTCCTTTCCTCACTAGAAAGTACTAATTGACTACTCATTCACTCGCTGTCTCAATTGGAAAGAGTGATGAATGATAATTGAACTTCTAGTTTTGCAAAAACTAGAATATCTTTTGGTTCAACACACTCATAGATGCTACTTATAGAGGATATAGTGATCCCACCTTATAGAGTCATCCCACCTAGAGGTTGAAAAATCTTGAACCTCTATAAGCTAGAATTGGAGCCCTATTATGTGTGTTAAATGATCATAGGGATATGCTTAACTTCATAAAGATGATAGATTAAGTTATCTACTAGTCATTAAATGATTCTTAGTTTGGAATTATCTTGAGGAGTCCAAGTCTAAAAAGACTCTAAATTTTCTACCACTAGAAAGTTTTAGTTGAATGCTTCTTGGTCGAGTCTAGCCATCAAAACTTACTAAATAAATAAAAAAACTTATTCAAACATTTATAACATATCTAATTGATATATCATAAATATTGGAAATCCTTTGTTGACATAAAAAAAGTTACTAGAGTTAAACTTAAAATCATTCCACTGTAGCCAACATAACAAACCTAATTATTTTATTAATTTAGATCTAATAAGCCTTAGTGGGAACCCAAGTAGGAAGTTCTTTTATTAAATCTTTCCAACAACCTAGGTCTAACTCTAGTTGACTTTAGGGTAGACTTGTTTCAATGCTTATGTTTATCAATTCTTTGATGAATATAAGTGTTGAATCAATGAAATCAAATCCATCTCCATGGTCTAGTAGTGCTTGCAATTAATCATGATTTCTAAGGTCTACCCTATTGAACCTCAAATGCTTCTTTGGGGGATTTGACTCAGGGTTGAGTCAATATAAACTCATAAACCCTCACATTATTCCTAGACTTCTAGGAAAGTACACTACTCCATCAACCTTATGAGCCCTTATGATGAATTTCAATTTAAAGATTTTTCTCATAGATGCTCAAAATAGTTGACTATAAGCTTTGGTTCATCTTGAATCAAGAAATCAAACCTTAGTTAGCATAAGTCAAACATATTCCAAGCACCCATTTAATATGAGTTAACTTCAATAGCTTTATTAGATCATCCAAGAAGTTCATTCATGCATGTAATTAGACACTTCATATATTTATTGATAAGTTTACTTTATTAGATCAGCTCTATCAACTTGGATTTATTAGATTTATGACACTTAGATAGACTTAAACATTAGGTTGATTAGTCAAAATTGGATCAAATTATTTCTCTTGATAGCTAATGTGTTTTTCATAGTTTGCTTAGCCAATCATTCTAATATTGAAGCCCAAACAAATAAGGCATTTAATGACATGCTTATCAATTGTCTATTTCTAAATAGGATCAGATTGATTAAGTTGTAAATATATGGTTCAAGGGATGAAATGAGTTTATGTGAATCCCAATCTTCTTTATCCTAAAAATCAAAGACCAAAGAAGCATCGAGGACTTATCTGGATACAAAATTTGAATGAAATTTAGCACCAAACTAATGATCATTCTAGAAAATGATTTTCCCATAACCTATATTTCAGAAAATCCACTTTTTTTGACTCATCTCTATACTTGGTAATCTATTTCAATGTGATTGAATCATCTTGATGGCATTGAATTATGATTGTGTCGTTGAGTTTACAACATTTTTGAAGCATGAACTTAGCCTAGAGCGATTCATAATCTCCAAATCTAAGCCAAAGTTTAATAGTGATGCATTTAATTGAGTTAGTAATGGATCTAAATTCTAACCCTCTTTGGTTGATTTGTTTTAATCCTCCTCCAAAATGCCCAATGGATAACTTTAGCCTTTGGACTCCATATAAATTTATTGATTAGCCTTTCAACCTTATGTTGAATAGAGTTGAAAATTTTCTACACTTGAGAAATGTATAGACGTAAGGAGCTATGGATGCTTTTGGAAAAGGATCACTCTACCTCCAAAAGAAATAAAGGTGTTTTTACATAAAAAAAATTTTCTTTGATTTTTTCTAATTAGATCATTATAAAGGTTGTTTGTTATTCTACTTTTATAGAGATAAATTCCCAGGTAGGTTAATATAAATTTTGCCTTTTTGAAGTTGGTGATGCCCTTAATCCATTAGATCTTGTCAGTAGTGATGATTTTACAAAGAATAAAATGTCATTTGCTATGGTTGAGGCACAATCCATATGAGGATTCAAAATCTTGGATAGACTTCATAATAGTTCAAATAGATCTCTTGCTACCATTGCAAAAAAAGGAGTACATCATCTTCAAGGTGATTTGAGTGATCTACATTTTGGCCTTATTAAGAAAAATTATATCTTTTTTATTCTCAAATGTGATGTTTAGAAGTTTGTAGTAGTCAAGAGTTAGGATGAAAATAATAGGAATAATGGGCACCTTCCTTGAACACGACATAAAATTAACATTAAGGAAACCATGGGTGTTATAATTAACAAGGACTGTGTAGAATTTAATCATTAGAAGTCTATCTATGAAATTACAAAATTAGTTAGAAAATTCTTTAATTTTAAGTATCTCATTGATAGATTCCCATTTAATGTGTCATGATCATTTCTAATATCAAGCTTCATAATGAGGTAGCCCCTCTTATAGCTTTTATCAGTGTACTTGAGAATTTATTTAGCTAATGAGATATTACCAATGATAATACAATCTTTAACAAATGTTGCATAGTTGCTGGATATTATTGATGGGAGTAAGTTTTGAACTTGATTGGCAATAATTTTGTTGATCAATTTGTTGATAGTAAGAGTGATACTAATAGGGTAAAATTTGTCCCAAGTATATGTATCCCTTTCTTTTGGGATAAGCACTATTGATGTTGTGGAAAAATAGTAGTAAATATTTTTTAACTTCAAACCTTAAATTACATTAACCACATCAGTTTTGATGACTTCCTAAGTTTTTTGATAAAAAAGAGCAAAAAATCCATTTGGGCCTACAATCTTGTATACATCCATAGAGCCTAAAGCTTACTTAATTTTATTTTCACTAGAAGTAAAGATAAGGTCCTTTCCTAGCATGAGAGGCCTCTCATTATTAAAGAGAGGAGGACTCAAGGCTATGTTATGATTATGCTTAGGGTTGGTGATAAAAATATAATGAAATGATCAATGTAGGTTTTAATTATTTGTTCTGATTGGATCTAACATTTATCCTTATTTTGGGTCATTGCTTTTTTAATATATTTCATTGTCACCGAGGCATGAAATTATTTTGAATTTTTGTCACCCTGAAAGAAGTTGTCAGTAGTAGTTCTCTATTTCTAAAATTTTTCCTCCATATATATATAAGTTGGTAGATTAGCTTGTTCCTCCAAATGCCTAGCATTAATCTCAATGGAATCAATTTTTAAGAATCTTTATTCAATGTATAATATTTTATCTATAGTTCTACACTCCTCTTTCAATTATTTGGATGTCATCTTAAAACTTCCATAAAATGCCCTTAAAACTACCAAAGCCAATTGTTGAAACTACATTTGCTAATGCATTGCACCATGGTGCCAAGCCACAGTGCCACAATGCTAGACCTTCTATCTTTTTATTTAAAAATGAAGTTATTTGGCACTATAGCATTAGTCATTTAGTTCCAAGGTTCTCTAGTTTCTTTCTTTAAGCATTTTTAAGCTTCTTTAGTCATCTTCTAGTGCCATCGTATAGCTCTGATTGCTCCATGATGCTGGGGTTTTTGTCTTGAGGTCCAAATCTCTAAGAATTACAACACCTCAGCTCTAGTCATCTAGCACCACAACATTAGATTATTTGTGTCTATGCCTAATTTTTCCAAAAATGGCATTATAACACTACGTTTTATAGCACCTAGGTGCTAGTCTTGAATCTTTTGATTTTCATTCTTTTATTTCATTTAAGAAACTTTTATCTAAAATTCCAAAAATTATGAAAATAACTATTATGGGGAAAATTTATGATACCACATAGAGTTTAGGAACTTCTTATTTAGATGATCAAATGCATCATTAAGGAGAAAACATATTATCTCAAAAGATAAACATGTTATCCTCTAATGGTTTTGATCATTTAATTAAATACTCTAAGGCTAATGAGTCTTTCATATACTAGAGAGTTTTTCCCTGAACTACATGGAATGTAGAATAGGGTTTATTTTTAACCTGGGTTCATGGTTCCCTATAAGGGCAACCCCTATAGTTAATTACATCTCAAGAAGAAGGGTCTCTTCCTAAGAATACTCTTGATTAAAGAAATAAGTTATTATTTATATTGATTTCTAAGTTGGTTTTCAAAGGAATGATATTTGGAATTTCAACTAGGAATGATTTAAAGTGGAAAGAGGTATTTTAGGAGGCAAAATGACATGAAGTAGGAAATGTCTGTTAATACTAGGATGCTTAGTAGGCATTTCAGCTATCCTATCATTGGGCTTTGAATTTTAGAATTTAATTTAAATTTTGAGTTGATATTTTCTTAGAAATCTAAAGCTTAGATTCTAGTAGCACAATACTACAGAAATGCCTAGGGTTGAAGAATTACCCCAAGTACGATGCTTCAGAACCTAAGTCTATATGTGTTTCTGACACAAGCCAGATGGATGACCTAATTCCATTTTGGGAGTTATTGATAATTCCTCTCACTTGAGGGAACAAACCTATCTCTGACTCTTCTAGACTTACAATCCATCTGGAGCAGCTGCTAGCTAACACTAACCAAGCACATTTTAAATTCATGATGCCAAGTCTTATGTATGCAAGATGGCTAGACAGTTGTCTTTTAGGAAAGAATCTAAGAATCCTATACTCACTCCTTAATCCTTAAGATCATGTAGGGTATGAAATGCATCTAACTAATGCACATTTTATAGATTTTATATGCTTTGACTCAAGATTCATTTAGGTTCTTAGGGTATGCACTTTTATGCCTAAATTCCATGCAATTAGAATTTATTATGGGTCAAATCAATAACAGAAGGCAGACTTTCCCAAGAAGGTGGTTATCCTCATAGGTCATATCCCCCTTATGTGCAATGGGTGAAGTGTCAAATTCAAGAATTGAGAGCAATATGATTGCATGATTTTTGAGAGCTAATTATTTCTAATTGATTTTAGGTTTTCCTTAGAGCTTTAATTTATTTAAGATTTCAAGTTTTTTTATTTTTGTGTTTGAATTGATTAGATTAAAGCAGGGTAGAAAATTTAAATTTTTTTATGAGCCTACGTCCAAGCATTCATCATAGGAAGCATAACACAAACATATAGAAATAGGTTAATTCTATTATGCTCCCAAAATAAATCAAGCAAATTTAATTTAAATAAAGGCCAATGCGACAAGGGACCAAAATACACCCCTAAAGAAAGAGCAAATGGGCAGCTAAGCTATACCTTTATACAACCTAAAGTAAAATTACAAGTTTAGATCTATTGGCCTTCTTTCCAGGATCAGCTCCTTCTTTAGGGACTTTTATTGAGTTTAAAAGGGGACCACTACACATATCTTCTAGTAGGGTCATCTCTTGCTAATCTTAGACCCCATAAATCTTAACCTAATTCTAAGCTCAAATTTATATTTTAAATTAAAAAATAAATCCTAGCCATGCTAAACATATATTAGAAAAAAATACAAATAGTACATAGTAGTTATATTTTTAAACATGCGTGCTCAGCATTAGATGCTTACCAAGCCCACCTGTCCTATTGGGCTATGCTTAAGGACTTAAGCATACCTACAATAAAATAACATTTTTAATTTTCTTTTGATAATAATCCTTTCTAGCATAGCCCCCTATAAAAGATAATGTTAGTTCTAAAAAATGTCTTATCATCCAGTCTAATAGAGAAACAATATTAGCATGTAGTCTAAATAGTAACCACAAAGACATGAAAAGCACATCACATCACAACACAAAGTATCATCAAAAATCACATATTGACTTAATATAAGTCTAAGGTTCGTGACCTAATGATCTAGTGTGTGATGGGAATAGGCTTGTGTGGCAAGACTTTGCTAAGCTTTTTTAGTTCAAGTTTTAATTTGGAGTTTTGAGTTTGTTTGATTTACCTTTGGATGGGTTCAATTTAAATGATTTAATAATTTTGTTTTCATTTTTAGGTTCACTTTTATTTTATTAAAGTGAAATTTAGGTTTTCAAGAATGAAGAGTAGAATACATTGTACTTTTGGGAAACCCATTCTATTCAACATCCTAACTCCTAGTGGAATGAAACATTTATCTTAAGATAAAGATTCATCCAAAAAGCCTAACTATGATTAAATATCTTAATTAATCATTTTAATTTCATTTATATGATTTTGGTGTTGTGTTCAATTTGGTTTGATGTTTCAATTCTTTTGACATTTAGGTCTTCATTTTATTTCTTTGATTTGATTTATTTTCATTCTTGGTTTAGTTTATTTTTCATTTGATTTATTTTATTTTATTTAAATTGATTTGAATTAGTTTAACATTTGTTTTCATTAGTTTTTTATGTTTATCGAATTTATATTCATTTCATTTAATTTGAATTATGTTAACCTAAGACACTTAGGTTAGTGTTATAATCCATTCTTAGGTTACATTGATTGTGGATTAGGATTTTATTAATTTGTTTGATTATGAGTTCACTGACCAAAGGTTTAATTACTCTTAAATTTTTATTATTTGTTTCATTAACACTTAAGTGTATAAGTGATCAAGTTCTTTGATTTAGGATGTTGGAGAATTATCTTTGAATGTTCTCATGTTAATGATGATTATTTCAAGTTTTTTATGAATTTTATGATTTATAAATTTTTTTTTCATTTATTATTTGATTTATATTGACCTAGAGATTTGGAAATTCAACAAATCCCAATTCAAAGGCCAATTGGGTTTGAATTTTTTTTTTTTTTTGACAAGTGGAGTTTCATGCCAATTTCATACTTCTAAGGTTTAATTTTAATAAGATGCATAATTATAGTGTAATTAAGGTTTTAATTATTTTATTAAAACTTCATTAAGCCTAATTTAATGATGATCATTTGGGGATTTTTAGTTTCCTTAATTCCTCTTTCAAAAATGCTTCCATAGAGGGTTAATTCATAATTTTTAAAAATTTAGTTGATTTATTATGATTTACTTAAGTTCTAGTTAATTATTTGAGTTAATTAATTCAATTAATTACCTAATTAGGGTATTTTTGTGGTTTACCAAGTTTTAGTGGGTTTCGTTGATGTTTTTAAGTTCATTAATGTTTTTTTATCTCAATTTGAAGTGATTTGATTCATTTTTATGATTTATTTCATTTAGTTTTAATTTATTTAATTAAAATTGAAGTTTGAACTTTGAAATTTAATATTTCTTGATTTACTTAGCAATAATTCATGAAAGTTTTTTTAAGGTTTGTTTTAACCTCCATTTCAGTTCCCCAAAGTTTGATTTTAATTGGATTAATATTTTGGGATTAATTTGAGTTTAATTAATTTTATTTAAAGTCAAATTAAACCAAATTTATCCAAAATTAATTTTTTATTTTGGGTTTAATGAATTCTACTCATTAGGATGAATTTATAGAGCCCTCATTTGAATTTTTTATTTATATTTAATTTTCTATGATTTTTAAAATTTCAAGAATCTTTTAAAGATTTTTTAACTAATTAAAATGGGATTTACCATTTTAAAATGGCAACATTAGCATGGTGTCATTACCACTTGGCGCGACAGCACTAGGCCATGTAGAATCCATGTGTGGCCATGTCAAAAGTAGTGCCACACATGATTAATCTTGACCATCCGATCAAAGATTTGATGGTCCTGATTTGTTTCATAGTTTCCTTAAGGGATTTAATCAGATCGCCTAGCTAAATCTTGGTTTTCCATTCCAAATAGAAGGAATGGATGGTGGAGATCACTCCTCATTCATCTTTGATGAGAGATGGAAGCCATTCATCGAATCTAATGGATTTCTGGTGATATGATGCCAATTTTGATATAATTTTGATTGCAAAATGATCATGGATCAATTTTCAATCAATACATGGTTTGATCCTCATAGGGATAAAATTTTCTTCAAAAAGGACCAAAATCAAATACTATATAGGTCTGTTGTGAGGCATACCTCAACTCTGATGATCTTTAGTGGTGGGATCAACTTGAACACCTTATTCTCAATGGGGAAAAGCTGGGTATTATTTGGTGGCTTGCCTATCCATCAAATGCCTTAGAGACCAATGTCCAGTCAGTTTCCATCGGTTTGACCATTCACCAACTTGCTAGTGGTGGAGAGCCTCAGTGAGGATTTGTTTGAGGTCATCTCAACCACTAGAACATGTTGGAACATTCAATTTGAGGTGAAGCACTCCTCTTAGTGTTTTTCCATTAAAGGTTGAATGATGGCCATCGATTTGGCTGAATTTTATCTTGTCGGCGATGAGGGGTCGGGGAATGCTTCATTTCTTCTTCTATGCACTTTGTAAATGATATGGGATAAAAAAAAAGAGAAGAGGGTCTCTCTCATCTTTCCATATATGGTCAAGAGCCATGTATATGAGGTTAAAGGTGGCGGATTCTGATCACCGGTAGGTTAAGGTTCTACCAGAGGATGTGTTTTGTCACCCTTGGTCTTCTGAGTGTATTTGGAGAAATTGGAGGGGAGGAAAGCATCTCCTCTCCTTTCCTCCCATGGTCGAGAGCTATACTTCAATGGACATCTTCTTTGCTCTCTTACTTTCCCTCATGGAAGAGACCAAGTCCTCCTTGATTTCCACTTCTTGGAAGCCCTCAAGTAATTGAAACCAAGCCAAGAGGTGGATGAGGCTTGGAGGTGGGGAAATGAAATTTGAATTCATTTCATGGATTCCAAATCTTCTCATCTCATAATTCCACCCCTTCGATTTTTTTATTTCTTTTATGATTTTTGGCATCAACACCAAAGCTTTAGGCTAGTGTTTGGCTGCCCAAATCAAATCCAATGTGAGTTTGAGATCAATTCTAAATCCATTTGAATTGGGTTGGACATTGAACCTAATTCAAGCATTTGGATTCAAAGTATTTTATTTTGATTTAATTCATTTAATTTTGTGTTCAATTATATTAAAATGTTTAATTGATGATTGATTAAGTTTTATTTTAATTAATTCATTCAAGATTTGAGTTAATTTTAGATTTCATTTCATCTTAACCCATTTAGGCTTAAATTGGTTAAGCTTATTTTCAATTGGTTTCAAATGACCTATTTCAATTGATATTCCAATCAATCATGCTTGATCACATGTGTAAGATGATTTGGAGTGATTAATTTTATTTGATTAAATGAACCCATTTTACCCAATGGTTTAATGGATTAAAGTTTGGATTATGTTTGATTATCATTTCCAAATGAATCAAATTGAGTTTATTTTAATTTGATTTTGGTTGACCCATGTAAGTTTGACTAATTGGTCTAAACCTTAAGGCCTAAATAAATTTAAATTTGTTTAGATTCATGATTAAACATGTTTATTTTATCATTTGGAACATTTGGAAAGATTTCATTTGGTCAAATTTTGATGGGTTAACCTTTGACTTGGTGGGACCCACTTAAGTAAACTCTATATCAAATGGGTTGACCATTTTGACATATTCCCTCTGGTGGAAATATTCAATCAACACGACCATCATTACGGAAAGACTTGGTTTTGAAAACATGAACCCAATCATTCGACCCAATTGGGTTATTAACCCGCAACAACATCCTTGAAATTTAAATTTAAATTTAAATTTTTAATGTGATTCGAGGCACATGTGGGTAGAATTGTTGTTTTACATGTCGTAATTATTTAGTTTGAATTATTGTTATTATAATAATAATATTTTATTTAAGAGAGCAGTGCCTAGGCACTAGAACATGGTGCCTAGGCGCCATCATGATGGAGCCCACTGCTGCTTAGGTGGTAGTTTATATAATAGGTGTACATATGAGCTGTAAGGCCCAATGCCTCGACACTGCATGAGTAGGGCCACGATGCTAGAATTATTGGTCTTTTGACCATTTGAACAACACCACAACATTGCATTATAGTGCTGTGGTGCAACTCAAGGTTCCTAACAGGTGGTGCAGCGATTAAAGGGGAAAATGACATATTTATTTTAATTAATATGGCAATGCTCGGTTAGAGCGCCATGAGGCTCCATTGCTTTTTGTAGGCATTAGTTACAAGATTTAATTTATCTTTTTGACCACACAGTAATCAATGGGATGGGCTAACTAGGGCCTCATCACTATTGGTGGGCATCATGGTGCTAGTGTTATGTTCTACAACTTGAGAGGCTAGAGCCTCGGTGCCATGTTTGGGTGCCGCAACACTCGATATGATTTATAAGTTGGACATAGGGCTATTAATGATTTTCATTCAACAAACTTTTTTCTAAAGATCCCCCCTTCTCTTTTAGTTATATTCCTTGTTAAGTTATACATTTTAAGCATGCCACTTAGAAGAGTAGTGAGCATGAAGAGGGCATCCAATGATACCAATAGGTTCATCACTGCTAATGCCAAGGAGCGATATCAGGATGCCCTCAACCATAAGGACTAGATCCCGAAGAGGAGCTTCCAAGATCCCAACAATAGTGTTGAAGGGGTAATTGTGAGACGAGGTGAGCCAATCTAGCATACAATAACAACTTATGCATCATCCCTGTGGTGTGAAATTCTTCGCTATTGTATCGGATAGTGAGAACAATAAAGCATATGCATGGGGAAAACTAGTAAGTTATGATAGTGTTATAAATATATATTATAATCTCCAAGATATTGATTAAGATCAATATCTTTCTAATGATAACAATCATTCAAATTTTGATGAAATCCTCCATTTTTTGTGGTGAAAATGCAAATGTGCAATGAAAATGATAGGAGGAAAGAATTATCAACTTTCTTACTGTCAGTCTCACTGCTGAGTTTGTGGTTTGACACTATTTCATTTCTGCCAAGCTTATGCCCACTAATAACATTAGCATGGTTAACAAAGATAAGATTGTTTTAAATTTTTCTATATAAAGGGGGTTTACAATTGATGTTGGGAAGGTCATTTATAATTTTATTTGTAATATGTCAAAGGGGTGTACTACTGTCAGGTATGATCACCCTTCCTTGATTTATGATTTATGTATCACAGTAGGAGCGGTAGGGGGCCTGATGAAGAAATACTCATTCAGAAGGCTCCTATAACAAAAAGGATAACTGAGGGATTTGGGTCGAGGTTCAAAGTGTGGGAGAGATTGTGTGCCCCAAGGCCCCAATCGCAATCTTAAAGTCCCTCATTGAGCAAGTCTAACAAATTGGTAGTCAGGTCATGAACTTCAGAAAAAAGGTGGACAAACCTTGAAATTCCCTTAAATCCTTTAAATTCCCTTTAATAGATTTAACCAAAAACATGATCAAACCTTTTCAAACTCATGGGATTTTCTCAAAACTTATTTGTATCCTCATTTATATTCTTATATATAAATGAAATATATATATAAATCAATCAATTCCAATACAAAAATTAAATTCCAGATTTAAAATTCTTGAAATTCCCTTAAATCTTTTAAATTCCCTTTAAAGGATTTAACTTAAATCATGATTAAACCACTTTAAAATCCTTGAAATTTTGTCATGTTCCATTTATGTTCTCATTTATATTCACATATATAAATGAAATATAAATTCAAACAATCAAAACCAACTCCAAAAATCAAACATAAATAAACTCAAAATTCAATCTAAGCCTTTCAAGACTAAATCTTGAACTTAGCCAAATCACTTTCAAATCAAGCCAAACTATTGATTTTCTCTCATGGTTCAATCAACCCTACAATTATGAGCTCATATATAATCCAAACTTCAATCAAACAATCAAAACCTAAATCAAAAATCAAACCCAAAACCCCTTTCATACTCTTCCTTTGAATATGAAATTTTCAAATGAATCAAAATCCATTTTACTTCAAACCACTTGTAAATAAATTTATATTTCAATCATAAGTCCATATACAAGATCAACCAACTTCAAATCAAGCTTTGACCAAGCCATTTGATCCACTTAGGCACACTTGACCCAAAGTGACCTAAAGTACTCTTATGAGCCAACTTTGATCCTAACCAAATTGGATTGAACCAAACTTATATATCCATCTCATCATGATCAATAATCATCATGAGATGATTAATCAATCAAATTGGGTCAAACCAAGTCAAACCTAAGGGTTGACCAAGACAACACTTAACCCAAAATGAAACCTAACATAACCAAATTCCACCATAGGCCAAATTGATTGAAACCATTGATCTAAGTTCACTTATGTCCTATGTTTGAACTTAACCAAGTCAACCTTTGAGCCTAACCTAGCCCATTTGGTCAACTTGACCCAAGTTGACCCATTTTGACCTAAAGGGTCAACATGTGTCAAAACTTGACCTAAGATAAATTGATCCAAACTAATGGGTCAAGTCCATTCCAAATCACTTGTGAAACTTGACCAAAGCCTCAATTAGCCAACTAGACCCAACCTAGACCTCTTAGACCCAACATGACCTAAAGGGGTCATGTTGAGCTAAAATTGAACTTAACCCAAATTGATTGGAAATAAAGATATCAATCCACTCCATATGACTAACCAAACCCAAACCTATCCTTGACCTACCCCAAATAGGTCAAATGGGTCAAAAAGGTCAACTTGACCCATTTAACATAAATGAAGTCATGTGAGCCAAAACAAAATATATAGCAAATTGAACCAAACCAAAGCACCAAAACATTTCAATTGGTCATATGAACTTGGCCCAATCCTTGGTTTGACCCAATTTGACAAATTCATCAACTTGACCCAAGTTGACCCATTTTGACCTAAATGGGTCAGCATGAGCCAAGCTCTATCAAATGGATTCCAAATTCAATGAAACTTGGCCAAATCTAGTTTCTCCACATACCCAACATTTCCAAAGTAAAAAAATAGCAAAATGACCAACCTACCCCTAGGACATAGAACAAATTTTGGCCTAATCCATGTGTATTTTGGTCATACCCTATTCACAATCACTTGAGGCTTTCTAAAAGCTCAAGAGGACTTAGTGATGAGTGGTGCACCCTACCCAATGGGTTTAGATCAGCCCATTTGTTCCCTAGACCAAACCTAACCACCTAGCTCAAAATTGAGTTTTCAAACTCCCTCCTAAGCTCAAATTAAGGCACATGGGAGGTTGGCAATCCACTCCTTGGATCAAAATGGCCATGTGCACACTCAAAATAGCCTAAATAACCTCTTTAATCTCATCAATTGGATCAAAATAGCATGGACATTGCCGATTGTCTAATCCTTCAAGGAGGAGATATACTCCCCCTAATTCAATGAAATTTTGATTCACTCCGATCAGCTTTAGGAACCTAGAGCACCAATCTAGTACTCCTAAGCTTTATAGAGGATTTGAATTCCTTATCTCTCAATTTTGCATAGTGCAAAATAGGGGAGTGCAATCTAACAGCTAACTTTCTCCACACTTGATCTCCTTCCAATTACTCTTGCACACTCCATCAGAGGGTCAAGTCAAATTGGCCTAAGATTTCTCTAAAGTTCTAGAGGCAAGGAAGAGCTCAATTCAATCAAAGCTGAAGCCCAAGTGAAATGGTGTTGGTCCACCCATTGATCCACTCATCCAAAGGCCTAGGAATTACAATAGGGGTTTGTCTCCACCAGATAAAGCTACCTCATCGATCTCGTGGTGATCACCTTCGGTATGGTATAGAATTATTCAATCACTAAACTCAATATGGAGTGGAGCTTTGTGAAGGAAATATTCACCTCAATGAATATTGATCGTTGGATTTCCCATTCTATCTCTCTAGATGGTGTGGGTTAAATTTTTTGTGATTCCATGGTATATCAAGCTCGGATCTCCCCTTAGATCATGGACAGTCCCCATTGAGCCTTAGGGAAGAACTTGGCATATCTCAGACATCCATCCGTGCATTTTAGATGGACGGCTAAGATTATTTAGCATGTTTAGTAATTTGATTTTCCTTTAAAACCACAAGGGAATTCTCAGCCATCTGAGCTTTAATCGGATGGTTGGGAATATAAGCGTGTGTGCCACACCTTTGAAAGGTGACAACTTAAGTTGTCCCACGCGATGATGTAAAGCTATGTCGCCGCCATGCGTCGTGCCACCAGCTAAGGATTAAGCAGGGATTAGTTAAGTAATTAATTAATTCCAATTAATTCACAAAACTTCTAAAATTCAAAATTCTCCTTAGAAAAATCAAAAAAATAAAAGTAAAAATTTTATAAAAAGATAATTTCATCTAGAATAATTTAGAAATGATTTCAATGGATTTTGAATTACTCATTTCTCTGAATTTGGGTTTCTTTGGGAATCTTAATTATCTAATTATCCTTTAATTATGTCATCAATTTATCTCAAATTTCTAGGGTTCATTTAAGGGGATGACCTCTACCTCCCCTAGTTTTTTTGAGATTTATTTGAGGGCTCAATTGGAAAAATTATTATCTCATTCCTTAATTACCCCTTTCATATAATTACATAATTAGGGTATGATTAGTGGTTTACCATATGATTAAGTTTGATTAAGGTCAAATTCAGTAAGTAAGAAGTCTATGGAATAATTTTGGGGCATTCCCCCTAAGCTATTCTCTAAACCCCTCTTCTCTCCTTAATCTCCTACTACTTAAGGGTTATTTCATTAATTACCCCCTTAATCAATTTTCAAAAATTCTAAAAAGTTCCAAAACTTAATTAATCTACCATGGGTAGATGCCTAGGTGTTCAATAGCCTAAGGTCAATTAAGAAAATCAATATCCAATTCACATGTGTGAAAGGGTATTTTGAAATTGTTAAAGCCCCTAAATTTTAATTAACTTTAATTAGCCAAATTGCAGCCTTTCATTATTAGGTGCATTGCAAAAGTTTAAATTCCTCGAGGTTTTATATGTCATCTCATTGCTCATAACTATTTAGTTAATTCTTCTAAGGTTGTGTAGGTAAGGGTTAATTTAGTCACTTAATGCATACCCTAACCTAATCAACTCATAAAAATGGATCCAATTATCTAAAAATTGAACAGAAATATCTATCACATGTGGGAATGGGTTAGGAATAGAAAACTCACCTCCCATTTTAAAAATTAAATCAAACATCATACTAAACAAAAATCACTTTAAAATTCACTTTGATTTATTCTAAATTTTCTTATTCTATAAGAATGTCTTTAGAGTTTAAGTGAAGTGAGTTTTTTTACATTCTTTCATTACTTTTGGCCTTTCCCCAACATGTTAAGTTGTATGCCATTTGATTCCATACATTCATAATTTCATTTCTTAAATATTAGAATGAAATTGTTTACTTTATGTCAAACTTGCATGTGTTGGCTAAAGTAGAAATATGAGTGGCTATTATCACTACTAAATCCAAATTATTTTTAAAACTTATAAATGAAATATCAAATCTGAAAGTATGCTACTTATACTTTAATTATAACCTTGCATGTGAAAGATTATAAAGGTATGCTTAGTATAGGTTTCCTTTCTTTCTTATGTTTGAATAGCTTTGAATGGAAATTTGGTGAAGTATATGGTTCATTTCAAAGAACCTAATGCTCACCTAATTGCATATCCTATTTATCCTATGCTACCATCTAAGAAAGGTTACCTACATTTGCATACATAAATTGTATAAACAAAAATGAATCCATTAAACAACTTTTGCATTTTCCTTTTCTATTCCATTTTTTTTATATACATGTTTGTAGTTAAGGAAAGTGGTATTTTAGTCTGGACAATCTCAAGGTTGCGAGGCTTTAAGTAGCCCCAATTAGGTCTTGTACCTTACACCTCTGGTTAACAATGGCGTTGTACTCACTTATGCCTTTCATACTTCCAAGTATGTATGTGAAATTTTGGATAAGGAAAACCTTTTCTACTTAAGAAAAATCAAGCATATTTAACTACTAAATTTTCTTCAATGGATTACTTAGCATGCTTCATAAAGTGTATTAAATACTCTAATTTTCATGTATAAATATGCTTAGGTCCATCCATATGCATATTATATATGTTGGGAAAGAAATTCAGTAATGTGTGTTATGTGAATTTTGATTCATTTTATTTAATCTTAAAATGCCTTTCTTTTGGAATAGGTTTGTTTAGAGTTTATCAAAACTTAGGATTGATTAAAAGATGTTATCAAAACATTCACCTAAATGAAACTAAAATATGAAACAACTTTAGAAATTACTTAAGTTAGGGAAGGAAAGAGAAGTTCTCTTCTCTTTCCCTCTCTTCATAACTTAGTAATTAATTGTAGGATCCATTTAAACCAAATCAAAACATGAAATAAAATCAACCCAAAATACTTAAACAACTTAAATGAATCTCACCCCCCCCCCACCCCTCTAAGTTGAACATGTTCTTCACACTTAGAAAATTTGAACCTAAAGCCTTAGCTAAGCATACCACACAAACCTTCAAAACACACACATTAGCCTAAGTCACCACTTAGCCTTAGGCTAGTCATGGTGGTTTGATGTTTATTTTGTTTTGTGATATATATTTTAGAGGATGTTATTTGTATTCGTAAAATGAATGATAGGACGTTCTTAGTCTAACTATTCTTTTATAGAGATTGTGCTTAAGAGGTTATCATAAATAAAATAAAAATGCTTTTGCTTGTGTACTTATAGCATAATCCATAAATTTAGTCACCCATATGTGGGGTGATATGCCCAATATAAATGCTTGGGATTTATGTGGTGTGTTTTAGCTAACCTTTATTTTGCAGGTGTTAGTTAGATTTCCACTTTTCCTTTTCATGTAAAAATTTGTATAATTAGGATTTTTGGAATCTTTCCCTCAGCAGAACAACTCCCTTAATCAATCCTGAAGAAAGATAGGCGTGCTAGCCATCCAGACTAGAATAGATAGAGTTTTCCAAAAAAACTTACCAGAAAATGGCCTTTTTAAGTGCTTTAAGTAGATATCCCAAAGTCTACATGAGAAAGAAGGCTTGGATAGCTCATCATTCTTGATTCGAGAGTTCCCTATCTAAGAAAACCGATTCATCTTTCATGCTAATGCAATCCATTCTTGGTTGGAGGAGAGATTTAGAAAAGAAGAATCTAGATTCACTTCAAAGTCTAATGCCACCCACATAGTAGGTACGTAGCTCAACAAGAAATTTCTTTACCTGTCCAATTTCTAATGCATCAATATATCCATTTGTTCAGTAAATAATATTATAGTCTTCCACCAGAGGGTATGATTGAGATTGTTTAAGAAAATCATGTAATCGTTGGCCTCTTGCCAATTGATTTTGAGTAGCTTTATCTATATCATAAGCAAATTGTGCAAAGGCTTCTAATTCTGCAAATTGAGCTTGTTCCAATTTTGATTTGCCAGCTATATGTTTCATGGTTTTAATTTGAGCTACCGATCCTACTCTTGAAATAGAAATACCTACATTAATAGCATGCCTGATTCTAGCATTGAATAGATCCACATATAAGATTATTTGTCCATCTATAATAAAAATTACATTAGTCATAATAAGCAAACGTCTAGATTGAGTCTCTACTATTGGTAAAGCATACTTCCTTCACCTAAATGAGAACTTGATTTAGCGGCTCTTTCCAAAAGTCATGAATGCAAATAAAAAACATCTCCTGGATAAGCTTCACGACCTGGGGTCTTCTTAATAGAAGAGACATTTGACGATAAGCTTGTGCCTGCTTGGAGAGATCATCATAAATTATTGAAGTATGTCATTCATGGTACATAAAATATTTAGCTAGCCGAGAGAGATAGAATGTAACAATGTCTACCTATTTTGGCTACTACAATAGTGTATTCCATTGCCCCTCCTTCCTAGAAGGTAGTCACTACTTGAGCCACATAAGATGCTTTTTGACCAATAGCTACATAAACACATATTACATTTTGTCCTTTTGATTGAGAATCGAATCTATGGCTATGCTATTTTTTACCAGTCTCTTTGTCTCTAATAATTAATTCTTGTTGCCCGTATCCTATAGGAATCATTGAATCAATAGCAATAAGTCCTATTTGAAGGGGTTCATATATGAAACATCTCAAAATAATACCTGGGGCAAGAGATTCAATTAACTGAGATTCAGAAGATGAAATTTCACCTCTCCCATCAATACATTTAGCTAGAGCATTTATGACATGACCCAAAAAAGCCTTGCTCACAGGGATCTGAGCGATTCTTCCTATTGCTTTTACCGAGCTTCCCTCTTTTATCATCAAACCATCACCCATTAATACAACACCAACATTATTTGATTCCAAATTTAGAGCAATACCTATGGTACCCTCTTCAAATTCTATTAATTCACCTGCCATTACTTCATCAAGACCATGAATACGAACAATGTCGTTGGTCACTTGAAGTATGGTACTAGTATTCACAATCTTTACTTCTCTATTATGTTGTTTAATATGTTCGCATATAATATTACTAATTTTGTCAGCTCAAAGGATTCCTAAACTATAAACTAGAGTAAAAAGGCTAATCAGTTATTTCTTTCGTGGACCCGAGAATACCAATATTAGCACTGATGGCATGAAAATGTAATTCACTATTGAAATAACTATTCAAAATTCCTAGAGCTCTTTGTAAGGCTTGTTGCAAAACTTGTTCTCGGACCTGATTAATTACTCTTTGTTTTTTAAAAAAAAAAGAGTTTCATTTTTGTAATTTTCTAATTGTTCCAAACTCTTGCAAGTAGTATTAATCAAATTTACTTTTTCTTGTTCTATCTCAGAATATCCATTCATTTCGATACTCATCTGCTTTGATTTCCACTTTCCGTAATCTAACCCGAGCTCTTTCAAGCTGTTCAATGGCTCCTCTACATAATTCTTCTGAATTTTGAATAGTATTCAAGATCCTCGCTAATCTAATAAATCATTTAATGAAAGTAGATTATCTTTCCATTCATTTCACAACTACCATATCTCTTCCCAAACCAAACCTGAATATTTCAACTCATTTGGCTCTCACACTCAATTGTTTCTTTTCTTTGATTGATGGGCATTCCCATAGTTTAGAGGCTATCCTCTCTTTTTTGTTCGTTCATATTCAAAGATATCAAAACTGATCTAACATCAGAATCTCTAGGAGGACTCTTTAGACTAGACAAAAAATAAAAAATTGTTAGCAAAGTTGTTTCTTTATATGTTCTTTATTTACAACTTATTTCCAAAAATTTTTTTTTTAAAAATGATTATAAAGAAGAAAGAATAGAATTCTTTCTTCTTTATATGCTATGATAAATTAGATCAAGATTCTAATAAAATAGAATTATGTACTTCATCCTCATTATTATTATTAGAATGATATTTATATTTTTTTCATCCAAAAAATTATCTTTTTTATAAAAATCTTTTATAACAATACAATACATAGGTCGTCGATTCGACAGTGGACAAAAAAGGGCGATCCATCTTTCCAGTTAATGGTTCAAAGAATTTTATCCATATGAGTGTTCTACATTGGATAAATTCCCAATTCTTCCTTTTTTCTTTTTATCATTTTAAAACCTTTTTGGTACTAACATAGCGGTAGAAAGAGTACCATGTTATGCTGTGCCTAGACTTCAAACAATTTATCTTTAACCATGTAAAAGACCTCAATATTATTGGTTGATAGAGAAGAGAATCAAAGTTCATTTACCAATTAGTTACGAAATGCTATGGTTCTTACATATAATTTCTGAAGTAATTTATCGAGATTGTGCACCCTTTGTTCTTATTTTTGCTATAAAAAATAATATAAAGAAAGTGCAGCCGGTGAAATCCAACCTATTCTTGAAATACACAACTACACACTCCCTTTCCAAAAAAAATCAATACACCCAATGCTACGCTTAGATTTATTGGATTTGTTGCTAAAATATTGATATTAAACTCAAAAAACTCCCAGCGATGGCCAAACAAAAGAAAAGGTTATATTTTTCATATGCTCTCCCTTTATAGATAGACTAACAAAGAACGAGTTCTTTTGTATCACTCCGCTTATTATTCTTAATCTTAATGGAATTTGAGAATTCTCAAATTTATTAGTTATATGTTTTTATTCTTTTTTTACATTTTATTCTACTTAAACATTAAACAAAAGGATTTGCAAATAAAAGAGCTAATGCCAAAGTCCATAAATGGTTAAAGCTTCCATAAAGCTAGACTCAGCAATAAAGTACCACATATTTTACCCTCTGGTTGTCTTGCAATACCTTCCCTTCACGCAATTCCTTGACCAACCCAGTCGATAGAAGCAAGCCACAAAATCCAGCAGAATAACTAAGCAATAGAAATAAGTGGATTCATGGTAAGTTCCTCAACAAAAAAAAATGATTAATGATACAACCAACCAATGAATTAGTACTTAATCTACTTCTTTTCTACTTCAGGTCAAAGTAACTAAAGCTCCAAATGGAATTTAATATTACTGAATTTAACTACTGAGATATCATTTTTCCTTTCTACCTTATGACCTTATGTAAATAGATATGTATATAGTTTTAGTAATTGCATTTCCTTATTTATAAACTATTTATTCTTTCTCTTTCATTCAATTCACAATCAACAAAATAGAAAAGGATTGATATGGGAATCCATATAAATGCAGTGGACTAGAAAAAGAGATAGGGTCATTACTATCTAACTAGTAAATAACATATACTTTTTCTTCCATAACGTAAATCACCTACTTTTTTTTATTCTATTAATTGTATTCTAGAACCATTATTCAAACATACACAAAGATTGATACTCATAAACATTACATATGTAGGATCCTCAACCCTTCTTTCTTTCTTGATATATACAGACATGTAGCTATTTGCATTTTATTCTACAACATAGTGGATTATATGGAACCCCCACATTGCTTGATTTGGGATAAGCTTCAAAAAATACTAGACTATTTCAAAAGTTAGTCAATGATGACCCTCCATGGATTCACCTATAAGCCAGCCAAAAGTTGCAAAAAAATAAGAGCTTGAATACCACTTGTAAATAATCCAAGAAACATGACATGTATAGGTACTACTGAAGGAACTAAAGAAACAAGAACAAAAACCACTAATTCATCAGCCAATATATTCCCAAAAAGTTGAAAACTAAGAGATAAAGGTTTGGTGAAATCTTCTAGAATATTAATTGGTAAAAGTATTGGAGTTGGTTGAATGTATTTCCCAAAATATCCCAATCCTTTTTTACTAAGACCCACATAGAAATATGCCACTGACGTGGGTAAAGCTAAAGCAACAGTAGTATTTATATCATTCATGGGTGCAGCTAACTCTCCATGAGGTAACTTTATGATTTTCCAAGGTAAAAGAGCACTTGACCAGTTAGAAACATAAATAAATAAGAACATCGTTCCAATAAAAGGAACCCAATGACCATACTCCTCTCCAATATGAGTTTTGCTCAAGTCTTGAATAAATTCAAGGACATATTTAAAGAAATTTTGACCTTCGGTCGGAATGGTTTGTGGATTCCGAACAGCTATGATGATTGAACCTAATAAGATAGTAATTACAACCCAAGAAGTGATAAGTACTTGGGCATGAATTTGTAAACCTCCTATTTGCCAATATAAATGTTGGCCTACTTCTACACCTGATATATCATATAACCCTTTGAGTGTTTTAATGGAACATGGTATAACATTCATATTGTCCTCTAACAAAAATTGAACTTCAAAAAAGTAATTATTTTGATTCAACCATTTCTTTCTCAATTCATCTATGTTCATTCATGAATTTATGTTTTCTGAATCATATATTTTGGATACTGAGAAATCACAAAAAAAAATACCAATCATTTTCTCTTTTCAATATTATTTGATAGTCAAAACATAGTTCAAACTCCAAAGATGCAAACCAAAATAGTAACAATCAAAGAGAGTTCACCAAAAATAAACTAATCTTCTTCTTTATTCTTCTTAATGATAAGATTAATGATAAGATAATCAACCATTTTTTATATAACGGATTGGCCCTCACAAATTGCAGATACTAATTAGGTAAGAATCAATTGAATCGAAGCTATAGCATCATCGTTGGCTGGAATAGAAATATCTGCAAGATCTGGGTCACAATTTGTATCAATTAAATAAATCATCGAAATACCCAAAATGGAACATTCTCAAAGAACCGTATATTCTTCTTACTGATCAATGATAATTACAATATCGCAATCCCATCATATATTTGATCCCACCCAGATATGCTTGCAAGATAGATAACTTTCTCTTCAACATTGTTGCATCTCCTTTGGGGAGATGATTGAATTTCCCCATCTTTTGTTCTGTTCTTAAGTCCCTGAACTTCTAAAGTCTTGTTTTTGTAGTATACCAATTTGTTAACATACCACCAAGCCATTTTTTATTAACATAATGACATCGAGCCCTTATTGCTTCTGATGCTACTAAATCCCCTGATTTCTTTTTGATGTGAACAATTAAGAATTTTTTTCCCGTACTTGCTGCATCAAAAACTAAATCACAAGCTTTTGATAAAAAATGAGCAGTTATAGTAAGATTTGTAATATGAATACCCTGCTTTGCAGAGAGATGAGCCATTCTATGATTTCATTTATTAGTAGCATGACCAAAATGAACTCCTGCTTCCATCATTTCTTCCAAATTGATGTTCCAATATCGTCTTCCCATTTTCCCACACTTTCTTTTTTTCTTTTTTTCCAAAGAGATTCAGACTCTATGAAATAAATAATTGTTCTACAGAACCTTCTACCAGGATTGACCATTGATCACGACCAAACCATGAATTTCATTCTTTATTTTTATTTCATTGATTACAAAATCCATAATTGGACCGAGAGTTAAAGTAAAAAAATGAACCTCTTGTTAAGAATTAGTAAATTACATTAAATGATTGGTCTGATGTCTCATGGAAAGTGTTTGGGGCACAAGAACAAAATAATTCTCTATGGTATAACAAAATATCTCTCATTTCAAACTCGAATAGATCCTTCCTTTTAATTTTCAAATGAATGTTTTTATCTTGCTTTGAATGATGTACTAATTTGTTGAATCTAGTACCAATCGATATAATCCCCAGAACAACATTCTCTTTCAGGCCTTTCAACCAATCAATATGACCTCATAGAGCAACTTTTGCTAAAACTTGAGCAGTTTCTTGAAAACTCTCTTCGGATATGAAACTTTGAGTATTTAGAGATGACTTCATTATTTCGAATAATATTTCCTGATAATAGATCACTTCATCCAAAATCCCTCGCTCACTCGCCACAACAATCAATAAATTCCTGTAAAAACATTAGACATTCCATCTTCTGAAACCAAAACTCTTGATGTTACTTGACATACAATAGTCTATACATGTCTATTATGGATCTGTAGCCCTTGGGATCGACAAACCTTTTGGATCTTATTAACCAAAGAGATATGACTTTGGGCTATGGTTAGTTCAGCTCCAATCATGAATCCCCAAGGGATCCCAAGAATCCTTCGGATAAGTTTGTCCCAACCTTCAACTCTTCTTTCGAGGTTCATCGATATTGAATCAATTGAACGAACTTCTAAGATTTGTTCCACTTTTGGAAGACCTTGCATTATGTCACCAGATCTCAATTTTTTATATATAAATGTAATTAATATGTCTCCTTCATAAAAGATTTCTTCATAATGGCCATGGACAGTTGCTCCTGGAGTGACCAAATAGGGCTTAGATGATCTTATAACTAAAGAGTCAACATGAACAATGAAAATTTGACCAAATTTTTTTATGCATGATCCATATTTCAATAGACATGCATTTTCACAAAGGAATTGTCCAAGGCTAATTATTGTCCATGCCTCTTCACAATAATCGTGATGGAGAATTCAAATGGAATGAATTCCAAATGATGTTACTGCATGGATCGGGATTATAAATCCTATTATTTTCATCTAGGAAACATTATTGAAATGGAAGTACTTGAAGCACTTGGAAAGTCTGTTGAAAATTTTCAAGTAAAAAATATTTCTTTAAAAAGACTTGATTATAAGTTCTTAAATAGTAAGATGAATGAAGATTTACTATTTTAGGCGCAATAATACCTAAAGGACCCAACAAATCATTAATTGGAGTCATGGGATCCGATCCTTTTGTCACATTATTATATCTCAAAGTATTGAAGGGACCAATTTGAGAGCAATTGGATGATGACAAAATTATGAAAGATTGGCATTCCTTATTTCGATTCAACAATGTACCTAGAGTTCCCTTATGTTGTGGAAATGATTGAATCTTTGCCTTGGAATCAAAAGGATTTCTATAGATATGATCTAATTCATTATTGGAAATCAATCTTGAACCTAGCATATCATACCTTTTTTTGGTATACGAAATAGTGGACTTTACTAACTCAATTAGGATGAAATCACAAAGCAGATCATTTGCCATTATTTCAACAAAAGAAGCATGAACCTCTTCTTCTATAGAACTCTTTTTTCTTGGTCCCAAGTTAATACTAAGCAAGCCTGAACTAATTGAATACTTGTGTGAGAAATTCTCGAATTGACTTACCATTTCCATAAAATATATAATTGACAATTTGAAGTTGGACATTATCCTTTTCCTGCAAGAGATCCTGAAAGAAAAGTGTTGCTAAATTTATTCCATCAGCTATTTCATATGTGACTATGGGACGAACCAAACAAAAGACTTTTTTTGGTAGGTGTAATGCGTTGGACATAGATCCAATTTTTCAATTTTTTGGATCCTTTAGAATCATTTTTTTCCCATTCCTGGTGGTATCAAAATGCCACTATGCCTAGATATTTTATCCACCTCTCCAGAAAAATGAATATCTCTAGAAAAGATTTTTAGTTCCATACTTTTTTTTCTCCACTCGGACTAGTCCACCTACTTCACTACTTGTATTTATATTTAAAGCAAGTCGTGTATCTACTCCAATGATACTATTGTTCCGGACCATTATGGGCCAAGATCCGGGTAAGATATGCACTTCCTCGAGAATGAAAAAAAATTGATCTACTTTTGTTTGCATTTGGTATTTCAAACTAAATTCTTTTGCTCCTCGATACTTAATCAAATTCTCTTTTTTTACAATTGAATCTACTTCATAAATCCCATATTTAGTAATTCCTGAATTGCTTCTATATCACGGATCATCAAAATAAGCAAGAATACTATTTCTACGTAAAATACCATTTATAGGTATTTTAATCAAAATACCAAAATAGGGTATTAGCTTTTTTTCTTGTTCTTGATCATATTGTAAGGGAATCACTAATCTATTCCTTCACTTTTTCTCCAAGGAATTCTCTTGACGAATATAAGTAGAAGGCTCTATGAGATTCCAATGACCCTTGGTATGATAAGGTTTTGAATAGTCAAGAATTTTCTATCTTTTTACCAAAAGTATCCAACAATTTTATTTTTACTTGATCATGAGTCGTGAGAGATCAAAGATATATCTTTCTTGAGAGAAATAGAATTAGTATTAAATTGATCTTGATCCTTGTGGAGTGAAAAGACCCTATCTTGGATCTGCATAGACCTCCTAATATCCATAAATGACTTATTTTTGGTAATAGATGAACATTACTATATGTAAATTCGGGCACATGATAGCCATCAGTGCTCCAGTGCAATTCTCCTTCTAACTCAGAATAAATATGTTTTCGAACCCTCTCTTTAAAATGAAAAGGGGATATTCTGGCACGAATCTCGGCAATCACTTATTTTGATTCTAAATATTGATCATTTTGAACTAAAATCAAACTTTTGTTGGAATATTCACATTATGTATAATATATTGACTCTCAATAGTTACATACAAGTCAATAAAACATAGAAAAGCAGGATGCCCATGACAGGTACGTGTGGGATGACCAAATCCTAATCAAATTTTATTTTTCCATTAGAGGGAGCTCGTACATATTCGACAGTACCTCCTGTGAATATTCCATCAGTATGAAAAGTTCTTAATGTTAGTTGAGTCCCCGGTTCCCCAATTGATTGACCGCAATAATGCCTACGGCTTCTCCCAACTCGACCAAGTCACCATGAGTAGGACTCTAGCCATAACATAATTGACAGATCCAAGATGTACTCCTGCAAGTAAAAGGGGTTCAAATATATATTAGGTGTGCTCGAAAGGTTATGAATCAATTAACAAGTCCAATTCCAATATCTTTATTTTGAGTGGCAATGCATCGTAGACCAATATATATATCGTCTGCTAATACACGACCAATTAATGTTTGGACAAAAATCTTTTCTATCATCCAATTTTGAGGACTCATGGAAATACCTTGGATAGTACCACAATCCATTCTTTGCACAAGAATGTGTTGAATTACTTCAACAAGTCTACATGTGAGGTATCCAGCATCTGATGTTCATATAGTATCTACAACCCCTTTGCGGGCTCCATAGCAAGAAATTATATATTCTGTCAAAGAAAGCCCTTCCCGTAAATTGCTTTGAATGGGTAAATCAATCATTTGTCCTTGAGGATCCAACATTAATCCTCTCATACCTACTAATTGGTGTACTTGAGATGTATTTCCTGTAGCCCCAAAAAAGGACATTAGATGGACTGGATTAGAAGGATCAGTCATCCAAAATTAGGATTCATTTCTTGTCTCAAATATTCAATTGTAGCACACCATATCTCAATGGATTGACGTAATTTTTCTACCACATGTACATTCCCATAATGATGGTTTTTCTCTAAAAGAAAACTTTATTGTTCAGCATCTTGAACTAACCATCCCTTAGAAGGTATTGTTAAAAGATCATCAATTCCTAATGAAATAGATGTAGCAGTGGCTCACTGGAAACCCAAAGCCTTCATTTGATCCAGGATATGTGATGTATATGCCATTATGAAATGATCTATTAATCTACTAATAAGTCATTTTATAGCAATTCCATCTATCACTTTATTGTGAAAGACCAGATCGGTCTGTTCTTCCATAAGGACCTCCATATTCTGATGAGTAAGATTGCATAATGGCTGAAGGACTTCCTTTCCTCAATCTTGATTCAGAAATTAAGAAATTATGATACCGGTAAAATTGGAGAGACCCAAATTTCCATGAGTATGGGCATCACTAATAGAATTTCTTAGTTTATATATAAAGCATGAGTTAGATAGCCTATGAGTAGGCATGCCAAAACCCCTGTATGGCTTCTTCTATTTCTCGATAAAAAGAAAGATGACCAACAGTAGTTCGAATGTATATACAATGAATTTCTCCTTTTACACTTCCTATTATTTGATAGTGCTTATAAATCTCATTATAATTACCAAAAGATTCATATTGAACTTTGATGGGAACTTCTCTTGAGCCAACGACACATTGATCTAGTCTCCCTGGAGCCACAAAGGACTATCTAATTGAATTCATTTCTACTGATAAGCTCCAAGTGCATCATAAGAACTACAAAAATATAGCTCTTTTGTATACTTAAAGTTATTCTTGTAAACTATTTCCTTTTTCTGCAATTAGGATTATATTGATTATACCTATTTACACAAATACCTCAGAGATTCCTGATCGTTAATACATAGAGTCCAATAAGCATATCTTGACTTGGTACGAAATGGGATCCCCAATAGCTGGAGGTAAGAGATTCATATGAGAAAACATAAGTCAACGAGCTTCTCATTGAGCTTCTAAAAATAAAGGTATGTGAACAGCCATTTGATCCCCATCAAAGTTTGTGTTGAAGCCCTTACAAACTAATGAGTGTAAACAAATAGCACACCCCTCCACTAAAATGGGTTGGAATGCCTGTATACCTTATCTATGAAGGTTGGGCTCTATATTCAACAATATAGGATGCCCCTGCATCTCTTCTTGAAGGATTTCCCATACAATGGGTTCTTTTTCCCTAATTTTGCTTTTAGCAATCCTGTTAGCAAAATCTTGTCTGATTAGACCACAATTACAAATGTTTGGAAGACCTCTATTACTATTTCTCAAGGTAATCCACATTGATGTAATGAAAGCAAAGGACCCACAACAATGATTGAATGCCCTGAATAATCGACCCATTTACCAAGAAGAGTCTCACGAAATCTTCCTTCTTTGCCTTCAATTACATCGAAAAATGACTTGTAAACTTTGTTGTGACCATCTCTCATGGGTTGTTTGTGGATCCCATTATCAAAAACGTGTATCCATGGCCTCTTGTACCAATTTTTCTTGACACGTTACTAATTCCCCTAGTGAAGATCTACTTGTTGCTAATAGATCGGTAAGAGTATTGTTTTGATAAATGACTCTTCTATAGAGTTCATTAATATATGAACTCATTAGTTTACCTCCATCTATCTGAATGATTGGTCTCAACTCAGAAGGAAGAACTAGTAATAGGCACAAAACCATCCATTTTGGGTCTACATTTGTTCGAAGAAAATGTTTAGCTAATTCTATGCACCTAACCCAAAAATCCTTTCTTCTTCTAATTTTTTGATCTTCCCATTCATTTCCTACGGACTCTTCATCTCCTAATTCCTTCCATTCTACCAAAGAATTCTCTATAATAATTCATAAATCTAAATTAGCTAATTATTCTCTGATAGCACTACCCCCATAGATTTCAAGGAGAATCACGTTTTATCGTATACTGAGAAGATAGTCAAAATTGAAATGAATCATTATGATTCAACGAGGGGATGTATAATTTATAGACTTCATAGAAAATATTCAAATGATTAGATCATTCTTTGAAACATCCTTTTAGTAGGGATATAATTCAAAGTTCAAAAATGCAATAAACTAATTTTTGTTTATAAAAAAATAGATTCAGAATGAAAATAAGGAATGATAAATATGAAAATAAGGGCTTATGTTCATAAAATTTGTGAAAAATGTCATTTGATTCATAGGCAGGGGTGAATTATAGTCATTTCTTCCAATCTGAGACATAAACAGAGATAGGGGTAATCCTTCTCAAGTTCTAAATCAAGAAATTTTTAAAAGAAAAACCCATGTACATGTAAAAAGAAAGGATTCATTTTTATATTAAATAACTATCCCCATATCTTTCTGATTCTTCTTTCTTTTTATTTTATTCTTATGAATATGATCTAAATATGATCTAATAAAATATGACAAAACCTATAGCAAAATTGGTTTACGTAAGAATGCACATATTGGTTCATAAATGAATGAACATAGAATACCAAAAGGAGTTATTCATGTTCAAGTGAGTTTCAACAATACTATTGTAACTGTTACAGATGTACGAGGTTGGGTGGTTTCTTGGGCTTCCGTAGGTACTTTAGATTCAAAGGCATAAGAAAAGGAACACCCATGCTGCTCAAGCTGCAGTATTTAATGTTATTCATACATTAGTTGATCAGGGTATGCAATGAGCAGAAGTTATGATAAAGGGTCCAGGTCTCAGAAGAGATGTGGCATTACGAGCCATTCAAAGAAATGTGATGCTATTAAGTTTCTTATGTGATGTAACACCCATGTCTCATAATGGATGTTGCCCCCCTAAAAAAGATGTGTAGAAATAATAATTCAAGAGATTCCAAGAGAAATAAATGATTCAATGATCTAATCCAATAATCATAAATAAAAGAAAAATAATAGTATGGTTCGAGAAGAAGTAGTCGGATTCACTCGAACACTAAAGTGGAAATGTGTTGAATCAAGAGTAAAAAACAAGCATCTTTATTATGTTTGTTTTGTTCTGTCACCACTTATGAAAGGTTAAGACAATACCATAGGTATTGCCATGCGAAGGGCCTTACTTGGAGAAATAGAAGGAACATGTATCACACATGCAACATCTAAAAATGTTCTACATGAATATTCTACGATAGTAGGTATTGAAGAATCGGTACATTAGATTTTAATAAATTTGAAAGAGATTGTATTAAAAAGTAATCTCTATAGAGTTAGGGACACAACCATTTACATCAGGGGACCTAAATACATAATAGCTCAAGATATTATCTCACCATCTTATGTACAAATAGTTGACATGACGCAGCATATCGCTAACCTGACAGAATCAATTGATTTGTGTATTGAATTACAAATCAAGAGAGGTCGTGGATATCATATAAAACCCACAAATGAATCTCACTATGGAAGTTATCCTATAGATATTGTATCTATGCTCGTTCGAAATGCAAATCATAGTATTCATTCTTATGGGAATGGGAATGAAAAACAAGAGATACTCTTTCTAGAAATATGGATGAATGGAAGTTTAACTCCTAAAGAAGCACTTTATGAAGCTTCTCATAATTTGATTGATTTATTGATTCCTTTTCTACATGCAGAGGAAGAGTACATGAATTTAGAGGAAAATGAAAATAGATGGAATCTACCCTTTTTTTTCTTTCAAGACAGATTCACTAATCTCAAGAAAAATAAAAAAGGAATTCCATTGACATGTATTTTTAATGACCAATCAATTGTCTTCCAGACCTATATAATTGTCTCAAAAGGTCCACATACATTATTGGACCTTTTGAATCACATCAAGAAGATCTTATGAAAATGGAATATTTTTATAGAAGATATAAAAAAAGATATTGGGCACTCTATAAGCATTTTGCAATCAATTTACCTAAGAAAAAGTTTTCATTTTGAATCCATTGGAATTTTTTAGTTTTTAGAATTAGAAATAAAATGAAAAATAATAGAATAAGTTTTGAATCTCCAACACAGTCCATATGTTTGCAGAATAGATACATAATAAGATTGATGAATCTAGGGAAGATCTAGATAAGGATCTTCCTTAAATACCTATGTCGTGGTATTTAACTTTGAAAAAGACCTAAAGTGAGGATTTCTGGTAAAAGTTGCTCAATACCTCAAAGAGCTACTTTATCGATGAAAAAATCTTGTAGCTACTGGATGACGAAATAGATTTTGGAATTTATTGACATTCTCCAAAAAAGGTACTATTAATAATCCTATTTGTACTAAAACCATTAAAAGAACACCCAATAATTTATTGGGAACTATGCAAAGTATTTGAAATATGGGAAAGAAGTACCATTTGGATAATATTTCCAACGGAGTTGCAAACGGATCCGCCGGTTCACCTATCATTGATGGCTCTAGAACTACTAAAGCCACACTACATGCAATAGTACCTAGGATTACTACTAGATAAATATATAAAAGATCATTGGGCCATGCGGGTTCTCCATAATAATTATGTCCCATCCCTTTAGCCAATTTAGCTCTTAATACAGATCATTCAAATCAAGTTTCTTTGTTATTTGGATAGGTTAACTCTTGTGGATCCATCCCCAAAGAACCGGACATGATAATTTTTTTATCATCGCAAAGAATCAAAAGAATCATAGAAATAGATCCATAGAACATAAATAGGTCCATAGAAGACCTATATTTTATACATATCTACATATATAATGTAGAATGACTCTATGTAATAAACTATTTATCAAATTCCATTTTTCTGAGTTTCAACGATTCATTATTCATTGCAAATAATTCAGTTCTGGAAATAGGGAAATGCTCAATATCCAAGTCGGCTTACAAATTTGATCATGATCAAGTGCCTTTTGGATTGTCTCATATCTTTTGGTTGGTATTTATCCTCACAACATTTCAATTGTATTACATAAACAAAATACAAAGTTTTTACTTGTTACTAATAAAGTCTAGCCCCTGTTCTTCCTTAGATCCCTTATTTAACTCGATAGTATAATAGATCAGGGTCGATGCAAAGGAAATGAATGCATCTACATACTATAAACAATTTACTAAGATTACTATCCAATTAATATGAAATACTAATAGTATCAATTAATTATATAATTATAATAAATTTACTAAAAAAATCAAACAAAGTAAATAAATAGAACATTGGATCATTCCCCATCACTTATTCTAGGGATCTTTTGGAGCCTGTTCGAGTATGATCATAGAAAATATTCTCTCAAGTTAAAACTAGCCTATCATATGCTACATAGAGGGTCTGAGATGGTTGTATGTGGAGACACGTTGGGTTGTGAATTCCAACTTGGCAGATAAAATCATATATTTGCATGGACAAATCAATAGTTCAAGTCACACAATCCCATAATCCATCCTCTTTTAGGAAACTATACTTCAACTATTCGATTCGTATCAAATAAAAAATACTTCAGAATTGAATAGAAGTATCCAAATAACATGCCTTATTTTTCAATAATACATATTTGTAGCAATAAAAGACTCTTGTTCCTCCCCGATATGATAAATTACAAATATCTATGATCTGCCTTCTCTATAAAGAACCCGAAATACCTTGCTTATGTATCATTGGAAAGTGCATTAACATAAATATGACAGTAAAAGAGGCAATACAAAAGTATGTAAACTATAACAAGCAAGACGAATTGGATAAAAACCCATACTGAAAAAGCATGAGTTTCAGTTCCATAATGAAAAAAAGAAATGTCTTTTTTATTAAAGCACACCGTTTGTGTAATCTGCCTAAGCAACCCAGTGTGCTCTGAATGAGGAGCAAAATAAGAATTACTCAAAGCATTTCAGTTGGAAGAGATAAGGAGGGGGTTTCGCTACTAAGAAAAAAATTTCATTCGCATGGTGTAGCCTATATAAGGAACAAAGTACTATTGATGTCACAGCTACTATGTTGGCTTTAATTAGACTATGAAGTTTTCATTGATCATAGCCAATTCTAATTTAATGTGACAACAGCCAATAAGCAAGCAGCTTGTCTTCATAGAATAAGAAGAATGTCGTGCTTCCTTATTTTAGTAAAGTGAGGCACTACAAGTATAGGATTTTGCTTGAACTAATGAACCAAGAGTTGTTCCTAGTGAAAAAGAAGTTAGATTCAATAGATTGGCAAAGAGCTCTAATATAAAAGATCGGTAATGCCACATCTCAAAGAATCTTTATCTTAGATTCATCCCCACAAAAAGGTAAGATTGCCTGAGTGGCCAAGATTGGAAAGGCCATTAATAAAGCCAAGCCAGATAAAGGAGATAGACCATAAGCCTGAAAAAGGAGCTAGGCTATTCCTGCGAGGTCCTCTCAACTAGATTTCTCTATGAAGAAGAGGGTGTGAGGTAGCAGATGGTTTAGAATTTTTGTAAGTTCTTTCTTTAGAAAAAAGTTGGAAAGACAGAATAGCTGAGAATGTACCTTCTTTAGCCTATAGGAAATCTCTGGTTTCCTTCATCCCTCATTGGCTAGAAAGCAAGCAAACGAACATCTTTTATTTTCTATAGTGAATTTAGATATGAATGAAACCATTTCTGAGGACATAAGAAAGACAAAGTGGGATTGACTTTCCTTTGAAAAAGTGGTTCATGCAGCCTTTCGGGATGAAGTCTGAAAGCAATATCCAAGGCTAACTACATAAATCGATAGCTTAGCCCTAGGAGCTGGTGAAAAGTAAAGAAATTCAACATAGAACTTCAACTTTAAAAGAAATCCAATCCATCTTTGAAATGGATTCCTCTTCTACAAGTTTGAATTCATTTTTTCCCATTACCCATTAGTACAAAATAAGATTTGTTTGCATGGAGTGACTAGCTATAATATTTGTATTTTCTAATATTTATTTTGCAGGGCTTGGGATTTATTTTTGAATTTAAAATGTAAATTTAAGCTTAAAATTATGTTAGGATCAATGGTCTAGGATTACCAGAAGCTAACCCTACTAGAAGATGGGTGCAGAGGTACCCTATGAAGCTCAATGGAGGTCCCTGAACAAGGAGATCATCCTTGAAAGAAGTCTCATAGATCTAAACTTTTAGCTCTTGGCCAGGCTGTATAAGGGTAGAGGTCTACATATTTTCTTTTTCTTTTGGGGTGTACAGTTGTACCCGGCTACATTAGCATTTCTTTAAATTAACTTTCCTTAATTTATTTTGGGTGTGTAATAGAATTAACTTGCTTTCTTAGGTTTTTTTCTATGTGGGTTTTCTGTGGTGAATGTCTAGACGTAGGCTCATAAGGAAAATTAAATTTTCTACCCAACTTAGATATAATAAACTCAAACACAAAAATAAAGGAACTTGAAATATCATATAAATTAAAGATGCAAGAATAACTTAAAATTAATTAAAAATAATTAGCTCTCAAAAATCATGTAATCATATTATTTCCAACTCTTAAATTGGTCACTTCACTCATTGCACATAAGAGGCATCAGATCTATGAGGATGACTGCCTTCTTGGGAATGTTTTCCTTTCTCTTATTGATTTGGCCCATAACCAATTCTAATTACATGACATTTAGGTGTAGAAATGCATACCATCAAGTCTTAAATGAATCATGAGTCAAAACATATAAAATCTAAAATGTGTAGTGCATGTCATACTCTACATGATCCTAGGGATTAGGGAGTGAGTCTAGGTTCTTAGATTCTTTCCTAAAAAGAGGATAGCCTAGCCATCTTGTATACATGAGACTTAGTATCATGTATTTAAAATGTGCTTAGGTGGTGTTAGTTGGAAGCCCTTCTAAGCGGGTTGTAAGTCCAGAAGAGTCAGGGATACGTTTGTCCCCTCAAATAAGAGGAATGGTTGGAATTAGGTTGAGCATTTGAATAGTCTTAGAAGCATTTATATACATAGGTTCTGAAGCATTCCCCTTGGAGTAAGTCTTCAATCCTACACATTTTTATTGTCTTGTGCTACTAGAATCTAAGCCATAGACTTTTAACAAAATACTAACTCAAAATCTAAATAAAATTCTAAAATTTGAAGCCTAAAGATAATATAGTTGAAATTACTACTAAGCATTCCAATATTAATAGACATTTGCTACTTCAACTCACTTGTCCTCCTAAAAGAACTCTTTCTACTTTGGATCAAAATTCTAAATATCATTCCTTTAAAAACAAACTTAAAAATTCTTTAGAAATAATAACTTATTTCATTAATCGAGAGTATTCTTAAGAAAATACCCTTCTTACTTAGATGTAATTAACTATAGGGGCTTGGCCCTATAGAAAACCATGAACCCAATTTTAAAATAAATAATACTTGACTTCTCATGTAGTTTAGAAGAAAACTCTCTGGTACATGAAAGACTAATTAACCTATGGTATTTTTATTTTCAAACTTTGGGAATGTTGAAAATTATTATTGGGACACCATGTAGATTCAGATATACTCATTAGGATGATCGGGTATGACATTAAAGAATAGTGTACTCATGAGAGATAGAAGTCACTACCATATAATGGACCTAATCACCTGATGAGGGCTCCAAAGGACAATTGGCTTCGAATGTACGAGAGATCTTTCTACTTTACATGGAAAAGTAAAGTAGGGTTTATTTAAACTGGGTTCATTAAGTTTCCTATGGAGGCAAACCTCTATAGTTAATTACATCTTAAAGAAATGAGATTTCTTAAGAATACTCTCAATTAAGGCAAATGATCATTGTCTCCAAAGATTTCAATAATAAGACTATCAATCAATTAGTTATTTTTGGAAAATCAAGTGGGATTGATCAAGAGGAGAGAGTTACTATCAATACCAAAGGGAGATGAGTAGGGGATGCTCACGATGCTAGGAAACCTAGCGAGCATCTGAAACTATCCTATGGTTGGGCTTTATATTTTTGAAATTTGAAGAGAATTATATGTTTGAGTTGAATTTTTATTAGAAATCTAGGGCTTACATTCCATAACATATAATTATGGAAATGCCTAAGAGGTAAAGATTTATGCTTGTAGCCCACAAAGGGTAACAACAACCTTAGATCCTAAATCTAGGGAGCATTGGCGAGGGCCAAAGCATGACTGAAATCTAAGGAGAAAAAATGAGTATACAGTTTATCTCCACAAGAGAGAATAAACTATCCGATTGTTGGACTTACAACCGCCTGGGGTGGCCTCCAACTAACTCCTCCTATGATTTTAAATATATGTAGGTCTTATGCTTTGCAAGATGGCTAAGTTGATATTTGTTTAATAAGGAGACTAAGTCCTTAAACTCACACCCTAAGAGACTAGATCATGAAGGGCATGAACTCATGACTTAATCTAATGCAAATTTTGTTAAGTTTTATTTTGATTTTTGGACATTTTTATTTGACACAAGATATGGGATTTCATATGCCTAATGCATGAGAAGATTAGTTATGGGCTAAAATCAGAAAGAAGGAGGTGTGTTTCCACCCTAGCTCTCAAAGGTCAAGCAATTTTTTCTAGCAAAGGTGGAAGCCCTCCTTTAGCAAGAGCGAAGCAATATGATTTATGCATGATGTGAGACATACAACATCCAACTAAGGGGTTGCTAAATCTTTTATTATCTTGATTTATGTCCTAGGCTTTAAGTGAGGTTATGTGTTATTTCATTTAATTTTGAGTTGATTAATTAGATAGAAAATTTATTTTTCCTAAGAGTCTAATCGCATCTAGGCCATTCAAAAATCACCAAGAAATAAGAAACTAGAAAAATCATTCATCTTAATTACGCAATCATAAACATAACATCAATCAATTTATAAAATTAGTGCGAAAGGATCAAAGTCGATTGGGTATCGCGATACAACCCGAAAAGAAATGTGGGTAGTCGAGCTCTACCCTTATACAACCTGGATTATAAATAAATAATTATAATTAAAAGGAATTCATGTTATTGGGGTCTTCATTCTTCATTTCTTCATTTCTTCCTTTCTTCATTTCTTTCTTTCTTCATTTCACTTGGGATGTAGTTTGCCCAAATGCTTCACATGGTATATAAGACATGGTTTTATAACCAATATTCATCCTAATTCCCCATAACATTAATTCCAAATCTTAATTGCAAATTCTACATCAGAATGGGAAAGATAAATCTAACTAAACCCACAAAATAAAGATTAGCTAAACATACCACATAACCCAAGTAGTTATATGAATGATTTGGACTTAGCACCTCACACATGGGTAACCAAGTCTACCTATCCTAATTTGGGTAATTATTTAGGGTATAAGCAACCTGCATAGCAAAAGCATTTATATTTTTATTACAATGCCCCTTAAGCACAACTCAGAGGGTGGTTTCATTTCTAGTGATTTAGTTGATTTGTCAATTTTATTTGATGATTTGATTTGGTTTGAATAAACCTACACTTAATTACTAAATGTTATGAAGAGAAGAAAAGAGAACATAACATCTTTTTCAACCCTATTTTAAGTAATTTCTAAGTTAGCTTCATTAATAAAATTTCTTTAGTAAATATTTTATTATGTGTTTTAATTAACCCTAAGTTTAGATTTATTCTAAATAAGCCCTATTAAATAATAAAGGCATCTTAGGATTAGTTAAGGTGAATTACTATCACATATTACACTACCATTTATTTCTTTTCACCATGTATACCATGCATATGAATAATCCTAAGCATATATATACATACAATGCAAATATTAGCACACTTTGATGATGAATGCTAAGAGTTATGATTTGAAAATTCAAAAATTCCTTGAATGCATGTTTTTATTATGTTGAAAAGGGGGATTCTCCATCCATTAACATAATACACATTCACAAGTATAAAAGACATAAGTGAGTACGATGCCATTATTTTCTACACCAGGGGTATAAGGTACAAGACCTACTTAAGGCTACTTAGAGCCTCACAACCCCAAGATGTCCAGACTAATATACCACATTTCTTAAATATATGTAGATATATAAAATAGATAAATGGATGAAAAATCATGCAAAAGATTTTTTTTGTTTAATTTGGTTATATAATTTACATGTGTAAATGTGAAGATCCTTCTTAAGTCATAACATAGAAATGCATAGGAATAAATTTAAGCAAGTGTTGTGTTCTTTTCAAATGAACTATACACTCTGCAAGTCCTATTCAAATCCATGTTAAGAGAAGAGAAGAAAATAACATAAAACATATCTTATGCTATAATCACATGCAAGCTTATAAGTATCTATAAGTAGCATCACTTCAATTATAATCTTTGGTTTATAGGTTTTGAAAATACTTTTTTGGTTTATTAGTGATAATAGCCACTCATATTCTTAATTTTAGCCAACACATGCAATTTGACATAGAAGGAGATATTTTATTTAGTTGATTTTTCAAAATAAATGAATGCATGATTTCATATGGCAAAACAATGTTTAGTTTGCTTGGACAGAAATAAAAGAATGTAAGTGCATAACTTCATTCACCCTAATTAATTCTTAAGGACAATCCTATAAAATATGATCATTTAAAATGAATCAAAATTCTTTAAAGAAATTTTTATTTTTGAATTTGATTTGACTTAGAAAATGTGAAAAGGGTTTGTTATTCCTAGCCCATTTCCCACATGTGTGACTTGGTTTAGTTTAGTTTTAGAACACCTAGGTTGATTTTATGTTTTGTTTAAGTTAAGGTGTGAATTAAATCCATTAATTACCCCTTACCTCCACCACTTTAACATAATTAAACAAGTAATTATGAGCCAACATATGATATGCAACCACATGGAATTTAAATAAGCAATGCACCTAAGAAATAAATGGGTCTAATGCAATTGGCTCACAATTATTGATTAATTAAGCTAAAGGGTTTAATTTAAGTACTTTCATAACCATCCTAGACATGTAGTTTGATTATAATTTTCTTAGAAGTCTCTTAGGTTTTTGAACACCTAAGAATCTACCCAAAATTTGGATGATTAATTTCTAGAATAATTTGGTTTTGAATTTGATTAATTGATTTAGTTAATGAAGTGACTAAGCTAATAATTAATTTGTACATTAATTAAGTGTTTGTCCAAATTAAATAAACTTAGGGGAAAAGATTGGAAAAGAAAGCCTAATCTCATTCTCTATGTCCATTCACTATTCCATGATAATTAGCAAGCTTAATTAATGATTCTATCACTATTTAATAGGTTAATTAATCAATTAATTAACTAGGAAAGTGATTAGGGGTGAAACAAGCAATTTCCCTAATTAATCCAACAATAAAATCCAAGAAAATCATGGGAGGCAGAGGTCATCCCGCTAATTAACCTTAAAAAATTTGGAATTATTTGCTGAAGTAATTAAGGAGTAATTAGCCTAATTACATTTCTAATAAAACCCAAATTGAATGAAAATTATTGTTCAAAATTAATTAATTTTAATTTCATATTATTCTCCTTTGAATTATCTTTAAAATGAACTTGAGTTTGTATATTTTTTTAGATTTTTCTACAATTAATTATGATTTTAGGAAGTTTTAGCATTAAAATTGAATTAATTAGAGCTAATTAAACCCCCTAATCCCCTCAGGCCACATGACGGCTAACGAGCGCTTTCCACGTGGTGTGATTGGATAGGTTATTTAAGTTGTTATATCCGCCACCGAGTCAGTTGATGATGGACGTGCTTTCTCCGTGGGTCATTCGATCTAAGATCGAACGACCAGAATTAATCCTACAGTTTAGACTTAAATCAAAGGGGGTCTATTATGATCTATTCACAGCCATCTGTTCCAATCATGCAAATTTATGGTGTGTGATATGTCTCATCCTGAGTGGCGAGAGACGGATGTCGTCCATCGATTATCGGTCAATTTGAGCTCACCCGAGCTCGGATGGAGTTCAAACTCACCTCACTTTCATAGAGGCACAAGCAATGTATCTAACAATCAAGATTCAATGGGATTACAATTTCCTTCTCAAAAGACCAAACAAAAATTTCTATGGCTATAGATTTGAGCAATACCTCACTAGGAGGCTATCACCTGGTGCTTCCAACGGAGGAGTTAGCTTTGTCTAGTATAGATGAAGCATTATTGAAGGTATTAGATCTTGATTTGAAGTGGATGGCTTGATTGACCAAGCTCCTCTTTAATGGTGATCGATCATGATCAAGGTGATGCTTCCCATGGCTTAGAGACTTGGGAAATGACTTGATTGAGGTCGATGAGGTCTGCAAATGGTGTGTGCAAGGTTAATTTAGTTTTGATGGAGAATTAAGTAACTTGGGATTGGGATGGACCTCCCCTATTTCAACATTGGGAAAAACTGAGAAGAACAAGTCAATGGAGCTTGGGAAGGGCTTGGAAAATCTTGGGGAGCTTTGACTCACTCACCTTGGCTCTATCGAAATAAATTCTTATCATTTGAGTGGGAATAAGGGGGAGTATATCTCCCCCTCCTTAGATTAGATGGTGAAGATAAATTTTGCCATTTTTGATTAACGAGTGAGATTGGTTGATCGGTTTGGGCTATTTTACATCCCATGTGAGTCATTTTAGGTAGAGGAGTGGAGGAGAGTGAGTGCCCATGTGCTAGGAGAGTGTATTTGGTGATCCAAGTGCTCAATTTTAATTAGAGGGGTCGATTTGGCCTTGGGTTGGGTCATGGCTAACCCAAGCTCATTGTGTCATGTTCACCACCTCCTTGGTGTCCAAGTGAACCACTAGAAGGATGACAAGTGGCCTTGAGAAAGAATTGGACAAATTCCAAGTTAATTTGGCCATAGGATACCCTTTGACCTATGGGCAAAGTGGTCATTTGGACATGATTTTCGATTTGGTAGATTTGAAATGATTTGAAAATGGGTTGGGCCAAATTTCAAGTGATTTGGAGTTCATTTGATTTGGATTGATTCAATTTGACCCATTTAGGTCAAGTTGGGTCAAATTTGGTTAGGTTGACCAATTGGTTAAATTGGGTCAAACCATGGGTTATGTCAAGTTCAAGTGATAATTTGGAGCCTATGGGTATCATTGGTTTGGTTCAATTTGCTTTATATTTGGTTTTAGTTCATTTAGGTTCATTTAGGTCAAATTGGTTAAGTTTACCAATTTGACCCATTTGACCCAATTGGGTTAGGTCATGGGTTGGTTTTTGGTTGATCATTTAAAATGTATTGCAAGCTTTGGTTTCAATCAATTTTAGTTTGGTTTGATTTCAAGTTGATTTGACTTTTTAGGTCAAGTTGGGTTCATGATCAATTGGGCTAGGTTGGCCAATTGAAGCTTTTGTCAAGTCAACAAGTGATTTAGAATGAATTTGACCCATTGGTTGCAATCAATTTGGCTTAGATCAAGATTTGACCTATGTTGACTTTTAGGTCAACTTGGGTCAACTTAGGTCAACTGGTTAATTAGGCTTGGTTTGGTTCAATTGATGGCTTGGTCAAGTTCAATCATTGATTATGAATTGGTTTAGATCAATGATTTCAATCAATTTAGCATATGGGGGATTTTGGCTAGTTTGAGTTTCATTTGGGATAAATGTTGACTTGGTCAAAAGCTAGGTTTGACTTAATTTGACCCAATTTGAGTGATTGATCATCCTAGGATGATTGTTGCTCATAATGTGAGGCTTAGATGGGCTTAGTTCAATCCAATTTGGGTTGGAATAGAATTTGGCTCAAAAAGGTGCATTAGGTCACTTTGGGTTGAGTGAGCCTAAATGGGTCAATTGGCTTGATCAAGGCTTGATTCAAGTTTGGTTGAACTCACATATGGACTTACGATGGAAATATAAATCCAATTGCAAGTGATTTAGAGTCAAATGGGTTTTGATTCATTTGATAATTTCAAGTTCAAAGGATGAACATGGTTTTGATTTTGGTTAGTTTGATTTTGTTTTGATGATTGAAGTTTATGTTTATATTTGGGTATATGATTGAAGAAGTAATTGTTTGAAGAGAGAATCCAAGGTTTGGATTGTTTTGAGAATGATTTAGCTAAGTTCAAGGATTTGACTTGAAAGAGTATAGGTTGGATTTAAGTTGGATTTGGACTTGAGTTTTGATTTTAGTTTTTTTATTTGAATTTATATTTCATTTATATTTATGAATATAAATGGGAATATAAATGGGTTATGAGAAATCTTTTGAGTTTGGAGTGATTTGGATTTGATTTGAGCTAAGTCCGTGAGATGAAATCGAAGGGCTTAGAGAAGGTTTTTGATTTGATTTAAGATTTAAGAAAATCAATTTAGTTGGAATTGATTTGAGATTTGAATTTGAAGTTTGTTTGAAAGAAGGAAGCAAGGATTGAGTTCAAGCTATAGGGTAGGCAAGACCACCTAATACCAATAAGGCATAACCTATTCGTATGGCTAACTCGTCTAAGTCTTTAGGGTTAAGTTAAGTGTTCACCTAATCAATAGAAGTGTCTTAAGACTAAGGAACTCTCAATGTCTAGAGGTGTCCTATGTCTAAGATGATGAAGTTGAAAGCTCACTCCAAAAGTGCGGTCAACAAAGGGCGCATAATAGGTGCGGTGTGACTGACAAGGCATACCGCATATATTGGTGTTGACTGAGATGATCAACAATGTTCAAACTATCACAAGCACTAATAGAGATGATCTACTCCTAAACTCGAGGTGCAAAATGAAATCAAGATTTTAGTGCAATGTGACTCTACTTATGTCAAAAACATAAGAGAGCAAATGTGGAATCCATTAGGGATTGAGTAAGTGAGCTTTCCATTAGGGGGAAAAGGCTCAAGTCATCCACTAGGAGATAAGAGGTTGTGAAATCCACTAGGGATTAGAATTTGGAATCCACTGGGGATAAAAGATGTGAACCTTTCACTAGAGGAACAAGTTCGGGTTGGATTGACTTGACTCCACTAGTGAGATTGGAAAGATTTCCATCTCACTAAGGAGAAGCTGAATGATTTTGACTCCACTGGGGGAGGTTGGTTGATTTTTAATCTTGCTAAGGAGAAGCTGATTGATTTGATTATTTAATTTGACTCCACTTGGGAGGTTAGTTATTATTATTTTTTTTTTTAAATTTTGAATTTGAGATGGACCCTGTTGTTTTGTGATGGATAGCACTGAGTAGGGGCTTTGTCAACCTTAGTCTACTTCAGATTTATCAATCCAAAGGGGTATTCTACCAACATAGTAGGACCATCCAACCAAAGGGGTGCCTTTCGCAATATACTAGGAAGAAAGTAGACTTATATCCTACAAAGTAAGGATCAGTCGCTGGGGTGATCCATTGATGACACAACAAATTGGACCCAACCTTAGGCTGACTACTGAGTGAATGCTGCTAGGGACTTAAATTAGCTCAAAGATAGTCAAAATTAGTTCCATTTTTTAATTATATTTGATGGATCCCATTGGTTTGCAATGGACTGCATTGAGTAGGGGCTGTGTTCGCCTTGGCCTACCTCAGATTTATCGATCCAAAGGGAGTAGCTTCCCGACTGAGGGGAGAGCTATCTAACCAATGGAGTGCATTTCAGTTTGTATTGGCCAATTCAAGGAAGAAAGCATGAAGACTCACTTCTTTCCTGAATAAAAGACCACTAGGGTGACACATTAGCAAGGTAACATGCCAACCCAACGTAGGGCTGCCTAGTCATGCTAGAAAGAATGCATAGTAGACATATATCTTTTAGAGATAATGATTATCGCAACTTATGAAAAATAGATTGAACTGACCTAAGGGACTACTGAGAGTGTTGAGAGACTTAACTCAACTTAAGCATAGTCAGGCAATTCCTATAGATAGTTTTGCTGATTATGCCCTAAAGATAGAATGCATGCTTGGGAAAGGGGCCACTAGGGGCTTTAATTCCTAATCCACAAGTGAATAAATTTGTTTATTTTATTTGTTTGTTTGTTTATCATGGACCCGATTGGTTTGAGAGGGATCATATTGAGAAGGAGCTTATATTCATCCTAGACCTATCTCAAATTTACTGGTCCAAAGGAGAATCTATGCATCTGCTGAACAAATTCTTGAACCATAAGGGTGGCTACTAGGAAAGAAAACTATTTAATCCAAGAGTAACCCAAGTAGTGTCTAAATGGGATCACAAAGGATGTGATCCAAGTAGAGTGCCAAGGGGAGGGGCCACTAAGGGCTTTATCCAAAACCTTGAAGAAGATAATATCTATAGGTATTCGGTGGCCAACTCAAGAAGAAAGTGCGGGGACTTACATCTTCCAAGAGTGGTGTATCCACCAGGTGAATCATTATCAGCATAGTGAACATCAACCAACTTAAAGTGCTTGTCAGTTTGCCACAATCAGCTTAGGAAAAAAGCATCAGGGACTCACATCCTCTTATAATGGAACTGATTGCCGGGATAGTCTATCTTCGGCTCGATAAGTGCTATCCGACCTAGGATGACTACTGAGTGAATGCCATTGGGAGACTTATATTAACTAAAGAGTAGTCAAGAGGAAAGGAGCCACTAGGGGACTTATCCTAAGCCTCAAATATACTCAGCCTAGTCAGCACATGATAGCTAGCTCAAGAAGAAAGCGTGTAGGAATACATCCTCTTAAATAAAGTCAACATGATGTAGCTTATTGGCTGCACAGTAAGGCCTACCAAACATACAAGGCACTCATTACTTTGAAATGGTCAAGTTAAGAAGAAAGCATGGGGACTCATATCTACAAGAAGAATGACCACTGGGGTGACATACCAAGGTAGCATGTCAGCTCGACTTAGAGTACCTAATGAGTGAGTGCCATAGGGGGCTTGTTACACATCAAAATTGCTCGAGAGGAAAGATATGTGTTTGTGTTTATGTTAAAGGAGAATAGGATGCCGCTTGGTTTATCTCACACCTATCCTAGAATATGCTTAAAAGTTGATGAAATGGTGCCACGAATGGTAGTTATGATCCCACTATGAAAGGATGCCACTTGGGTTCTCTTATACCTAACTTAGTTGTACTTGACAAAATAGGATGCCTCTCGAGTTCTCTTACACCTACTCTAATAATGCTAGGGAATTGTGTTTAATTTGTGTTTATGTAGTGAAAGAGGGATAAGATGCCTCTTTGATTCTCTTACACCTACCTTAAACACGTTATGACAGATTCACAAATAAGAAAACAACACTTCAAATGAAGAGAATGTTTTGATGAATCAAAATAGCATTTTGAAAATAATTATTTTCAAACATGATTTTATGGATAATTTTTCTTCAAATAGAGTCCATTGATTGGAAGCATAGGGTGCTACCCTCTATAATCATTAAGTTGATAAAAGGTGGGTGTTCCCTTAATTTCTCTATCTCCGAGAAACCATAAAGTGGTTCTCAAGTGGATGAATGTTTGAAGTTTTGTCAGGCCCAATCTATGAAAGAAAGATTTAAAACTGAGTTTAATTGAGCTCCTCACCTCAATAAAAATGATCATACTTGATAGTTAGCAATCAAGGTTGTTATCATAATTACATCATTATAGGTATTTCAAATAATAAGTCTATCCATTTCTAAAAAACTTACTAGAACGGTAGTAGTAGAGGGTGCTCACATCATGGTTACTGAGTTCACTTCTCCAAATCATAACCTTTTCATACTCACCTTCTTAGAAGACTTGCATTGCCTTAAATATATCTGATACAATTCTTGCAATGTGGATAGTGTGCATGAGTACATGCTCATTACTAGCTTTGATGACATCTTTATCTTTCCTCTTGATGAACTCCTTGATCTTTTTTACTTTTATGAACTCATCCTCTTCAAATGGTAACACTCTTTGGTGTCATGGCTATGGTCATCGTGATAAACATAATTCCTTGATTGATCATGTCTCCAACCTTCATGGATGGTGGTCAAAATAATTTGTATTATATATCACCTCTATAAGCTCTATCATATACACTCTTTAAGGAGTTGTTAAAGTGGGTTGTGCATAATCCCCTCTTAGATATTGAGTAGCCAAGTTTCTAAAACCTCACCCTAATACTTCTGGTCACCTCCTTTAGTTCATTCTCTGCCTTTGATATCTTTCCTTGGATAGTCACATTGAAGGCCTCTTCAATGAGTCTTTTGTACTGCTAGTGATGTTGGTTGGAACACTTCTATGTAAACTCACCAGGCTCCCTCATCATTTGTAGAAGAGCTTGAGATCTCTTTAATGGCTTTTGAGCACTAACAAATTGCATGGAAAATACCCTCTCGATGTCAGAGAATGATGTAATGACTCCTAATGGAATGCAGGACCACTTGAGGGCCTACTCTTTAAAAGTGATGAAGAAGAGTTGACACTTCATCACATCATCTAAGTCTAGTGACATGGTAAAACTCAAAGTAGGCTATGTGGATGGTGGGATCTATGACCTTTGTAAGATTCAAGATGCATCTTAAATGTATGAGAAGAGTGCGCTCATAATATTTATAGACAAAGTATTAGTTGGTTGTGTCGCTTTGGGTCTCTTCTTGACTAGTGTCTATTGACCTCATTTTTGGAAGAGGTTCTTCCAAAATAAGTAATTTGGATTTCTAATCCTAGATTAGGAATCTCTAGTTAGGCACACAAGGCACTATACTTGGTAGCTTAGTACATTCCTTCTTGGGTTTAGTACATAACCCTAATGGGTTTAGGTGAACTCAACCCAAACCTCAAACAAAATGAACATCCAAATCAAGCACATATCAATTAAAACCTAAATCCAATTAAGCTTAAGTTAATGTAAATTAATTACTAACTAAGCTAGAAAATTACATAAATCTAAGGAATTAAAATTATATCAAAGTAAATAGAAATAAACTAAAATAAAATCAGATCAACTAATAAAATAAATAAAACTCAAATCAAGGTCAAAATGGTCAACCATTCAAAAATAGGCTTGACTTATGTGGGTCCCACTAAGTCAAGAGTCAACCACTAAAGTTTGACCAAATAAAATCAGTCCAAATAGTTTGGAAGATGGTATGAGCTTGCTTAAACATGAATACAAGTCCAATGTGGCCTTAAATAATTAGTTCTTTGACCTAAATGGGCCTAAATGTGTCTTATTGGGTTCAAACCCAAATCAAACTCAAATCAACCCAAATCAATTCTCCAAAATCATTTGAAAATGATTATTAAACATAAACCAACCCATCATTGGGTCCAATTTGGCCAATTTGGTAATTTGATCCGAATGAACCCAAACTTAACCCATTAAGCTAAATTTGGGACAAATGGGTCAAAATTAAAATCCACTTGAAATTAAATGAAATTAATCATTCCAAATCATAACACACACATGATTAAACATAATTGGAGTGTAAACATAACGTAATTGATTTAAAATTGGTTATTTGACTGAAGCAAATCTAACTTAACCCATTTAAGGAAAAATGAGTCAAGTTGACTTGGAATTGGAGTAAAACCTAATGTGGCATGGGTTAATTCAATTCCTAATCATCCAATGGATAATCAATGATGAAGTAAACAAAATATAAAACTAAGTAATTATGATTAAATCATTTGAAATTGAAATTGAATCTAATGCTAAGATTAATCACCAAATGGATTCAAATTGAAATGAAACCTATTCAAACCTATCTAAATTCACCCTAACAATGGGTTAAGAGAGATAACCAACCAATCTTAAGCAAATTAATCAAGTCCAAATGCATCCAAAATTATGGAATATACCATCTCAAAGAGGGATTACCTTAAGCCAAATCCAATTTTCCCCATTCCTCATCCCTTTAGCATTTCACCTTGAAGATAGTTGTTACACAACCGAAGAGCCTTGAGCTAGCCTTCGAGGACCACAATTAGCTGTGGCTAACCAAAGGAGGAGAAGAAAGAATTAAAAGGCTTGACCTCTAATGGAAAATGCCCAAGGGAGAGTATCTCACTCGAAATTGATCATTCCATTACCTTCCCTACCTAAAATAAAGACGATCACGACTTAGTTTGATTCTCTTGCCACCGGAAGCCATAAAATAACCAACATCACTAATCATCCATGATTTGGTCTAAAATCCATGAGGAGGCAATCCAATTCCATCCTCCAAAGCTTGGGTGTCATTCCAAAGTCGCTCAAGTCAATTCCACCACCTGAGATCATCAGAGTTGAGGTATGCCATTAATGCCACTCCTTTAGCATTTGGTTTTAGGACTTTTCAAAAGAAATTTGATTTCAAGTGAGATAAAACTATATAAATTCATTTAATTTCATTCACGAATAGTTTTGGAATCAAAATCAAGTAATTTTGATGGTTATATCACCATAGATTTGGTTGAATCGGCGGAGGCTCTTGGTGTTCATCCCCAATGAAGGAGAAAGATTCTCTGCCATCTATTCCTTTTGTTAGGAATAGACATCTTTGATGTAGCCAGATCATTTGATTAAAACTCTTAAGGAAAACCAAGGATCAATCAAAGCTGTCCAATCTTCTATCGGATGACCCAAAGTAACCCACGTGCAGCACCATTTTGATGCGAGATCCTATTGGTTAATAAATCTCTTATAGGGAGTCACCTTTCAAATATATGGAGAAAAGAATGAAGAGACCTTATAGAAATTTGTCTTGGTAAGATGCCATGTAGATCCATATATGTACTTATTCAGGTGATCAGATATGTCATCAAGAAATTAGTGTACTATCTCGAAAGATAGAAGTCACTACCCTTTAATGGAACCAATCACCTCAATAATGACTCCTAAGGATGATGGGTCTACATATGTACTAGAGATTCTTCCCCTACTTTACATGAAAAAGTAAAGCTGGGTTTATTTTAAATTGGGTTCATTAATTTCCCTACAGGGGAAAGCTCCCATAGTTAATTACATCCTAAGGGACGAGATCCCTTATGAAAACTCTCGATTAAGATAAATGATCGTTGTCTCTGAAGATTTTGACAGAGAAGGACTATCAATCGATTGGTTTATATTTTTGAAGATAAAAATGAGATTGATCAAAAGAGGGAGTTATTGAAGCCAAAATGAGAGATAAGTAGAAGATGCTCACGATACTAGGAAACCTATTGAGCATCTGAAGCTATCCTATAGTTGGTCTTTATATTTTATAAATTGATATAATTTGTTTAAGTTGTATTTTTATTAGAATTTTAGGACTTAAGATTCCTTAACACAAGATTAAAAAAATGCCTAAGAGGTGAGGAATTATGCTTATGGCCCACAAAGGGGAAAAGAAACCTTAGAACCTAAATTTAGGGAGTTTCAATGAGGGCCATAAGCACAACCTAAATCAAAGGTAAAAATGGAAAATTTGGTTTGCCTCTATAAGAGAGGATAAACCACCCGATAGCTTGGACTCACAACCACCTAGAGGTGGTTGCCAACTAACTCCTATGATTTTAAATACATGTAGGCAAGTCTTTATGCTTATGCAAGACATCTAGGCTATTATTATTTTGAAAGAGACTAAGTCCTTAAACTCACTCCCTAAATAGACTCGATCATGTAAAGGGACATGCATCAAATGACCTAAATCTAATGCAATTCAAATTTCATTTTATTTTTATTTTTGGACAATCATTTTGACTCAGGCTAATAGGATTTATATGACTAATGCATAAGAAATCTGATTATTGGCCAAAATCAGTGAGAAGGGAGGAGGTGAGTTTCCACCATGTCCCTCAAAGGTCAAGCTAGATTCTCTAGAAAAAGTGGAAGCCCTCCAATCAGGAGTGAAATAAGATGCATTTGTGCATGATATTATAAAGAAATGCTCATCCAACTAAGGGTTGCTAATTCTTTTATCTTGATTTTAATCCTAAGCTTTAGGTGTGGTTATGAGTTATTTAATTTTAATTTGAGTTATTAAGTTGGGTAAAATATTTAATTTTTCTTGAAGAGCCTAATCCACATCAAGGCCATACATAAAGCAAGGAAGAAACTAGGAAAATCATGCCACTTAATGCAAAAGCTAAACAAATTATCAATCAATTTATAAAGGTAATCACAAAAAGAATAAATGACCGTTTGTTGAACCACCACAAACCCAAAAATATCAAATTGGTAGGAAGCTCATCCCATACAACTCGATTACAAATGAATATTACAATTAAGCAAAGGGATTCACTATGGGGTCCAAGCTTTATCTTCTTACTTCTTTCTTCTCTTTCTTCTTCTTTCTTCTTTTCTTCTTTTGGTTTCTCTTTGAAGGTTGAATGGTAGATGCTAAGGATTAACATGGTGCATAAGATAGATCTTATGACCAATGTTCATCCTAATCCCCATAATAATCATTCTAAAATCTTAAGTATACAAGTTTTACATGAAAAGAAAAAGTAGAAATCTAACTAACACTTACAAAATAAAGGTTAGTTAAATCACACCATACAAATCCCAAGCATGTATATTGGACTTATCACCCCACACATGGGTGACTAAGTCCACCAGGACTATGGATTATGCTTAGGGGTATAAAGCACTTGCAAGCAAAAGCATTATATTTTTTTTATTTATAATAGCACCCCTTAAGCACAATCCCTTGCAGAAAAGAATAGTTAGACTATGCACATCCTACCATTCATTCTACGAGCATTGACCAAACCTAAGGCTAGAACTGGTGACTTAGGCTAATGTGTGTGCTTTGAAGGTTTGTGTGGTATGCTTAGCTATGGCTTTGTATTTGAATTTTCTAAGTGTGAAGGACATGTTCAACATAGAGGAGGGTTTCATTTAAGTTGTTTAAGTTATTTGGGTTAATTGTATTTCATATTTTAATTTGGTTTAAGTGAAACCTACAATTAATTACTCAGTTATGAAGAGAGAAAAAATAGAAGAGAACTTCTCTTTCCTTCCCTAACCTAGGTAATTTTCTAAAGTAGGTTCACCTTTTAGTTTCATTTAGGTAAATGTTTTGATTACATCTTTTAATCAATACTAAGTTTAGACAAACTCTAAATAAACTTATTCAGAAAGAAAGGCATTTTAAGATTAAATAAAATGAATCAAAATTCACATAACACACATTACTTCATTTCTTTCCCAACATATATAACATGCATGTGGGTAGACCCTAAGCATATATATAAATGAAAATGAGAGTATTTAACACACCTTATGATGCATGCTAAACAATCCATTTAAGAAAATTTAGAAGTTGAATATGCATGATTTTTTCTTAAGTAGAAAAGGTTTTCCTTACCCAAAAGTTCACATACATGCATAAAAGTAAGAAAGGCATAAGTGAGTATAGCGCCATTGTTAACTAGAGGTGTAAGGTACAAGACCTACTTAGGGTACTTAAAGCCTTGCAACCTCAGGGTTGTCCAGACTAATATACCACTTTCCTTAAATACAAATATGCATATAAAATAAATGAAATGGAAAAGGAATATGAAAAAGTTATTTAATAGATTTAGTTTTCCCTTAGGGAAAAGAAATTGATTCATATTCTTTTAAATATGGCTTCTCTTTACTAATACAAGATTCTTCTTATCTAGCCATCATGGTAACCATTGACCTAATGTGAACATAAGATAATGGGGCATTTAGATATGTAGCCACAACTATAAAAATAATAGGGATTTGTGGTTGTCTATTATAATTGATTTTATTGAATAGGCATGGTTTTTTTTATATAAAACTAACGCTTTCATTGATGAAGTGTAAGATTACAAAATATTTTCTTTAACAAAAGGTAAGCTCAAATTGTCCCCCAAAACAAAACATTTTGCAATTTAATTAACTCAAAAAGAAATAGAGGTAGACTACATGATTTTTTCTTTCTTGGCTAGGTGGTCAACTGCTTTGTTTCCATCCTAGTAGATGTGAGTGAGTGTCACCTCAATTTCAGAGCTGATATACCAAATGCTCATGGGAATATAAGTTATCTTCTATGGAGGGCACTTTTTTCTTATATATATATATATATATATATATATATATATATATATATATATATATATATATAATTTAAGAGTCGGTCTCAATCCAAATATAATTGTTTGGAAAAGCTTAGGAGATCATGAGGGCAAATACTAGACCATCAACCTCAGCATATTGAGAACTCACTACTTTGCATTATTTGTGAAAGGTGAAAACAATACTTCCATACTAATCCCTTAGGATTCCCCCTGAATTAGCTATTGGTCTATTAGCTCTAAATGATACATTAATGTTGACTTTTAGCCACAATGCTCTTAGTTTAATCCAATAAAGAGGTGTGGTGCTATTCTTTCTAATAATTGGCCCAAAGCCCTCTTCTCTTTTCAAGTATGAGTTGCTAAAGATTCCATTACTTTGTGCATTTTGAAGGTAAGTATAAATTTATTAGTAATTGCATAGCTGATAAAGAAACACACAAGTATAATAAGAGTTTTTTCATTAACATCAACGAAGGAGTCCATTTCAAAGGACTTATTTGGTAGTTGTTCACATAATAAGCATGACATAAGGAGACAATATAATCTAAGTCATTCAGAAGTTGGATATTAACATGCTTATGATCCAATAAACACAAAAAATTATGCATTCAACTTAAAATAATGAAAAGGAAAAACTTATAGAATCCAAATTAAGGAATTTAGAGAAGATTTACCCATAAGAGTATACTTAAGAGTGACTACCACTTCATCACCATTAAATATCACATCTTTAGGTTTGTTGATAAAATGTTTAGGACTAATTGACTACTTGATAAGACCACTGGGTATAAGCGCACCTATAAAACACTATAATTTGTCAACCCATATAACACTACTGAGAGAAGAAAGTCCACCACCTTTGGTGCTTGATCTTAGGGTTAACCCTTTTAGAAATCATTCAAAAAGTTCACTTGATGTGAAGCTCAAAATTATATTGCAAGACTATGTCAAGAAGTAGAGGTTCACCCACATTCAACAACTCCATTGACGTGATCCTCATATGAATTCACCTCACTCACCGAAATGAGAGAATAACTTAGAGTTGTCAAGTTAACTAAGGACCTCTAACTGGTAAGATATTTGAAGGAACAATTTCCTTTCTTGGCTCTCATTCAGCTTCATCATCATTGACTAGATAAATTTTAGATTAAAGATTCAATTCATGTATACCATCTTCCCTTAGCATTTGACTTACTTGTCCTCTTCATCAGGACAGTGGCTATGGAGCTCTCAAGGTTTCTCAACCTTAAAGTGGAGATAAACATACCTCTTGGCTATTTGGGAAAGATAATCTATAAAGGTAGAGTTTGAAAGATAGAGTAAAAATAAAACTTTTCTGAATGAAAGCATTTAATCCACATTTATGAACACTCACGGTGCTGGTATGTAATAATAAGTTAAATCAAGATAGGTTAGTTAAGAATAATTTGAATATTAATTAAAATCATACTTTAATTCCCTTATCCTAAAAAAATATTTTCAAAGAGATAGAAAAATTATTGAATTGCACATCCAAGATCAACATTACTTGGACTAAGTTCAGGCCAACTTGGACATCGACTCAAAAAGTTTATTATATAGAGCTGATATGAATTCACATATATTATGATGGACTCACATATACGTCCCACTCATCGCAAGCTAAAAAGAAAATTAAATCTTTAGGGAATCATTAAAGGGATATATACAAGTCAATATAATGAATTGAATACTAAACATATAAATGCATTATAATTTTAATATATATATATATATATGAATTATTTTTTGAAAAACTTATATTTCTGAATCAGATCTGAGCAGTATAAGAGAAACAAATTCTATGATAATTATTTGCATTTTAATCATTTTGATTAAAAAAACTTTATCTTGAGATTAATCTCTTTGAAAATAATTTTTATATCTAAATTTTACATTTAATCAATTTTTATTCTTTAATCATTTAAAATATGAACAAAAAAAAATTTAAAATTTATTTATAGATTAAATATATTTTGAAATTTAAAATTTTATAATTAAAATGATTATCTTCTTATAATAATATTAAAATATTAAATTTGTCAAACAAAATAGACTACATGCATTAGATCCAATTTTCCTTCCTCTTTATTTTTTTTTTGCTCGAGAAGCATGCATCACAACATGTTAATAGTGGCTACAGCCTACTTTAGAAGGGCATATAATTTGCTCTCTATCATCCTCTCTATGAGTGCGTGACCATGGTTCCAGTGATGGTAATGAGATGCACATAAACTATCTAATAAGATTAAAATTTCTTGATTAATGATGAAATTCATAAATTATTATTTTATGATTGAATGAGTAATTACTTTACTCCGAAGTAGATAAAAATTTTAACACAATGCATATATCATTATTATTTTTTTCCAAAAATTCATCCTTACAAATTTTAGGCATAATAAGATTTATGTTATCTTGTTAATGGAATACATAATTATCATAAAGATGTGAAATTTGATACATAATTTATGATGAAGTTTAATCATTTATAGTTTATTAACTATTGGTCAATACTACACTAACATTAAACTAATGCTAAGATCCATTGTCCAACTCAACAAAATTTGGTAAGTCAAGCATGAGGGCAGGATCATCTAATCACATTTTGATCAATAATTTATTGTACATATTATAATTACTAATTATTCTCGCCTAACTATTGCTGAACACATCATAGACAATTAGATACTATGCTAAAATCATTTAAAAATATCTACATATGTGAGGATCTAAAAGGTCGAGGGTACTGATTTAAGATAAACTATAAACCTTTTGTTGGCCTTATATGATGGATATCCTATTTCTTTGTGGATAAATCATTTCTCTATATTGACTCTTTTATAAGAGGAGTTACCCAAAATTGGTAGTCACCCATGATCTTTTAGCCCATAGCCCAATAACTCCCTTTTCAAGATCTTATCACAATCAACCATCATTTGACCAACACTTATTGGGTCTTGTCATGGTAGCTCCCTCAGAATCATCCCTTTCTACTTGCTCTTCTAACCAATTTATCAACAACTCCATAGATTCTAACTTAGGTGTGTTTGGAGTGCATTAATGGTGTCACACTACACTGTGATTATGTTTAGGGTGGTTACTTTTCGCCTACATTTGAAGAATCTATAGTGAGATAGTTATATTTTCAACCTTACCTGGGTCCCTGCGATGACGGCCATAAAGGTACAGTTTTACTTTTTGAAAATAAAAAAATTCTGTAGGCCCCACGTCAACTTTCTAAATAATAGATTCTTTTGTAACACCTCCACCACTTCTTTTTCAAACATCTACAACTATCCCAAACATACCCATAGTGACTAATTTTATGAAACTTTAATGAACTCTCAACTAATTCCATCAAATTTTTTATGACAACACTATTCACTAACCATCACATTTTATCGTATTGGCTCTATCAATAATGACTATTAAGGCAACATTTAAATAGTGTTGTTTGCTACCCATCCAATAGTCTATCATTTAGTTTGTTACCCTTTTAACAACGAGAAGATGATAAGTTTCATAGACATGTTCCTTAAAAAAATAAGTCTTTAATTCTCTACAATCCATAAGTTAATACTTTTATTGCTTGCATAGAATCATTATTTTTTCTTGCATTAGGTCAACAATTCTTGCTATTGTGATTCTTATCTCAAAGCTAATGACCAAACAATGAAACATCATTCATTGAGACATCACCAAAAACATTTTATCATTTCATATTATATTTTATTTGATTCCAACTAGGAGGTCATATGTTAACCTCAAAAACATAATGCTAAGAATGGAAGTTCACATGTGGTGCTCTCAAATAATTATATTATTTCTTTATCACCAATACTTAAAATATTGTAAGTCTATATAACTTAAGACTTTTTGAAGAATTATTTCAACTATTGAGATTGAATTGATACAAAGAAATGCATCTCTTTTTCTTCTAATTTTATTTTCTCATTAATCCCTTCCTTAGTAGGTTCTACTTATTTGGTTGAGGTTGCCCTCCATTACATAATATAGTTTATCTCATCATTCAAAGTGAATTCATCCCCCAAACTACACCATGGATGTACAATATAAGGCCAAATTAAATAATATCTCATCATTGTATACCTTTTATTTGCCTTTGAAGAAAGATGTTTGGCCTTTTTCTCTATTTGATTGGCTTAGTTCCTCGTTGGGATAGTTAACTAAAATCAAACATTTGCATCATCTTTTATAGAAAAAAAACTTGGGAAGTATTTTATGTTATAGTTTCACCCACACATCTCTTATATTTATAAGCACCACCCACCTTTTATGAGCCATGTGTTGTCTCTACAAAAATGAACCAATTGTCCCTATTTGCATCATTAGTGTTTGTAGTCAAAACCTTCAACTTCAAAGGAATATTAAACTTCAAGAAATTTGTTTGTTGACATCAATCTATACTCTTATGATGCATAATATGTTTCAATTTGGCATCATAAATACAACATTCTCAACCATCATCCATATAGAACATTTTAATTTGAAACCTATCACATCCTTCATAAATGCTAAGTGTAGTGATTAACCCGCCAACGATTCTTTTATAGCTAAACTCCTCATCAATGATGTCATGTGGACCTAAGTATTTTGCTTTTTATTTATTTATTTTTCATTACATTTTCTTCTAAATTTCAAGTAGCCTATTGAGTTGCACATATTAATTTTACATAATGCTACACTACATTATTGATCACTAAATTTATTGATTGCTAGATATTTAAAAAACTTTACATCACATCTATAAACTAGGTCACCTCCTCTACATATAATTACATTAAATAAATTACTAATGGTGTTTTAAAGATAAGTATTCTCACATCAACTAAGAGATTCCATAACATGTTGATGCTCAACATTACTTCATATAAGCTTAATGAGTGACTCCTATTTACAATGATCTCTCCCCCTTGTGGAGATCCTGCTACTAAATGAGATGATGCTTCTTCTAATTATACATGAGAAAATAATAGAAAGAATAAGATTTAGATGAAATGTTTTATATGTTAGGTAAAACATCTAAAATTAATTAATTTACTTTAATTTGAGCATTCATTTTTGTCATTACGACCAACTTTAATAGCATTTTTGGTATATTCATATTAGTCGTGTTAATTAATAACCATTCTTGGCCAACATTATGTTAATGATGTCTTAACTATCTAATAAAGCTATCTATCTTAATGAGTTAGTAGGACTATCCATGTGGTATCTTTCTATTAATAATACTACTAGAATCTTGTAAGTAAAAATAAAATAAAAATGCTAGATGTAATTATTCTTTTGATGATATCTTGTTTTATTAATCATAAAATCAACATAGTGGGCTAATATAGACTTGAAATCGGGAGTGTATTTTTTGCACATAAATTTAAATTATATCAAATGCCATCCGATCCCTAAAATTTGAAGTTATGTTACTTTTAACTCTTCTTAATTTAGCATATAATTTTCAGCCTATACTATTAACACTTGACTTAGTTTAGGACTTCTTTGCTTAGCCATTTAGATCCTCTTATAGAGTTTAAGAGTTTTTAGACCCTAATTCATGATTGGTGTGAATTCTTCCATGGTTGAATTCCCTCCTCTGGGATAACTTGAAGTTTGCTGATAAATGTCTTCTTCCTCCTTGCAAATAATCTTCAATTATTAAGTGGAGATCCTTCTCATCTTCTTTCAGATTATTCTCAAGACATTACAAGGTTTGAAATCACTAATTATACTTAATTATCATTATATCAAAGGCTTTGTAAAAATGATTTTGAAATTAATTTCACATATAATAAATCAAGATTAGTTTATTTGAATTTATTGGTTGCATAACTTATTTTAGTTATACTTTCATGCAAGTGTTTTAATCATCCTTGTGTTTTATTTTTATATATCTTTTCTAGTTATTTTATTTTCAAGTCTTCATCTCTTTTAAAGTAAAATAATTTCTTTTATGATTTATTTTCTTCAATTATTTCATATAGAGTTCATATCATTTCTTTAACTTTAAATCAACCAAAAAACTATTCACCTTGAGGTCTCTTTATTATTTGTCTTAATATTATGTTAGTTGGGTTCTGAGTATAAAATATTTTTAAGTTGAGTTAGATACTTTGTATCTTTTCTTATTATATTATATTGTACTTTTTTTGCAGTTGTACTTGCATATATAGGAAAGTATGGTGTTGGGTTATACTTGATCGTGTAGGAAAGTACAAAATTAGGTTATACTGCCCATATAAAAAGTATGGTGTTAGGTTGTACTTGCCTGTGAAGGAGAGTATGAGATATTTGTTGTAATCTCATCTTTGATTTAGTAAATTCCTAGCTTGGGTTGCTATGCATGGATGTAGGCCAATTTCTAAGCTTGGCTGAACCACATAAAATTATTTATGTTATTTGCTTTACTTTTTTTTGCACCTTTACTTTATTTTTGTTACTTATTGCTTCATTCCCTTAAATACAATAGTTTGGTTATACTTTCATGCAAGTGTTTTAATCATCCTTGTGTTTTAGTTTTATATATCTTTCCAGTTATTTTATTTCCAAGTCTTCGTCTCTTTTAAAGTAAAATAATTTATTTTAAGACTTGTTTGCTTTGATTATTTCATATAGAGTTCATATCATTTCTTTAACTTTAAATCAAAAGAAAAATTCATTGAGGTCTTTTTTATTATTTTTCTTAATATTATGTTATTTGGGTTGTGAGTATAAAATATGTTTAAGTTGAGTTAGATATTGTGTATCTTTTCTTATTTTATTCTATTGTACTTTTTTTGCGGTTGCACTTGCCTATATAGGAAAGTATGGTTTTGGGTTATACTTGATCGTGTAGGAAAGTACAACATTAGGTTATACTTGCCCATATAGAAAAGTTTGGTGTTGGGTTATACTTGCCTGTGAAGGGGAGTATGAGAGACTTCCTGTAATCTCATCTTTGATTTAGTAAATTTCTAGCTTGGGTTGCTAGACGTGGATGTAGGCCAATTTTTGAGTTTGGTGAACCACATAAAATTGTTTATATTATTTACTTTACTTTTTCTATACCTTACTTTACTTTATTTTTGTTGCTTATTGCTTCATTCCCTTAAATAAAATCATCTAAAATTGAAATTTTCTATAAAATTTTAAAACTAATTTTTAATTTGAAAATTTTTTGAATACCCAATTGATCTCCTCCCTCCCTCGCCCCACCCTCCAATCACCCCAACCCCCCCCCCCCTTAAAATTCTCTTGGGTGCCATAGCCTCATGTATAAGAGCTTTTGCTCAATTAGTGGCTTAATATCCTTGAGTAGATCACCATGCACAAGTATTTTCTCAGGGTACACCACTTGAAGGACAATCTACATATAGACCACCTTTACTTGATATGTTTCATTTAATTATTGGAAGATCAGATTACTACTTTTATTCATTGTCAAGATTCTCGTACATGTTAACACATGTTAACACATCAATACCACTATTAAAATAAATGGCTTTAAAGTTGATAAATATTTTGATGAATAGTTTGCTTATGATAGAGAATTAGATGAACTACATGAGAATTTTCATGCTTAATATAGCTAAAGAAATTTAAGATAAATTAATCATTACTTATGAAGGTACTAAGGAAGCTAAAGATGAACATATAAATAGATTAGTACATGAATATGAGTTATTTCGCATGATATCAAATGAAAGAATTTCTGATATGTATACCCATTTTATGAAAATAATTAATACATTTCATTCTCTTGGAAGAATATATAAGGCAAGATTTAGTTTAAAAAATTTAAAGATGCCTTTCAAAAAAATGGGATACAAAAGTTATTACTCTAAGTGAAGCTAAGGATTTAACTACATATACAGTTAATCAACTTCTTGGTTTCTTGATAGCTCATGAGTAGGTTATAGCACAAAGAGATCAAAATGTCTCTTTCCAAAATAAAGAAGAAAAAAACTAATTGTGATGTAGAAGACATTTTAGAGAATACTTTATTTCTTTGAAGTTGATAGTGATGAGATTGTCATGAAATTGTTGAAAAAGAAAAGCAAGCATAAAGAAAAAATTATAAAAATAAAAAGCCTCAAAAGAAAAAGAAGATAAAACTTTGAGCAAATTCAAAATCAGAGGAATCTAGTGATAGCACTATAGAAGAAGAAGCAAAATTATGCCTAATGGCAGATGTGGATACTACAAGTGAGGTATGTGAAGAAGTTTCTTATAAAGAATTAAATGAAGCATTATCTAGGAATATATAAGATTTTAAAAATAATTTAATGCTTCAAAAAAGAAAAAAATCCGGAAATGTATGCTTTATCTCTGGAAATGGAATGTAGTGAGCTGAAAGCTAAGAATATTACTTTAGTAGATCAATCTTTGCTTATAGAAAATCTTAAAAGAAAAAATTTATTGTTACATGCAAAGTTAAATACTTGTTTTAGTTCAGACTCACATGCTTCATCCATTAGAGATAAATCATCTAGTGCATCCAAATCATCTAAGTATAGACCTTATGTAAATACAAAGGTCATGCATAATTTTTATAACAAAAAGGTCATATTTCTTTTGATTGTTATGCATGAAGATCACAAGCATTTTCTAGATTAAATTTATTTGAATTCCAAAAGTAATAATCTAAAAGCAACACACACTACACATCATTCAATTTGTAAATTTTCTTTTGGATGTGGACACATACTAATTTAGGTTTCAAAAGTTGACTCTTGATTTTATTTTGTAGGAATGTCTTCAAAGTAAAATCAAAGAAGGCATGTGGTACTTGGATAATAGATGTTCAAGACATGTAACATGTGACAAATCAAAAATTTTCTATTTTAGAACCTTGTGAAGAAGGGTATATAGTTTATGATGAAAATGCAAAAGAAAACAAATAATTGAAATTGGTTTTCTTTCTAAAAATTTAATAACTTTAGATAAAGTATATTTTGTTAAAGGCTTAAAGCATAATCTTATGTTATATTAGCCATTTATATGATAAAGGACTTAATGTTGCATTTCATGCCTTTTTTGTGTTATCAGAGATAAAGAAACTATCATACTTATAAGTCAAATATGTAATAATATTTATCTTATAGATTTTGAAAGTACATGTAATGAAAATTTAAATCTACTTTGCTTTAAATGTTTACTTGATGATGTTTGATTATGGCATAAAAGGTTATGTTATATTAATATATATATTTTCAATAAAATTGTAAAACTTGATGTTATAGATGGTTTACCTAAAATGAATTTTCATTTTGATTATGGCTATGATACAACTATTCATGAAAACATTCAAAAAAAAAATATTTTTCTACATCTCGACTTTTAGAATTATTGCATATGGATTTGTTTGGTGCATTAGTACTGCTAGTTTAAGAGAAAAATTTTATGAATATGTTATTGTTGATGATTTTCTTAGATTCACTTGGGTTATATTTTTAGTTCACAAGAATGATGCTTTGGATTCCTTTAGAAAATTTATTAAACATATTTAGAGAGATAGAAAGTTTAATAGCAAGTAGAATTCAATCAGATAATGATGGAGAGTTTAAAAATAAAAACTTTGAAGATTTTTTTAATGAATTTATTATTAAACACAAATTTTCTACTTTTAGAACTCCTTAGTAAAATGGTATTATAAAAGAAAAAAAAGATTCTTATTAACTTGAGTAGACCTATGTTAGATGACTATAAGTTGCCTAAATATTTTGGGCTGAAGTTGTTAACACTATTTGTTATATGATGAATCATGTTTATTTGAGACCTATCTTAAATTATTTTATATCTTTGGATGTAACTTCTTCATTTCAAATATTGATGAAGACTCTTTAGGAATGTTTGATTGCAAGTTGGATGATTGTATCTTTTTAGGTTATTCATTATCTAGTAGATCTTATGGAGTTTATAATAAAAGAAGATGATTGTAGAGGAATCAATACATGTTATATTTAATAAAAATCTAATAGACCATTTTAAAAATGATTTGATTGAGGATGAGGTAGATAAGTTTTAAAAAAAGTAAACTTAAAAGAAAATGTAGATGATTCTTTACCCCTAAGAATGGAAATTTATAGAAATTCATCCCAAGGACTTGATTATAGGAGATCCCTCCCAATGTGTTAGAACTAGAAGACAATTTAAAGATGTGATTAATTATTTTGTATTCCTATTTGAAATTGAACCTAAATTAGTGGATGATGCTTTGAAAGAACACTATTGAATTTTAGTTATGGAAGAAGAACTAAATTAGTTCATAAAGAATGGTGTTTGGGAACTAGTTCCTAGACCTTTGAGATCTAAATGATATGGGAACTAAATGGGTTTTTAAAAATAAGTTGGATGATTGTGGACACATTGTTAGAAATAAGGTTAGATTGGTTGCACAAGGGTACACTCAGGTTGAGAGGATAGACTTTAAGGAATCTTTTTCCCCTACTACTAGACTAGAAGTTATTAAATTGCTCATTGCTTATGTCTATTACAAAGACTTTAAACTTTTCCAAATGGATTTCAAAAGTATATTTTTTAAATAGTTTTATAGATCAAGATGTCTTTGTAGGCCAACCCTTGGTTTTAAAAGCTTAAATATTTCTTATCATATTTTTAAATTGAAGAAAGCTTTACATGGATTAAAATAGGCTCCTTGAGCTTAGTTTGATAAATTGAGTAGCTTTCTTATTAGCCATAGACTTAAGAAGGATAAAGTAGACACCACCCTATTCTTTAAAAATTTAGGCGATGACCTGATCATTATGCAAATTTATGTGGATGACATTTTATTTGGAAGTATAAATGAATCTTTGTATGTTGAGTTCTCATTTTTAATATTCAAAAATTTTGAAATAAGTATGATAGGAGAACTCAATGTTTTCTTAGTTTTTCAAGTGAAGCAATAAGAAAATGGCACATTCATATATCAAACTAAGTATATAAATGACTTAATTGAATGGTTTTATATGAAGAAATTCAAATATAGTAAAACTCCCATGAGCCCCTCCACTAAGCTTGATTTAGATGAATTTGAGAAAATAGTTGCTCAAAAGCTTTATAGAAGTTTGATTGGTTCACTTTTATACCTTCTTGTCAGTAAGCCTGATATTATATTTATTGTTTCCTTGTGTGCTCATTTTTAGGCTGCTCCAAAGAAATCACACTTAACTAGAGTCAAGGGTATATTATATTATTTGATAGGCACTTCTAAGTTAGTTTTTTCGTATCCTTAAAATTAACTATCATGTGACTTGATTGCTAATTCTGATGCTAAATTTACTAGTTGCAAAGTAGATAGAAAAATTATATCAAAAATATATGAATTTTTAAAATCATCACTTATATCTTGGTCCTCTAGAAAACAAAACTCCATTTCTCTTTCCACTGTGAAAGCTGAATATATAGCTGTCAAGCTGTCTTGCTCAAGTACTTTGGTTAAAGCACTAATTAAAAGACTTGACTTAAGCTAGATCACATTCCCATTAGATGTGATAACACTAATGCAATTAGCTTAACAAAAAATCCTATCCAACATTCTCGGCATATATAAATTAGACATCATTTCATTGGGGATCATGTTAGTATAGGTGATGTCGATATTGATTTTATTAGTCTGGGTTTGTAAATTACTGATATTTTTACAAAACTTTTACCTGAACAATAATTTTGTACTTTCATATGCATGTTAGGTATGCTAGATCCACCATTTAATTTACTTACATATTTAAAATCTTTTTGATGTTGCTAAAAGGGGAGAAAGTATTATGTTGGTATTTTTATTCATGTTGATTCATTTTACTTTTATGCATAAATATAGGGGAGCTTATTGTATTTGTTTTAAGCATGAAATTTATTTCATATACTTGTTATTATCTTACCATATTTTCTTTTAATGCAATTTTTATTTTAAAAAGGTTGATGTAAGGTCACTTTGTACTGCATTTTTATATAATACCAACATAAGTTTATCATCATCAAAAGGGGAGATTGTTGACTCCATGAGACCCCATCTCATTTGAGATTGATTTGATGATAACAAATATATGTTCAAGTGCTACAAATTGATTTAATTCCAATGATGTAGAAAATACTTCAAACCCAATTTCTTTAGTCAAATTTAGAAAGCTAAAGCTGTTATACTTGAACTAGTTGAGAATTTTTTAGGATTTATAGTACTAAGACAAATAAGAGCTCAGTAAATTAAAGTTAATGACATAACATTTCAAAAAATTTCCTTTATATTTTTCCATATTTTTTCTACATTTTAAAATTGCATTATTTCTTTCTTATTCCTTGAATTATTTTTTTGGATAATCTAAATCACTTACTTGAGTTTAATTATTATCTATTGTGCTTTCAAGTGAAATGAATTTACATCATACTTCATTTAACTATTTTCATGTTTAATTACATTTTCTCTCTCCTATCCTTTATTTTCTTCTCATACCATTTTTATCAATTTTTTATATATTAGCCATATTTTATTTTTAAGTTTTTGGAATGATAAATCATATGAAAATTATTCAAATTATTGCCATAATATTTTTATTATTTATTCAAAATTTAAAAAATCCATTTATTTGAATTTCAATAGTTTTGAATCTTAATTAAATCATAATTACCATAATAATGATAATTTAAATTTATTCCTTTATGGCATGTTTTGGCTGACCCTATCATGCTTCAATTGAGCTAATTTTAGTTTATTTCAACTACTTTAAGTTAATTCAAATTTAAATTCAATTTAGCCCTTATTTAATTCAATTTTAATTATTTTAAATTATGTTTATTATTCAAAAGCCTTCTAATTAATCTTCTTTGATTTGAATTGATTGGTTGCATTGATTAATAATTAAGGAAAGTCCCTTGACCAAAAATCCCATATTGGATTTATCATATTTAATTTATTTGATTTAATTCATGTAGCTTCATTTTTAAATTCTTCTCTAATTAATTCATTAAATCTGCTATGTATCTTGCATCAACTTTGATTGAATCCTTGTTTGGAATGTTGTTTAATGACCAAATCATTTGGATATTTTAATTTCAAAGAAAAATCAATTTATTTCCCTCTTGAAGTCAATTCCCTCTTAGTTGACCCACATGCACAATAAATTTCATTTAAATTCAATTTTACATCATGTGTTAATTGATTCAAATTTCAAACCCTTAAATTATTATTCCCTCTTTCTCCCTTGATTGGTCAATTTTCTTAATTTAATATCACTTAAATTATTTTTCCTTGATAGATATCCTTTTCTAAAATATCAACAAGAGATCTCTTGATTCATTGATTGAAATTATCAATTCAAAATTAAATAACTTCCTTATTCATTTTCCCTCCAGTCTTTTTCTCTTGCTTCGCCAACCCCCTCCTTCTTTATTTTCTATATAATGTGGTTTAGAATTAGGTTTTTCTCTCTTAACACTTCTCTATCTTGGCCAAACCCTTGCAATTTGAATTCTTGGAGATCTTAGAGATTCAAAATGCAAAATTTCTCTCATTCCACTCTTGATTTCTCTTGGAAAAAAATCCCCACTCTCTTGAAATATTCATTTGGAAAAATAGCTCTCAAATTAAGTCAAGTCTTCCAAGATTGGTGTGAATTCTTCCTTGGCCAAATTCCCTCTTTTGGCCTTACTTGAAGTTTGGTGATAAAAAGTCCTCTACCTCATTGCAAATCATCTTCAATCATTAAGTGGAGATCCTTCACATCTTTTTTCAAGTAATTCTCAAGACATTACAAGGCTTAAAATCACAAATCATTCTTATTTTTGTAACATCAAAAGCTTTGTGAGAAGATTTTAAATTGATTTCTCATATAAGAAATCATTACTAGTTTGTTTCTTTGAATTTATTTATTGCATAACATATATTGGTTATACTTTCATGCAAGTGTTTTAATAATCCTTGTGTTTGGATTTTATATATCTTTTCAAGTTATTTTGTTTTCAAGTCTTCATCTCTTTTAAAGTAAAATAATTTCTTTTAAGAATTGTTTGCTTCAATTATTTCATATAAAGTTCATATCATTACTTTAACTTCAAGTCAACTAGAAATTTATTCACCATGAGATATTTTTTTTTATTTATCTTAATATTGCATTAGTTGGGTTATGAGTGCAAAATATTTTTAAATTAAAAGTTTGATACTTTATATATTTTCTTGTACTTTATTGAGGTTGTACTTTTCTGTATAGAAAATTATGATGTTGGGTTGTACTTGTCCATGTAAGAAAGTATGGAGTTCGTACTTACAAGTGTAGGAAAGTATGATATTGGGTTCTACTTACCTATGTAAGAAAGTATGGTGTTAGGTTGTAGTTGATTGTGAAGGAGAGTATGGGAGATTGCTATAAGAATGAGAGATTTATATTAATCTCATGTTTGATTTAGTGAATTCTAGTTTGGGTTGCTAGGCATGGACGTAGGCCAATTTTAGATTTGGTCAAACCACATAAAAATCTCTATGTTCTCTACTTTACTTTTCTGCACCTTACTTTACTTCTATTGTTTATTGCTTTTTTTATCTTAAATATAATCATTTTAAATAAAATTTTTTATTAAATAGAACTAACTTTTAATTCAAAAATCTTTTGAACAACCAATTCACTCCCCCTCTTAGGTTCCATAGCCTCATAGTAATATTATCTTTTGAAATTTCAATTCTTTGATTTGAGAGGATAAAAATGATTAACAAGTGTGTCCTATTTTTAATTTGATTTATCTAGAGCATGCAAATAGAGATCTATCTTTTATTAGTTTAAGTAATTATTATTTTATTATAAAGGAAAGAAACTTTATATCCCCAAGATTTTAATGAGGACACTTTCATCATTAAGCTATATTCAAAAGAAATAGCAAGTCACTTAAGAAAGACAAAAATTATACATAGGCTAGAATCTATCTTTAACTGACCATCATTAAAAAGTGATATAAAAAAAGTAGTGACTAAATATTAGACATGTCAGAGGCCAAAAGCACAAAGCAAAAGGTTAAAAATATTGTGCTTTGCCTATTCCTTTTAGACCATGGAAGGCATTTTTATGGATTTTGTATTAGGTCATCTTAACTCTAGAGGTCATGGTAATATTTTTGTAGTTTTGATTAATTCTTAAAATGTAAAATGGATCACTTCTTACCTAATTCTATGTAAAATGATGCATTTCATATAAGAAGATTTTTCTTCAAGGAGATAGTTAGATTGCATTGGAATCCTTTCATAATTATTTTAGATAAAGATGTCAAATTCCTATCACACTTTTAAAAAATATTGCCAAAATTGATGGGCACCACACTTGACTTTTATTCAACCATTCACCCACAAATTTATAGTCAAATTGAGGTCACCAATAGATCATCTAGAAATCTTCTTAAAGTTATGTGGGTAGAAGCTTAGGTAATTTGAATCTTCACTTTCTTACAACTAAGTATGCCTATAACAATGTTTTTCATAAAACTCTAAAATTTATCAATAAAATATTTAGTGGTTACAAAACATTGTCTATAAAATAAAGCAAACCAAAGCTATAGCCAAAAGAAAATTGCTTTATAACATCATTTGAGAGAAAAATGATGTGGATAATTTGTTTAATCTCTCTTTATTTAGCTAGATAATGCTATGTTGCCTTCTTTGTAAATGTGAGTGACTTTCATAATCACTTGTGGGATAATTCTCTAAATTTATTCAAGGATATAAGGGGAGGAGGGTCTCAGAGTTATTGTGGAAGGATTGCTATATTTGTAGTGCAAATAATAATGGATTAGCTTTAATATGATTTCATAGCCCTACATGTTTTGTAAAAGCACAAATGAATTTTCTATTCCAATCCATTATAATTCATCTTGATCTAGTAGTTTGAATGGTATTTTTTAAGGAGCCATCAAAATTAAATTTCACCCAAGGACCATGGGGTATTATCTAGTAAAATAATATGTATTTAACCTCTTGATTTATATTTTATAATTCAAAAGCTTGCAAACAAGTTGAACAATAAGTCTTGGGTCTTTCTTTATGTTACTATGTTTAGAATTATTCCTATCAAGCAAGGTAAACTAGAAGAAAATGATGGGAATTAGAACTCTTATGTGGTCACTTGAGCTGCATTATTTTGAGTTCATCCATGCTAGCAAGAGTTGTGTAGGATCTATCCATGTGTAGTTCTATTTTTGGATACCAAAGAGCCTTTCTAGTTTTCTCAAAATAGCACTAGTTTTATTATAATGTGAAAATAAATAATTTATGGATTCAGCAATGAGGCAATGTTGGCATTTGAAAACTAAGGTTATCTTTTTCTCTGTCAACCTATCATCAGTTGGTAGGGACTTGTTAAAGAGTCATCAATGAAAAAAATGACATTGATGGTTTACAGTTTTGGTGCCATAATAGGTTTCCCTAATTGTATGATTTATTAGATTTAATCAACCTATAGAATGCTTTAGAGAGAGTATATAAATAATTTTCTAAGTTGATTATGGCATTGCCCAAACATGATGATTGGAAAAGATGAGAATGTCATCTCCTTACATGAGATGAGAAAGAGACATGCCTCCTTTTTGTATGAAATTGAGTGCAAAGACTTGCTTGAAATGCTTCATTATGAAGGGCTAAGAAGTACTTCATGGCAATTATGCAGATAGTAGGGGAAAGGGGTCACCTTGCTTCAAACACCTCTTAAGTTTGTAGAAACATCTTTAGTTTTATTAAAAAGAGAGAATAGTGGTTATTAGTTATAGGCACATGACTTAAAATTAAATCATTAGGTAGCTAACACTTGATGGATGAAGTTCTAATTGATGGTAATAAAGGCTTTATTCAAATCTGACTTGATTGTAGCATTGTGCCCTATGCACTTTGCATTAATCCTTTAACATTTTTTGAGGAAGTAGAACATTTTTTCTATTATACCTTCCTTTGATGAATGTACTTCGATTAAGAGATATGGGATCAAGTAATAGTTCTTGAATTTTATTATTCATAATTTTATAGATAAGCTTGGTAATTGTTATAAATATAATAATTAGTCTAAATTCATTTGTGATAATATGTTTGTTTTGAAATTGAGATGATTTTTTGCAAGAAAAATAAGTTGGAATATGTTATCCTTTGAAGAAGTCTTTAATGGCCTTAGTTACATTATTTTTTTACTCTATCCTATGTAGATTGGTAAAAGCATGCTGGAAAGCCATCAGGTCTTGTAAGATTATTTTTGTTTAAGAAAAAAATCCTCCTTAATCTCTTTATCATAAAGAATTCTACATAAGTTAATGAAATGATATTAATTTGTGCCAAATAGATCTTGATTCACTGTAAATGTGTGTTTATTTTTTTAAGTGTCATTATATTGCATAAATATGACACTACAGATTCTTCAATATCCTTGTGATTGGTGGTCCACTGATCTTGTTGGTTCTTCATCTTGATAGTGGTAATATGCTCTCTTATTCACTTAAACTATGCATGGGAGAATTAAGTACTTTTATTTCCAACCATAAAATCCAAATTTACATTTTTTTGGCCTAAAAATAGTCTTCCATCCTTAATTTCTTCTCTAACACATCTAATGCACCTTTCAATTAAAGTAATAGATTCATTATATCTACTAGCCAATTATGTTTATAGATTAATAACTTTTCCTCAACCACATTGATCTAAGAATGCAACTTCCCAAAAATAGACTTATTATAGATTTTGAATTCTTTGGTTGTGGATTTGTATAGCTTCGATAGCCTGATCCAACTATTATCCACATTATCCAAAATCTATATTCTCCTTAGGAAAGGTATGAAGTCTTTGTGCTATGCCCACATATAATAATACCTAAAGAAGGATTATGTAGATCTTGGGATTGCTTCAATGTTGATCAGCAAAGGGGCATGGTCTGAAGTGAGTCGCGATAGATGATGAATTGTAGTGTCTTGCACATGAGATCTCCATTTAGTATTTAATAGGACTATGCAGTCTTCTTGGACTTTTCAATTTTCCATGTGAAATTACATCCTATGTAGCCTACATCAGTTTGTCTAGCTTTCAAGATAGATTCAACAAATTCAACCATTAGTTTAGGATTGGGATTTTCTCATCCTCTTTTTCTACAGTACTACCAATCATATAAGTTTTCAAGGACTACTAACAAACACCATTTTAAATAGTTTATGGTTATAATCCTAAGAAATCAATTGATCTTGCTAGCATCCTACTATATGCATTTTCAGATTCTTCATTTATGTTTGCATAATATTTCTAAAATCATCATGAAGAAGTAAAAATAATTAAAATTCACTAAGATGAAATATATTGAAACTAAAATTAATGATAAAACTTTTAAAGAATTTAATACAGAGGATTCTACATTAATAAGAATCCATCATCAGAGGTATTACTCCACATCATTTAAAAATTATAAGTTAAGGCATCTAGGCCATTTAAGATAATTAAGAAAAGTGGCATGAATGCATACATTATTGAATTGTTTAAAGACATATTTATTAACCTATTTTTTAATATGAAGATCTTATACCATATAAAGGTGTACACTCCACTCCATGCACATGATTAATCTTTTCTAAGAACACAAAATCATATTATTATGCCAAACCAACATTCATTCTTCAAAGTGAACCATATAATCATAAAAGAAAATGATTGTATTAAATACCATAGTTTTCTAATGAGATTGAAAGATAAAGACCAGAAAAAGATAACTAGCTTATGTGAAAGTCTTTGGAGAAGCTAGCACCAGAAGATTGAGCTTGAAACTAACTACTTGGACTTCAACTCATTAGTGAAGAGTTTTTTATGGTCTTGGAAAAATGATATGACACAAGCATAAAGTCACTTGATTAGAGGTACAACAATGAGATTAAGGTTACTCATGGAAGTTCCACCACTAGGAGTAAGAGAGCATTAAAAGGACTTTATGCTTGAAAGATGCATGAAGACCATTAGGAAGATGTAATTTTATTTAGTGTTTTTTATGTATAACATATTTTACTATATGTCATGTAAATGTTCTTTATCTCATGTAATTAGTCTAATAATGTAGTAATATGTAATATGTAGTGTTATTTGAACTTAACTATAATAATGGATAATTTAATTAGCCATAATTAAATAATTAATTAAGAGTGTTCTAGAGCTCCACTGGAGGAAGTGGTTATTATGGCTGGATAGGCCTACCCTCTCTAAGTTATTCCCTCAAAATTCCAAATTTGAAAGGATCTCTTGCATTAAAACCCTATTCTAGTGTTAGTTAAATATTATGTGTAATTTTCAATAATATTTGAGTGAGAAATTCATATGGTTGGAGCTTGCCCACTAGTCAAGGGAGATGGTTTGGTGGTTTTACTTCCAACGCTACTTTGGTAAGTAATGCTTTTACTTGCTTTAATTTTATGTGTTTTAGTTTTCTTATAATTTTTTATTGTGGGTTTTTCTTGAGATTTTGTTCTACCATATAAAAATCAAAATCCTAATTTTTTTTTTAAATCCACCTTAATTTTCACTTGAAGAAGATAGCCTTGGCCTATGGTTTCTAAGACCTAGTCTATGGGGTATTGCATTTGGCTAACCAACAGCCCACCAAAAATTACCAAAATCTTGAAATGAGAAGACAATTTGATAAATATCAAACTAATTCCCAAGATAATTCATGAAATATGATAGCTTTTGCCCGCTAGCCCACCAAGGACCATCTTATAATTCTATTTTTAATCATGTCATTTTTAATTTGTTTCAAAAACTCTAGATTTGAAACTATGGATTAAAAATTTAATGCATAAATTAATGGCATGTGAAGTGTTTGAATCTACATAAAATAATAGAATGTGAATTGGATAGATATAATAAAATAATAGGGTAACTAAATGCTATACAATAATGTTGTCACCTATATTTTCCTCCATGTTTCCACTTTTTTTCTTTGAAAGATGATTATAATTATTATAAACAAATCCCTTTGCTAGAATGGAAAATCATATTTGGAAGTTACAAATAATTTGAGTTTTTTTTCTTATGGTTTGAGATCTAGTGGCCAAACCTTTGTAATCCTTAGTGGGAGTGATAATTATCCAATATTTCTTTATTTATTTTTCCTCTAATACCTAAGGTAACCTATTATAATCTTTTGCAAATTTTTAAATAGCATTCCCAATGATCCATTAAGCCTTTAACTTCTTTTCATAAACCCACACCTTCATTCTACTCAATAATACTTCTTCTTCACTAGTTACAACCTAGTCTTCATCTTAACACCTATACACAACAACCTAACAATCTAATCTACATAACAAACAAAACTCCTATGTGTTCACCTCATTTTGATAACATCATTTTGAAATCAATAATTAAGATGTCCTAGTCTCAAATAGGAATATCCTAATTCAAATGCTTATGACACTATACTTAGTGACCTAGTACACTTTCCTTAGGTTTGATCCAACCTAATGAGCATAGGTAGACTTGATCCAATTTTCAAATTTGGATTAAATCAAATCAAATCTAAATAAATCAAAATAAAATTAAATTGAAACAAAGGAACAAAAAATATACTCTGTGGAGAAAATTTATGACACTTCATAGAGTTTAGGAATTTCTTATTTGAATGATCAAATGCATCATTAAGGAATAAAAATATTATCTTGAATGATAAACATGTTATCCTATAATGGATTTGATCATTTAATGAGAGACTCCTAAGGATAATGGGCCTTTCATATTCTAGAGATTTTCCCCTTGAACTACATTGTAGGTAGAAAAGGGATTATTTCAAACTGGGTTCATGGTTCCCTATAGAAGCAAGCCCCTATAGTTAATTATATCTTAAGAAGGGTCTCTTCCTAAGAATACTCTTAATTAAAGAGATAAGTTATTATTTCTAAAAATTTCTAAGTTGGTTATCAAAGGATTGATTTTTTAGAATTTTAATTGGGATTGATTCAAATTGGAGAGAGTTATTTTAGGAGCCAAATGGAATAAAGTCAAAAGTACCTATTGATATTGGGATGCCTAGTTGGAACTTCAACTATCCTATAATTAGGCTATAAATTTTGGAATTTTAATTTAGATTTTGAGTTAAAATTTTCTTAGAAGTCTAGAACTTAGTTCTAGCAGCATAAGACTACATAAATGCCTAGGGTTGAAGATTTACTCTGGAGAAGGATGTTTCAGAGCCTAGTCTACAAGTGCTTTTGATAGATGTTTGATGGTTGACCTAGTTTCATTTTGGGAATTATCGATCATTCCCCTCACTTGAGAGAATTAACCTATTCCAGACTCTTCTGGACTTACAACCCGCTTGGAGAGGCTAGTAGCTAACACCACCTAAGCACATTTTAAATTCATGATGCTAAGTCTAATGAATGCAAGATGGTGGGCTATTGCATTGTTAGAAAAGGAATCTTTGAACATAGATTCACTCCCTAATCCCTAGGATCATGTAGGGTATGAAATTCATCTAACTAATGCCCATTTTCTAAATTCTAAATGTTTTTATTCAAGATTTATTTGAGGTCATGGCTATGCATTTTTATGCCTAATGCCATGCAATTAGAAATGGTTATGGGCCAAATCAATAATAGAAGATAGGCTTCACCAAGAAGGTGGTCATCCTCATAGGTTAGATGCCCCTTCTGTATAATGGGTGAAGTTTCCCAATATAGAGATTAAAGCAATATGATTTCATGGTTTCAAAATCTAATTAATTTTATGTTTTGCCTAAGGCTTTAGTTTATATGAGGTTTCAATTTTATTTAGTTTTGTTTCAGTTGTTTAGATTTAAGTTATTTATTAAAATTATTTTTCCTATGAGCCTAATCATTTAGGCATTCAGTCATAAGAAAGCACAACATAGAAAGAAATCTAGAAAAGTAGGTTGATTCTATTATGCACTAAAAATAGATTAAGCCAATTTAATTTAATAGAAAGGCTAATGGGATCGGTATTGTTGTATACCCAAGAAGAAAGGAAAATGAGCAACCGAGCTTTGCCCTTATACAACTCAGCCTAGAACTATGAGTCTAGATCTATGGATCTTCTTTTAGGATTGTCTCTTTTTTTTAAGGACAACCATTGGGCTTCAGAGGGGATCACCGCACCTATCTTCTAGTAGGATCAGCGCTCCTATTAATCCTAGACCCTATAGATCCTACCCTAATTCTAATCTCAATTTTACATTTTTATTTCAAAATTAATTTCTAAGCCTTACAAAATAAATGGTAGCAAAATATAAATAACATGCAATAGTTATATTTCATAAATATACCGGCTTAGCATTAGCTGCTTGCAAGGCCCACCTATTTTAGGCTATGCTTAAGAGCTTAAGCATACCAGCAAGAAAATAATATTTTTAATTTTTATTTATGATAACAGTCCTTTCTAGCATAGCCCCTACAAAAGACAATGTTAGATCTAGAAATATCATCCTACCATCCAATCTAATGCAAACAATCCTAGACATACATTATAAAATAGTACACAATAAAGACATGTGAAGCACATCATATCACAACACATAAAATCATAAAGGAATTACAAAATGGCATAACCTAAGTCTAGGCTCCATGACCTAATGATCTAGTGTGTGAAGTAAACAAGCTTGTGTAGCAAGACTTTGCTAGACCTTTTTAGTTCAAGTTTCAATTTGGATTTTAGATTTGTTTGAATTTTACTTTTGGATGATTTCAATTCAAATTTTAGTGATTTTTTTCATTTTCATTTCATTTTTATTTGGCTAAAGTGAAGTTTAGGTTTTCAAGAATAAAGAGTAGAATCAATCCCACTTTTGGGTGGAATCTATTCAATTCAACATCCTAATCCCTAGTAGAATGAAACCTTCATCTTGAGATGAAGGTCCATCGTGAAAGTCTAACTAAGATCCTTAAGTATCTTAATTAATCCTTTTAGTTTCATTTAGATGATTTGAATTTAAATTTAGTTTGGATTTTTGGTTTAATTTTTTTCTTTGAAATTTGATTTTCCATTTCATTCTTTAGATTTGGTTGACTTTCATTCTTGGTTCAATTTTTAAGTTGGTTTTCATTTGAATTGATTTAAATTGGTTCATTTGATTTAGTTTGAATTGGTTTTGGTTTGAATTTTGTTTAGGTTTTAAGTTATGCTCATTTATTTGGTTTAATTGATGTTAACCTAAGGCACTTAGGTTAAAGTTTGAATTCATTCTTAGGTTAGATTGATTGTGTATTCAAATTTCATTAAGTGTTTGTTTGTGATTTCATTAGCTTAAGGATCAATTAAGCTTAACATGCATTATTGATTTCATTAACCCTTAAGCATGAAAATGATTAAGTTCTTTGTCTTAGGATGTTGGAAAACCATCCTAAATATTTTTGATGTTTGATTAAGATTAGTTCAAATTATTTCATGATTTAATGCATTTATGAATTTATTTATTTATTGGAATTTGGAAATTCATAATTCTAATCCAAAGATTAATTTTAAATATTTATGTGGGGTTCCATGCCAATTTCATGTTTCCAAAGTTTCTTGTTAGATTAGATTCATATTTAAATTAAGGTTTTAATTATTTCATTAAAACCTAAATTAGGTCTAATTTGATGTAGGTCATTTAAGGATTTCATTTCTCATTTATTCCTCTCTAAAAGATGTTTCCAAAGAGAGTTCATTCATAATTATTGAAAATTTGGTTGATTTATCATGATTTAATCACTTTTTGGTTAATTATTTGAATTATTTAATTCAATTAACTACCTGATTATGTTATTTAAATAAATAGCATGATTTAGTGATTTTTTTCAATGAATACTATTTCTTTAAATAAGTAGAATGATTTGAAAAATATTTTTTTCAATGATTGTTATTTCTTTAATGCATGATCCCTACATTGAACAACTTAAAAAATTTTGTTCTTCATTTCAACATATTTTGTGAAGGCTTTGAAAAGCTTTTGAAATGTGAATGTAGACTACTAAAATGCATGTTAAGTAATGCTAGTAAGGTAAATTAGTTTCTTAGGATTGTAGCCATATACTATCTCAAATAGTGTTTTATTTGTGTCCCTTGAGATAATACTATTATATGCAAACTAAGCTATAGGAAGATGTTGGTCCAATTTTTCTAAACATCTACTCACCATCTATATAAAAAGTTTGTTAAATTCATGTTCAGTACCTCAGTTTAGCCATCAATTTGGGAGTGAAAAGAAAAGGAGAATTTCAATGTTGTGCCTATACTATCTCAAAAAGTACATCTCTTATAACAACACTAGAAGTATCACAAGTGACCTCAAATGTCTTATTAAATTCCATTAAGTTTAATAATTGGTAATGAGTTCATAAGTAGGTTTACTTATTCCATGGATTTCTATGTAGATATAGACCAATCAAATTTATCATTCTTCGATGTATTTGTGATTAGAGCTATAGTAGTGCTAAATTTCCTAATGAACCTTTTATCAAGGTGGCTAATCCAAAAAATCTATGAGCATTAGTTAAATTTTTATAGGAGCTACTTTCAATCCATTAGCAATCACTATGAATCTTAGAAAGGTAACCTCTAAATGACTAAAACATATTTCTTAATATTAATATGAAGTTTAGCTTCATTTAATTTGATCATGACTAATCTCAAGCATTTAAATATTCTTTCTCACTAGGATTGAAGATAATAATATCATCAAATAGACCATTATAAATTTTTTAATATGTCTATATTCATCAATCTCATGAATGTGTTAAGTGCATTAGATAGACCAAAATGAATAAGTAGCTATTTATACAGCCCATCAAGGGGTTTAAAAAGTATTTTTCCACTAAACCACTATGCTAATCATGATCTAATGGTACTCATTCTTATAAACTTTTTCTTGGAGAAGTGATTAAAATTTATAATAAGATCTAACATGGCATCCAATTTAAGCATTGAAAATTGATACTTAATGGTGATATTATTAACTACTCTATTGTTAATACACTTTCTCTAAGTACAATCTTTATTTAGTTTTAATAGTTTTGAACTATATAGGGACTTAAACTCTTATGATTGAATCTTTTTCTTAGCAATACATTTATCTATCTCTTAAGTTCAACTATTCTTTATGGTTCATCCAATGAAGTTGTAAATTTTACAACTAAGAATTTGGGATTAAATCTATGGCATATTGTGATGTACCACATCAAAGAAGAAAAGGTCCTATCACAAAGTCCCAAACAAAAGCTAAAACTTATGATGACTTTTATTATAATTTATGTGTTTTGGCATTTTATATTGATGTCTCATGTGTTGTATTTTATAGTACTAGATGTATTAGATCATGTTTAAGTATTTCATGAGAGTTGTGATTGAAATCATTTAGTATTTTTGTGTCAAAAGTGCATCAGTAGTATAGCACCTAAGCACCATCTTTCTGACACCTAGGCATCTATTCCTCATAAGGTATCTGGATAGAGAAGTTAGTGCCCAGGCACTGACTTATGGCACTTCAATGTTGTGAAATGATAGGTTCAAATTTTCTTAAATTTTTAGTGGTTTTTTTGAAGGGACACATCCCTTGGATTGTTGTAACTTATATAAATTCTTATTCTAACTTACTGAAAAACAAGAAACTAGTTTTATTTGAAATACTTGAGTAAATACTCTTTGGTTGGAGTTTGATAGCTGATTGTCTAAAGGATTTTGTTATCCTCCACTATTATTCTACTTAGGAGAGTATAACTTCTCGCATCTCTTCCACTTTGGTGAGTGGAAGATCCTGAAACACTCCTTTCTCCATCCATTGTGACATTCTCTCCATGATTGCTCCTTCAATTTTAGTATTAGAGTCCAAGGTTTAAAGGCTTGGAGAATGTGCTTGTAAATAATCCATATCAAATCTAAGCAATGTTAGTTTAGTATTTTTGATTTTATGCAAATTCAATTACGGATTTAGTGATTTTAGTTGGAAACTTGTGCTAAATTTATGTGGTAGACAATCCTATGAACATTTATTTTACTACCAACTAGTTATCTCCACTCATAAAGCCTATCCTTTCTCTACTTAATCTAACAACAAGCCATAATACTTGAGTGATAACTTGAGTAATGGAGGGTACACTAAAATAGCAAGGCTTAGTATGCAAACCTTACATAAAAATCAAACTCATATTTTAAAGATCTTATGTTTGTTTATTTACATGTTTACTTAATGTTTAGTAGTATCCACAAGTTACTTTGTGTCTACTGAAGGCTAATCATTTTCAAACATATGCATCTTATTGTGTTAAATCTAGTTCACTTAATGCATATTTAAAATTTTATTTGAAGTGACATATTTGCATTCTTTTGTTTACATCATGCCACTCAAATCCATTAGCTTGGATTAACTAGAAGGATTAATTAGGAAGGTAGATGAGATCATTATGCAAAGTGAATAAAAACTCACTAAGGTAGAAGACTTTCATGAACTTAGTTGTACAAGTTCAAACCTTGAGTACTAGGCTTCAAACTACACTGACTATCCCACATTCGGATGACATAGAATCAGTAGGAGGGAAAAATATTGAACTTCCTAAAGATGACTATCCTACAAGAAGGGAAAACCTGAGGAACATCCTTAGACAAGACCATCTTAGCATCCATGAAACCTTACATGAACCAACACAACAAATTAAGATAAGAGATCCAATGTATGATTGTGTTCATGACCCTAATAAAATTTTAGATTGGTTAACCCAAATTGATGATTTCTTTTATTGGTGTCACATGGATGATTATCAATGAACTATGCTTACTAAAATAAAATTAGTAGGTAATGCAAAAATCTATTGGAATAACATTTTAACTAAAGAAGAGAGATTCGGTGGAAACTTCATGACATGGGTATAAATGAAAGAAATTTTAAGGGCTAAATATTGTCCTAGAAATCATGGTAAAAGGCTCCATGAATAATTAACTACTCTCAAATAAAGGAATATGCTTGTAGCAGAATATATGAATACATTTGAGGATTTAATAGCTAGAACAAACAACACTGATCAAGAGTGGCAAGTAAGAAATAAATTTATCATTGGTTTAGGAGGAGACATTAGAAATAAGGTAGAGTTTCATGATCCCTAGACCTTAGAGGATTCCTGTCACTATACCTTACTACTATGAAAGCATAAGAAAGATGCATCTACATCCAAGATAAAATCTCAAATATTCAACCACATCTCAATCTAAAAGATCTATTATTATACCAAATCCTTCTACATTGAATAACCATTCTAATATGACCTCCACTAAATGTACTTCTAAAAATGTAAGAGAAATAGTTTGCTTCAAATTTCATAAGAAGGGTCATATGTAAAATTAATGTAGAGCTAAAATCATGCCCTAGATGAATTGAAAGATTTAGGAGAAGAAGAGGATATTAATGAGTTACAAAATGATGCACCACTATCAGATGAAGAAGTGGATACAAATATAGATAATTCAATGTCAATCATGAAGTTTATGACTGCATCAAGGAAAGAAGAAGACTAGAGAAGAAGAAATATTTTCTCAATGTATATCTTATATAAGGAAAAGAGGTTTAAGTTAGTAATAAATAGAGGAAGTGTTATGAATATTATATTAACTAATATTATAACTAGAGCAAACCTTATGATTGAACCTCACCTAGAACCATTCCAAGTTAGTTGGGTAAATCACACATCTCTACCTATAATAAACAAATGTCTTATTTCAATTAAGATAGGTAGCTATATTGATCCAATTTAATGTGATGTTCTTCCAATAGAAATAACTCATATCCATAAGAAAGATTATGGCTTTATGATTTTAATGTAATCCATTATGGTCATGAAAATACTTATGTATTCAAACATAATAAAAAATAATCAAATTATTCCTCATGAAACCTAATAGAAAAAGGTCAATTACACTCCTAAATCGAATTCTTTATGCACCACCTCTTAAACCCTATTCTAAACTCCAACCTAAACCCAATTAAGAGAAAAATGTAAAATCTAGTAGTTAGTGATATCAGTCCAGTGATATAAAAGATACTTCTAATATACATTTTAATATGTGAGAATCTCCTAGAATTTAAATAATAACCTTAGAGTTTAGATGCTAAGTTAGAGAATTCAATGATCCTATTCTTCTATTTATCTTGTACCTTTGAGAAGTCTACATTAATATTAGAGATCACCGCTTACCTGTTGTGGTCTAAGAGTTATTATTTGAATTTAATGATTTAATTCCCAATGACTTATCAAATAAACTGCCACTATTAAGAGATATAAGGCATCCTTAAGAATGGTTTTATCCTTCAGATTTGAAAATAAACTAACATATGCTCTATCTAAACTATCTTTAATGGTTTTATCCTTCAAATTTCAAATCCTAAGATTTAAGGCTTTAAAAGAAGTTTAAAAATTTTTCCTTGATTTTTATATGATATACTTGGAACATGAATACACGCCATTGAATTTTGATAGCTCCTCTATCATTCTAGATGTATATATTTATACAGGTAAAAGCTTATGTATTCTTAAAACATCCTTAAGAATCTTATTTGTATTTGAACTATATTCAGAAGTTATATTATGACATTTTGGTATATTTTAAGCAAAGATTTTAAAAGTTGTCTCTATGAAAAGATGTTGAACGTATCATAGTCTAATGTTACACTTATCATTAAGGTAAAACTATCAACAAAAGTTAGTTATTACACATGGGGAGACCTATCCTTAGATTATATATTAAGTTTACCTTGGGCTCCTCATAAACATAATAGTTTAATCATCATTGTAGATAGATTTTCTAAGATGTCACATTATATACTTTATTTAAAATTAAATGATGCATCTCACATAGCAAGATTGTTCTTTAAAAATTATTAAGTTACATGGAATCCCATTCATAATAGTTTATGATGATATGTCAAATTTATATTTAAGTTTAAGAAATTTTATGGATACTAATGTGAACACATCCTAAATTATCCTCTAAATTAGTGGTAGATGGAAGTCATCAAAATAAAATTAGAAAATTTACTAAGATGCTAAATTAGAAAAACTCGGAAATTTTGATTTAACATTACTAGTAAATTTATGTACAATAGTTTCATTTTGATCAACTCCCAAACTACTTTCGAGATAGTTTATGGATACAACCTAAAATGCCTATTGATCAAGCTAATATACCTACTCATGCATTTTACTCAATATACATTTATATGATTTTCATAGCCTTCATGAAGATATAAAGAAACAATTAAAAATAGAAAATGCTAAGTACACTGAACAAAATAATAAAAATACTAATTTTAAAGAATATGATAGAGGTGATAATTTATTGGTTTGTATTCATTCTAATGGATTTGTTTCAATAAAATATAAGAAGTTACAAGTGAGAGCATGTGGACCATTCAAACTTATTATGAAACTTAGTAATAATTCTTATGTTCTTGAATTTCCCCCTCACATGTTTATTTGCCCTATCTTCAATGTGGATGATTTAATAACTTTTAAAGGAGTTACCCAACCTCCAAATTTAAAGAATAAAATATTTATAAGACGAGTTATAAATTATTTATAGATACCTATTCAACCAACATTCTTTAAGGTGGAGAACATCATCATAGATGAAACAACAACATATGATAATACCATTTAAATATTTTTAATTAGGTGGTAAGACGAGCTACTAAGTGAAGATGCCTGAATGATCATAGAAGAACACGAACCTTTACCTCCAAAGTTTTTAAGGACATTTAGAATCTCAACTCTTCAAAGAAGAGTTCTTTGAGGTCCAGGGGAGTTGATGTAGTACATCAAAGGAGGAAAAGACCTATCATAAGGTGTTAAATTAAAAGCTTAAACTTATAAGAACTTTTATTATACTTTATGTGTTGTCGTATTTTATGTTGATGTACCATGTACTGTATTATATAGTGGTGGATGCATTTGAACATATTTAAGTGATGTATGAGAGTTTTGATTGAAATCATTTAGTATTGTTTTCTCATAAGTGCATTAGCAGAATAACACCTAGAGCTAACTTTTTGGCACCATGGCACTATGTCCAATTTTTTATAGGGTGTCACGATAAAGAAGTTAGTGCCTAACCGCTAGCCTATGATGCCTCAACACTACGAAATGATAGGTTTTAATTTTTTTAATTTTCAATATTTTTTCTAAAGGGACACATCCCTTAGGTTATTTTAACTTAAATATACTCTTATTATAAATTAATAGAAAAGATTGGACTAATTTTGTTCAAAATTTTGAGTGAAGCCTCTTTGATTAGAGTTTGGTGGCCGACCATCCTAAGGATTTGGTAATATTTTTGTTATTGTTCTACTTGGAGTAGAAATTATCATATGACTTAATCTTTGGTGAGTATAAGATCTTTAAGCAATCTTTTTGCCTCTATCCATTATGATTTTCTTTCTACGAACACTTTATCATGTTGAATATCTTTCATGGATGGCAAACCATCTTGTTATGGGTGTTTAAACTTAGATAAAAGAGGAGGAGCAATATTAGGAATGTGATATATAGGTGGCACCTCTACACATTTCTTCACAAAAAGTAGGGTTGTGTGATATGGGATTAGGGAACTATCGAAACAATATGTTAAATCCTACCTTCTATACTTTGATGCCTGAGAAAAAAATGTGAAGGGATAGGACTCACTAAGTCTAGATTACAAGTAGTCTCTCAATTAGTAGGGGATGATTGTATAATCAATTGAATCTTTGCACTCTTCTTCTAACTAGGCTTTGGTTGGATCTTAAAACTAGGCTTATGTGGAATAGTGGGTGACTATTTATTAGTTGGCATTCCAAAAATTAATTATATGGACTTTTCATTATATATATATATATATATATATATATATATATATATATATATATATATATATATATATATATATATAGATCATAATGAATGAATAACATTAGAATAATAAAGCTAAGGAGCCTAACAAGATATATGTTATGTCCATAGATAATACATCACATTAAATGCAATCTTCATAGCTACCAATTTTTATAAGGATAAGCAACCTATATCTGATATTTAATGAGGATTGATTCATCTAACTCATAATAAAAAAAATTAGAATGTGGTTCTTGTTTAAGATTCAACTTAAAAAGAGTGTTTGTAGAAGTGATATTTATAGTACTACCCCAATTTATCAGTAACTCATACCTCCTCTTCTTACAAATAACAAACATAGTGAAAATATTCATCTATCTCTAGTATTGGTGTGGGTTAGGATTAGTCCACTTGGTGTAACCCAATTTGGTATTTTTACTACCCTAATATGCCTATGAATGTGGTGGAGAAGATGGTGAGGCTAATAAAGTAAAGGAACTCACTTTTTGGAGTCAAAAGGTCAACCAACACACCAAACAACAAGTAGGTTGAGTTCTAGAACAACCATTTGAGTTCGAGAAATCCAAATGAGATTTAAAAAAGTGAAAATTGTTATGCAGTTATGGCACCCAAGAGGCACTGAATTGGGTATTTAAGATTATTTTCAAATTAAAACTTAATTTGATTGCTTTGTATAAAATGTAATTGCAAATAAAACTTTCTTAATTATCCATTGCAATTATAAGTAGCAATAAGGAAAAGTAAGTGTTGAAAAAGTAAAAAGAGAACACAAAGATTTTTACATGGTTTGGCCAAATCCCAAAAACTAGCCTACGTCCATGGCTAGCAACCCAAGCTACAAATTCACTAAATCAAAATGAGATTACAACAAATCTCTTATACTCTCCTTCATGGGTAAGTACAACCGAACTCCATACTTTTTTATACAAGAAAGTACAACCAACACATACTTCTTACAAAGATTTTGTACAACCCAAACTACAATATTAAGGAAAGTGAATATTAATGAAAGACAAATATTTGAAATAAGGTCTCAATTTAATATTTTAATGCAAGTAAGCAAGTAAATGTTGCTTTGAATGAACTTTGAAAAGTTTAGAAAGATTTTCTTATGTAACATTAAAATACAAAATAAAATGTAATATGAATCAGTTTAATATGCAATGTTAAATCACAAGACTTTAACTTGAATCCTTTTATCCATTTTATATTCAAATGATGAATGGATTTACAATTTGAATAACTTGTAATCACTTGAATAATAATCACAAGAAGGCTATCACATAAACTTTATGTAAAATAAGTGAAAGGAAGTTAATAACAAACACATAATAAATCAAATGGGTTATGAAGTGGTTAGCCAAGTAAAGAAATAAGAGAGATGTAATGTTAAGCATAATCAAACTTAAGCAACCTATATGAAACTTTTAGCCAAGGTGATAAACAAGTGATATTCAAATGATTAAGCACTAGAAAATTTTAAATCTTTGTAAGAGCTAAAGTAAACAATGAATAGTGAAATGATTAAGCACAAATTAAATTGAAATCCTTATGTTAGCTTTCGTCCAAAAAAGAAAATAATGGAATATGAAATGATTAAGCACACAATAAACTAAAATAACCTTATGTAACTTAAAGCCAAGAAGAGATCAATGTAATATAAAAAACTTAACAACTTAAGCTCTTGGCCAAAAGAGAGAAACTCACAAATCCTTCACTTTTTTCAATCAATATTCAAGCCAACTATTAGTCCAAGGGAAATAGAAGAAAGATGACGTATGTTTGCACTTGAATCACCAAAGATCTCCAAGAGTTTTTGCTTTAGCTAGAATCAGCCAAGGTGGAGAATGTGAGCAAGAAAGAATATTAGCTTTTTTTTTAAAACTTTTTCAAGCTAAAAAAATTTCTTAAATAAAAGAGGGAAGAGTATAGGATTGGCCAAGATATGAGACAATAAGAGGGAAATAGAATAAGTAACTATTTGAATTTCGAACCCAAAGAATATTTGATTGGCCAAAAAGTTATGCAAGAGGCTCCTTCACAAATTTGAAACAAGCCAATATGGAATAATTTCAATGTGATTCATAGCAAGAATGAGAGGAGAAATCTATGGAAAATTTGGCCAAGGAGGGTCCATGAATATGATATGAACGATGGAGTTTTGAATAAAATAAATCTATGGAAAAATAATTTAGGAATTTCGGCAAGGAGTTTCCTAAAATAGAAAATTCTCAAATTAATGTAGTGAATCAAATTGAATATAATTTGATTATATTATGTATTATTTGAATATTAAATTAGTCAAAATTAATTTAATTTTGAATATAAGTGGCTGACCCCTAAGCATAACTTCCTAAAATGAATATTAATTAAAAGGTTTTATTTAAATAAGTATTTGATTTGAATTTAAATTTAAAATGACATATAATAAATTAATTAAGCTCTAAATAATCAAAATAAATCTTCCTTGGGACGTTCAAAATGTTTAAAATATTTGATTTAATTTGCTAAGAATATGTTATGAAAGAAGATATTTTAATTCAAAATAACTCAAATTCAAATTCAAATTAATGAATTTCTAAAATATGCAAATTGAGGGAATATTATATGGAAATGGTTTAAATGAAATTCACATATTTTATCTAACAAAATGCATTAAAAACTTCGGCCAAAATAATGTGAATATGAATATGAGAGAGAAGAAAGAATAATAGCAAAGAGAATAAGAATAAAAGGGTAATTTTAGCATAATTTAATTTTCATGTAATAAATATATGAATAAAAATTATGGAATGGGAATGATTTAATGAAGTTTAAACATAATTTATTTTACTTGAACACACATTTAATGGAACTTATCTCATGCACTTAGTTCATATTATCCAAAATGGATAATTTAATGAATAATTACAATTTTAAGATATAGAAAATATAAATGATTTTAGAATGGTGAATTTAAAATTGAATGAATCATTTATTTTATCTTAGTGAGATTTTCATTTAACTAAATATGGTAATTACTAAAAAGATTTCAACTAATTCAAGTCTAATAGCTTTAGCATTCTGAATTGACTGAAGAAGCTAGAAGTGAAGAATTTTTCTGCACACTTGAATTTAAAGTGATTAATAGCATTTGAACATATGTTTGTTATCATTAAAATAAATCTCATATGTTTGTTTGAATTTCAATCAAAGACTTTTAAATTTGGACTGGTTATCAAGAAATAGTCTTTGACTGAAATTGAAATAATTAAGTTTTTGATTTTTATTTCAAGGATTTAGTGATTAAAACCTCAGAGAAACACTTGTATTAAATAAACACGTATGTTAAAAAAATTGGAGAATGTTCTAAATTTTTGTGGAGTTTTGATACATCAAAAACAACTTTGAACAAACTAGGTCAATAAAAGAAAAAGTTTGACTAAGATTGTTAATATATGTTTAAGATTAATTTTGTGAGAACTTTTGATGTAAAATTATAAAAAACACATAAAATATAGAGAAATAACTAAAACAAAATTCAAAAAATATATTAAGAAGAATAGCCAATTAAATTTCAAGTTCTACTCACCACAAAGTAAATTTCCAAAAAAAATAAAAAATCAATCTTTCTTTATTTGGCTGGCCACCAAACAACCCAATGGCAATAAAATTCTCTCCAAATTTATTCTCCACACTAAAAGTAAAATTCATTTCAAAAAATAAGTTTCCTTATACATTTTACACATACATTTCCAATTTTAAACTCAATCATTTTGAAAAGGGAAGGAAGGAGGAGATGGGGGTGGGGGCACTGCCATTACTTTAACCACTCCTCTCATGAAATGCCCAAATCAACCTTTAGAATATGAATGAGAGTTTTGTAGTAAGCCCCACCCCATGCCTTTTTAATTATAAAATAAACATTCAAACATATTAAATTACAAAAACACTAACATTACAAGCATAAACATATGAAAAGTATATACAACATAGACAAAAAATGTCTTCTTAAGTATTCTTAAGCTTCCTTTTTGTCGTTGGGGCTTAAAATGCTACATTAATTTTTCTTTTGATTTGGATCTATGATTGGTTCATCTCCTTTAGCAATTTTATGTGTCACATCAATTTCCTTAGACCTCAAGTAAATCTTCTCCTAAAGAGTTATTGTGGAATGCAATAGGTGGTGGAGTGCTTGTAAGTAGAGGTATATCTTATTATGGTATCATTGTAAAAATGATCTCCACATTATGCAAGTCGACTAGCTTAAAAACATTTTAGAGCATTCATTATTATTATTATTATCATTTTCATAGTAGCAAATCGGCCAACTGAAAGTAATACAAAGCTATCATAATTATTTTGATGATCCTTTGCATTATTTTAGGCTACATTGATAACTATATTAGTAACTAAATTATATTTAATAGAGGCTTCAAACTTGTGCATTGAGGTTTAAATTTTATTTTATGTGCAATAGGATCAAAAGGATATTCACTTAATTATAGGTTACTAATATTTTTTTTAATGAATTCCTAAGTTCATTTATATTTTCTTTAAATTCATTTCTAAGGCTAATTATCTCCTCATTTACATTTTTTAATTTAATCAAATTATGATGTAGGGAATGCAATATAAATTGATTTATAATTTATCTAACATAAATATAAAATAAATAATAGTAAAGCTTATAATTATTTTCTTTGCCACAAATGTTGTCCACCAATTAAACAAAGCTATGATACCAAAATTTTGTTGTGTCTTAGGGTTTGTCCACTTAGATGACCCAATTTAGTTGTGTTTCCCTAATATGGTCAAAAATATAGTAGAGAATAAGCAATAATTAAATAAAGAAACTCATGACAGAGAAGGGTCATAACACAACAAATTGCAAGCAAGATAACATCTACAACAACTAATTATTTATATTAGTGTGGCATTTACAAAATTCCAAATAAAATAAATTCAAATGCTAATAATAGAGACCTAAGTCTACATTAATTATAATACATTTTATAAATTTTCACAAAAATTTAGAAACTTTTTCTATAATTTAAATTGAGAATGGTTCATAGAAAACCCTCTAAAGTCAATATGAAATTATGGAGTTTAGAATTTGAATTTGAGGATTTAGTGACTAAAGAAAGAAAAAACACTTGTAATTAATAAAAATAATATTTTAAGAAGTAAACTAGAAAATTATATAAATTTTTATGGAGTTCTAATTTTCAAAAACAACTTTGAAGCAAAGTAGGTCAAGAAAAGATAGTCTTTGACTAACAAATTTGAAGTATGTTTAGAATGGATTTTACTAAGAAAAGTTTGATTTTAAAATTTTAAAATACATTTAAGATATAGATGAAGAACTTTAAAATACAAATCAATAGCAGTTCTAAGGAAACATTCATGGATATATTATAAGATCCACTCACCAAAGTAGATATTTAAAGAAGATCATCAAACCTCTTTGTTTGGATAGCCACCTAATGATAATGGAATTCTCTCCAAATTGAAAATCTACTTCATTTCAAAAAAAAATAAAGTGTCTTTATATATTTTAGACATACCTTTTCAATTTAAAACACAAACATTTGAAAATGGAGGGAAGGAGGAGAGAGAGAGAGAGAGAGATGTAGTGGAGACTACCCTCACTCCAAATCTTTTCACTAAATTGAACATCTACTTCATTAAAAAAATTATCTTTATACATTATACACATACCTTTTCAATTTCAAATTGAGAGAGAGAGAGGTTGGACCCTCACCCCAAATCTTCTCTTCACATTGAACATCTACTTCATTTTAAAAAAATAAAGTGTCTTTATACATTTTACACATACCTTTTCAAATTAAAATGTTACATATACACTAAGAGGGTGAATTAGATTTTAAAAATAAAATTTAAAAAATTTAATTTTATCTTTTATAAAAGACTTAAATATCTAATAATGATGCTTTAGTGAAATAAAATAATAAAAAATAATAGCAGAAAAGTAAAGAAATAGAACACAAAGATTTTATGTGGTTCGCCAAATCCCAAAACTACTACATCCACCTAGCCACAGTCTAGAATTAACTAAAATAAAGTTGAGATTGCAACAAATCTCCTTCACAAGAAAAGTAAAACCTAAGATGTGCTCTTCTTAATAGGCAAGTATAACACAACATGTACTTTCCTTAACGTGCAAATACAACCCAACAAGAAATCAAGATAAGGCAAGGAGAAAGACACAAGTCAAACCCTCAATTTTAAAATGTTTTTGCACTCTCTTTGAATATTAATGAAAAAAAGAGCTCACTTTTACTTTAAATTGAAATTAAAATAAGATCTTCAATCAAGTATTTAATATAATTAAATAACTTAATGTTGCTTTGAATGATCTTTAAAAGATTGAAATGAATTTCTTGTATGACTTGAAATGCAAACTAAAATGTAAAAAAAACTTTACTTTGAATTCCTTTCCACACAAGCTAACTTTTATACAAATGATAAGTGTATTTGCAATTAGAATAACTAAATAACACTTAAATAAAAGTTTGAATGATACAACAAGAAAGCTATCGAAATAAAATATAAAGTAATTAAAGACAAGTAATCAACAAACACAAAATACTTTATGAAAGAGATGAAGTGATCAGCCAAATAGATAATTAAATGAGATAAGATGTTAAGCATAATCAAATTTAACCAACCTATGTGAACCTTTAGGCCAAAGTGATAAATAATGGATATTCAAATGATTAAGCATTAGAAAATTAAAAAACTTTAAAAGAGACTTCAGCCAAATAAGAAACAAAAGGATTATCAAATGATTAAGCATAAAATAAATTGATCTCCATATGTTAGCTTTAGGCCAAACAAGAAATCAAAGGATTATCCAGTAGTTAAGTCAAAAAATTGATCTTCTTATGTTTGTTACTGGCCAAACAAGAGCTAAAGGTCATAAAGTGAATGAACACAAGATAATTTAAATAACCTTATAAACTTCAAAGCCAAGAAGAAATAAAATAAGTATAAGAACTTAGCACCTTAGAAATTCAAGACCAATGCTATGATACTTTCGGACAAGGGAGGAAACAAACTAAATCTTCAATTTTTCTAAGCAATCTTCAAGCCTACTAAATGCCCAATGGAAAGAGAAGAATGATGAGGATTGCTTGAACTTGAATCACAAGAAATCTCCAAGTATTTTCTTTTGCAAGGATCAACCAACGTGGAGAAGATGAGCAAGAGAGAATATTAACTTCATGGAACCTTTTTCAATTGGAATAAAGGTTCTTAAATAGATGAGGGAGGAGTATAGTGTCAGCCAAAGATGATCCAATGAGAGGAAAATGGATTAGGCATCAATTTGAATTTAAAATTTAAGGAATGAAGGTTCGGCCAATGAGATCATCATTAAGCTCCTTTACAAATTTGTTTTAAGCCAATATAAAATATTTTCTATGTGATTCATGGCTAAAGAGAGAGGGGATACTATAGGAAATTTGGCCAAGGAGGTTTTAATATGAAGGAGGGAATTTTGAATAAAATAAATCTATAGAAAATCAATTTAATAAAACCAGCCAAAGGTGTTTCCAAAAATAGAAAGTCCTCAAATTGATGTGTGAATCAATTTAGATAAAGGTTGATTATATTCTATACTTATTAATTATTTAAATACTATATAAATTATTAAATTTAAAGCAAAGTAGCCGGTCTCCCAAAACTTTCCTAAAATAGATCAAATTAAAAAAATTATTTTGAAAAAGAGGGCTTATTTAAATTAAAAATAAATTATAATAGATTAATTTGGCTCTAAATAATCATAATTAATTATTCTTGGGAAGTTCAACATATTCCTTAAATAAATTAATTTTATTTAGCAAGTATATGTCATGCATAAAGGCGTTTGAATTAAAGAATAATTCAAAATAATTCAAATTCATAAATTCAAATAAATGAATATTTAAAAAGAATGAGGGAATATAATATGGAAATGTTTTGAATGAACTTCACACAATTTATTTCAAAAAAATGCATTAAAAAACTCGGCCAAAATAATGTTAAGATGAAAATGATAATAGGAGAGAGAATAAGAGGGAAAAAGGATAATTTTTGGATAATTCAATTTCCTTGCACTAAAAATATGAATACATATTATGAATGACATGGAAATGATTTAATAAAATTTAAACATAATTTATCTTGCTCGATAAAACATTTAATGAAACTTATTTCATGCATTTAGTTTATACTATCCAAAATGAATAACTTAATGAATAATTATAATATAGAAAAATATAAATAATTTTAGAATGATGAATCTAAAAATAAGTGAATCATTTATTTTATTTTAGTAAGCTATTCATTTTCCTTAATATGGTAATTCCTAGAAAAAATTCTCACAAAGTCCATGTCCAATAGCCTTAGCATTGATATAACTGAAGAACTAAAAAAGAATTTTTTCCTGCACACTCGAATTTAACTTGATTTGTAGCATTTGAACATGTGTTTGTTATCATCAAAATCAATCTCATATGAGATGGGGCTCATGGAGTCAACATAAAACATAAACCTTTAAAATAAAGGGAAGGAGAGAGAGAGAGAGAGATATAGGGGAATACCCTCACTCCAAATCTTTTCTCCAAATTGAACATGTAATTTATTTTAATTACTAAATTAGCCTTTAAACATCACAAAGTTACATAAAACACTTACATTATAACCATAAACACATAGGCATGCGAGAAGTATGGAAATGTATAACATAAAATAACGTATGTCTTCTTAAGCTTGCTTCTTGTCCTTATGTGTTAGTTTACTTCTTTAGTCTTTTTAAATTTAGATCTAGTGCTTGGTCCATTATCTTTATCTCCTTGATGTGCCATGTCAAGTCTTCATCTATAGCTACTACCATACACGTTATACACTCACTTGATATCCCACATGGTCAGAGTCCTCATCAAAAAAGATGTTTCATCATAAATCTCCATTACTTCATCATCCATACCAACTTCTTATTTCTCTTAGTCTCATCTAAAACATAATATTTTTTCTTATATTGATTTTCCATGTGTCTCATCTTATGGCATTTAAAAGTACCACATCCATTATTTTATGAGATAGATCAATGACATTTTTATTATTCTTAGTACTAGTAGATGATGGACCAGGACTAGTAGTTGACCTTTGGATATAATAGAATAATTATTGATAAAAAGAATTTGGACCTTTAGATCTAGATGAAATGGCTACTTTCTTATGAGTTCAAAGAGCAAATTGTAGTGTAAAGGTTTTATGAAAAGTTTATGGGTCCTATAACTCCACCTTATTGCTTATGTCATTCCAAAGATGAATAAAAAACTTATGACTAATCATCACTCTTGGCCAGTGCAATTGCACCTAGCTATCAAATCCCCAAAAATATTCATGTACTGAACCATTTGCATAATTTATTGCCATAGGGTCATTAACTATTCATGCAATTTCTTCTCATGATTTTAAGGAAAGTATTTGGCCTTAAGCATCTCCTTTATCTCAATGCAAGGATGTGTTTACCTAGCCACTCTTCTTAGGTCAAATATTATTTAAAAAGATTTTAGTATGGCATATAATTTTTTTTTTGGAAAAAGTAGTCCTCTGATAATCATCTATTTTGTACCAATCAAAGAACTTATCTATCTAAGAAAGCTAGTCTAAATACTTATTAGGATCTTCAATCATGGATTTCATCATATGTAGAGTGATATGTCTCAAAGTTGTACCCCTTCCCCAACTACATTTTTTATTTTTACAAGAGATTTTTGCTTGATTATAAGAAAATTATTATACTAATCACAATATTTTCTTAATGTAATGAAAACTTTAATATTGGTGAATTTCAAGTGTTTGATATAAAAAAGAAGCAAATTTGAGGTCATTCGAGCAGTTGACATGCATTCTAAAGATTTTGCCTAAGGCTTAAACCATGTGCACTAGGAACTTGCTGAAAAAAAAAAGAAAGCATGGAGCCCAGGTGCCAACTTGATGGTTATTATGATTTGCTTTATAATTTCATGAAACTCTTACCATTTTGTAGAGATTTGATGCTACTTAATTTAAGCAAATCATTAGAAAAAAAATTAGGGTATATCTTTATTATTTTTCTCAGTTCTTTGTGGAGTCCAACAAGCGTTTCATGGAGGCTTAAAGAAGCATTCAAGGTGATCTCAAGGGCAAGGAGACAAAGATGAAGAAGAGTTTCTTGCATGTTTCACCTAAGTGTTATCCTTTATTTTCTTTTATTTTTTTTACAATCATATTCATGTATCAATCCTTTATGTTGTTCTTCTATTTTATCATGAACTAAAGTTTCATTTCTAGAGGTATGATGTAACTTTGTTGTATTTGTTTATTGTTTGAATTTTAATAAAAGTTTAGAGTTTCATTTCATTCAATTATCAAACATTTTATTCTATACATAATTGACTATTGAATTGATCGGCCATCATTTTAATATATTAGGAAGTCCATTTGGAACAAAAAGATAGAAAATGAATCCATTGTGGATGAAATACCATGGTGATGGGTCGTAAGTTAGAGATGATTATGATGAAACCATGTAGTCTTTTTAAGATTAAATTAATTTGATAAATTTATTGTCATTGAATTTATCACCAAGAGGTAGGTAGGTTGTACATGAAAAATGAGGATTTTAGGCTTTTTAGAGAAAGGTAGTGTCCACCTTGACTGGAATTATATTCAAAGCAACTTACATTTTGACTAAAATCAATAACTTCATAACTAAACACCAAGAGGTAGGCAGGTTGAATTTATCACCAAGAGATAGGCAGGTTGCACATAAAAAAATGAGGATTTTAGGCTTTGTAGAGAAAGGTAGCATCCACCTTGATTGGAATTATAGACAAAGAAACTTATATTTTGACTATAATTTATAACATCATAACTAAACATAGGTGAATTCTAATCTTTAGGTTTATTCATATTGAGATTGCCCTTATGAATTATTGATCTTATTATTTCACTAATCTTTTGATAGATTTAGATGTAGTTTTAGTTTCTTTAGTACCCAATTTTCATCATCCAAATAATAGAAACCCAACCATATTTCAGTACTTGGTGTTTCAATCCTCATGAGAAAGATACTCTATTCATGCTTTACTACATGATATGATTGTGTGCTCTTACAATTATGGTTTACTTTGCACTACATCAGGTGGAATCAACCTTAACCTTTTCAAAGGTGGTTCATTCAAAACCTTAGTGTTTTTATGGTGCTCATTCTTAATGGGATTCTTCAAAAGATGTCTCCTAGTGGGCTTGTGTTCCCTATGATTTATTATGAGCTTTTAACTAATATTATCGTGTTAACATTATTTTTTAACTATAGGTTAGTTTGTGCCCTAATGTTCATATTTTGAATTTGGGTGTCTAGGTTTGTGATTATGCTTTGAATCCTTTAAAATTATCTTTATTTTAGAAAGAGAATTCTTCTACTATCTTATTTGAGTTATCTATTAATCTTGGTTAACTTATTTAGAGGCATGTTGACATAAATGAAGATGTAATATGAAACTTGATTTTAATCAATAATTTTAAAATATGCAATGATGATTACTAATTTTATGATAAAGTGAATTTAAATGACTAGCAAAATTACTTGTAAAATCCTTCACTATAATTTAAATTCAAATGAAAGCAACTAAAATAAAATAAGTAATTTAGAACTTGAAAAAAGACCTAGAGTTACCATTGTGAGTTCCTCTATGTTAATATAAATTATGATAAAATTTTAATTAATTTAGTGGACCCATCTCTCACTGATTTATTTTCATTTAAGTCAAATTAGGTAATGGTAAGTTTATGGAAATTGGTTAGGTAAATAAAAGTGGCCCCAACTAATAAAAAATGTAAAATGGTTCATAAAATTAACTTAACCATGTAATATGCCACTTGAATTTGTAATGACAAATAAAATACCAAAAAAATTACTAGAAAGTCTAAGTGCATGATCACCTTTCAAATCAATCTACCAATTATATGCTTTGATTCCTAACATGGTATGGGCTAGAGTTGTGTAACTTTGGGTGTCCTAATTGGTAAAAAAGGTCTCTCTTATGATGCATAGGAGAGTAGAGAAAGTCTTAGTATGGTTTAGTTTGGAGTGGCACTAGAGAATGGTTGGCAAACATAAGATAGATAGTAGAGTCAATTCTAGACACCCAAATTCAAGCAACTAAAACTCTTCTAAAATGCTAAACCACATGAAATCAAAGATGATTTCTAAAAGTATTTTTACTTATTACATGGAAACTTTCATGCAATTTCATGGGGTATTATTCTTTTGTGAATTTTTCTTAGGCCCTGGTCATAAAAAAATTTGTATACTAACTAAAATGACACTTTGGTTAATTAAAATTAAGGAAGCAGTGAGATTATACACTAATTAATACTTGTATGCAAAAAATCATGTCAACTACAATTTAGAGATTATTTCACTAGATAGTGGTTTAAATACAATAAATGAAAAATAAACTAACTAGTCGATTAAGCTAGAGATCTAGCACAACTAGACTCAAATGGAAAGTCTTTTTGTGAAGAAAGTTTTAAATTTTAAAATTTTTCTAGATAGTATAATACATCCAAAAGACAAAGACAAATAACATGTCATGTTTATGTTGCATTATTATGTGAAATCTATATCTTAAGTGTCTTGTATGGTAAATTAATCTTATGTAATGAGAAAGACATGTATGTTTAATTTGTTATAATTAATTACAAATGTAGAGTGCCTATGGACTTATGAGTTGAGTGGTCACATTTTCCTCCAGATGTGAGTTTGAATTGTGTAAGATGTATAGTATTCTATTATGTAAATGTTATTTACTTGTTATTTCAACCTAAAATTAGAAGACAAATTCTCCAAGTATTTTGGTGGCATGCAAATAAGTGAATGATGGGTTTGGTGATCTTTTCTAAAATCTTAGTGAGTTATTTAAATTTTATTTGTTGATGTTTTATGAATTTTTTTGCATTGTGTTTTGATGTATCTACTATCTAGAACAAGTAATCATGATAAATTTCTCCATTGAAAGGCCTTCAATTTGATTCAATTTTGGATGACAAGATTTGGGATTAAGACATAATCTAGTTAGTGTTGTTATTGTGACTTAAATCTAATGAAACCTAGTGAAAATCTTGAAAAGTATAGTTAACATCTTTGTTTTTTACAAATAGGTTTTCCTACTCTTCTAAGTATCTTAGGACTCCATCTTCAATTGGGACTCTTACCCAACCATTCACACCATAAATACTTGTCATTATAGGGAAAAGACACTTAGATGTGATAAGTAATGGAGTTGATTCACCTAAATTACATGAAATGATTTAGGATAGGTTTTAGGCTTAAGGTTTACTTTAGAAAGGGCATGGGTAGATATATGACATTTGGGGACTACCCCATTTATTACCAACATACATGACTTCAAGCAAATATCATGCAACTATACCACACACTTGGTCCCCAAATGCTCATGTGTTCATTTAAAAAATGGCTATCATTATGGAACTCTTCAACTTCATCATCTACTCCACTTTCTACTTTTAAGTCTATATAGAAAATAATTTTGACATTACAATAATTTTGCATATGCCCTTTATTGTGGAACTAAAGTATATTAAGCTCTTATTGTCTTAAGAATAATCAATGACACACTTTATTTGGTTAAGTATTAGATGATGAAAACCTAGGTCTAGTAGTCGACCTTTGATTATAATAAGAGAATGATTGATAGAAGGAATTGGACCCTTGGATTTAGATGAAGAAACTACTTCCTTATACTTTTTTATAAGAGCATAGCATAATGAAAAATTCTGGAGTATGTGGGTGGTCCATTAAGTCCACCTCATTCTTAGTGTACTCAAGACCAATGACAAATTTTTTTTTAATTTTCATCTTGATTAGTATTGGTACTAGCCACAAGGTCATCAAATGTGTTAATGTATTCTATTAATTACATGTTGCCTTGCTTAATGAGTCATCAATTGCTCATGTAATTTATTTACATGATTTGTTAGATATTTGTCCATAAGCATTTTCTTTATCTCTTTCCATGTGTTGATGTTTCTACCAATTCTTTTCTTTCTTTAGCAAAATGTTGTTCCAATAAACTTAGCATCTTCTACAAATTTTATTTTGAAAAATATGTTTTCTAACATTCTTCCATCTGATATAAATCAAAAAATGCATCCATCAAAGTAAGATAATCTAAATTTTTATTAGGATCATGGACTCTATAATTAGTTAGGGAATTAATCATAAACATTTTAATTACTTCATTCAAAGCCTCAAACGTGCTTATGGTATTCATTCTTATGGGAATTTCATAAAGGATGTTGCTAAGGATGTAAATATTCCCTAGTATTTCTTTATAAACCATTCTCTTAAGGTGTCAATCTCTATTAGATTCTAAATTAATGGTGGGTTTATGCTCAAATATTCAAAATTTTGACTTGGCTGGCTTTTTCATGACTAACTCTTGGATCTTATTAAACTTTTCCTCAATTTGAAGCCAAATTTACCTACTCCCCTATTCAAATTATATATTTAATATTGGCTATCATATATAGGAGGCATCATATCATAACAAGAAAATTAAATATGTAAATAATTTTTATTTTATTTTAAAATATGTAATTAATGGTTCGTAATAAATATTAAATAAATAGATGCAAATGATAAACTAAATTTATTCTAGAAGCCTTCACTAAGTGCAAACATAGTAGGAACAAACTAACATAAAATAACTTAACTATAATTTAAATAAAACACCAAATAGTTCAATATAGGTTCTTGTATTTTATTTAAAATCAAGGTGTTGGTTTAAATTATTTTATGGAATACAACTTTAATTAGAAACCTCTCATCAGTTAAGTTAGATTTGATTTAAAGAAAATGGCTAAATTAATGAAAATAATGCCAAATAATTAGTAAAAGTATAATAGTTTGTGGACTTGCTTAGATCATACAATTTACCACTAACTTTTACAATAGAAGAAAAAAATATCATGAAGAAAAATTTAGCAAGCCGAAGAATAGAGTTGAACCTCTTATGATGTCAATTCCATCATTTGTAAATTCCTTACCAAGCTATTAACTCATCTTGATGATCACCTTCCAATGATTTTCCAAGCCTAAGCTCGTTACCAATCTTGATATTGTCGGTGACCAATTTATGGATAGATTTCTTATGATTCTTAGGCACATGAGGGAGGTTGTGTTTAAGTTCAATACAGAGTGTGGTTTAAAAAATGTTTGCACAAAGTGTAGTTTTATTTAGAATGTTTCACAAAATTTTATTAAGTTTAGATATTTATTTTAGATTTTATCCCAAGATTGGTTAGGTGAAACCCTCTTTGTCTAATTGTATAATTATTCATTGTCATTAAAAGCATTGTATTATAATGGAGGAAAACCCAAATTAATATTTGGAGATGGAATATTAGAATGTTCACTAAAATATTGAAAATTTATATAAAATTATAAAAACACACACACACCAACTCATTTGATGTGGTTTAAGTAAACCATAATATTGTGACAATTAGAGAATTTAAAGTGGAAGAATTGTGTGAAATGAAATTTATATAGATTGATGATGACAAAAATACGACACCATAGGAAGAAATTTTAATAAAAATGATGACTTGAAAATTAGCCACTCACCAAAGTAACTTGCAACATGATCACCAAATTACCTCAAAATTTCTTTGAAGGAGAATTCACTTCAATATGGTTCGATGACTACCAAGTTTACAACTATCTAAAATTCTATCTAATTCCATTGCATAAAATCACCATAATATTCTATTAGCCAAAAGAGTTTTAATATAAACATCAAACTTGAAAAATAGTGGGTGAAGTTAGATGATAGTGGACGCCACATTCCTAATTACTCACTACAAAGTCACCACCTCCTCCTTCATTTAAAATTATTTATTATTTATAGAATTTACACTTCATATGTGTGAAATATCATAACTCTTATATATAAAAACATAAATATGACATACAAATTTTTTTTTCATGGAGAGCTAGGATTTCATTATTAAAGAGTAAGGTTACAAAATAGTTCTTCTAACACAAGGCAAGCCCAATTATCCCCAAAAATAAAACATTTTTTTAATTTTAGTAGAATGGACAGAGATGGTGGTAGACTATATTAGTTCCCCTTATTTACATAAGTGATCAACTACTTTATTTACTTCATGATAAATTTGAGTGAGGGCTACATTCAATGGAGAATTTATGAATGAAGAATGTAGGTCTACTTTGTTGTTTTTTTTAAAGATCTAATATAGTATTTGGGAATTATTCTATATCTAAATGAGGTTGTTTGAGAAGGCTTATGAGATCTTAAGTGTAAAAGGTAGAGCATCATCCTCATCATATAAAGAGTTCATTTCCATACATTATTTGTGAAATGTATAATTGACCTTCTATTCTAATACCTTAGAGTCCAACTGAACTAGATGTCTATTAATTAGTTTTGAATGATCCATCAATATTAAATTTCAACCATGGTTCTCTTGGTTTGAATCAATAGAACAATGTGTGGGTGGCTTTTCTATTAATGCCACGGGAACCACATGCTATTTTCTCCTTTTAGATATAAGCTACTAAGGATTCCATTACTTTGTGCTTTCTAGAGGTAACTATAAATTTGTTGTGGGTTTCTACTAATGTTGTTATGCTTAGAATCATTCCTATCAAACCATATGTACCAAAATGCCAAGATTGTTATTAAGATTCTAATGTACTTACTTGAGTTATGATTTATTAATCTCTTCCATAAGAAGAAAAGCTAAGAATGGTTTAAAAGCTTTTACTTTTCAAAAGTAGAATTGTAGCAAATTGTTGATACAAGAAAGACTAAAGGGGTTTATCAAACAAAGAAACCCCTTAAAAATGATAAAATTATTGTCATTATGTAAATTAAGATCTAAACTTATCGGCATCTTAAAATGTGTATCTATCCAGTGCAACACTATATTTTGTAAGGTGATTTGCTAGTCTATTTCCTTCTTGATGGATATGTGAAGTTTAAATGCATATTTGAGTAGCATATCAATCTCTTCTGATGATTGATTAAGTCCCAGAAGGAGGCGAGGAATCTCATTGGAGAGTAGTTGTAAGAATCAATTTCAATCTAGATCTTGGAAGTCTTCATAGCTTTTCAATCTTCAATGCACTCAAGCAAGCTAACATTTGTATGGAGTATAGATTGGGTATGGTAGGTATATAGCAAATATAAGTTGACAATCACCATTGAGTTCTAAAAAATTCACCAATCCTACATTATGATTAGCAAAGTGAATGCATCCATCAATATTGATTTTGATACATTTGATTTTTTGGTTTTCCACTTGGCAAGAACTAGAGATGGTGTAGTGGTTCCAAACTTGTACTTGAAAAATTGAACTTGAGTGGCTTTGTTGATATATAAATATACATATCTGACCACCTAACATGGCAAGACTTTACAATCTTCATGCTTTATAGCATTCTGGGCCATCCATATGAACCATGATACAATTGTATAATAACTAAATGTTTTGTTTGAATCTATTGCCACACTTTGCATTCTTCTAAGCATATGAACTACCAAATCATAAAATATATAATTTCTTAATTACAACTAAAGTCTATCTCCAATTGGTTATATATACACTAAAAGGACATTGGTAAAATAAATGTTGTATACATATTGTCTCCTTATAACAAACATATAGAAGGAAGTCTTAATCATTTCAATTTCAAGATATTATTTGGGGTAACATATTATGTTAATCTCCAATTGAAGGAGGATATAGATAATATCGATTCTTTTATTCTAGATTTTATTTCCCTTTGATAGAGATGTTGCTTTTTGCCTTACGGACATGTGAATAGCCTTGAGAAAAACATTAAGTTCATGTCTAAACTTGACTACAAGTCTATCCCATCGTCATCTATTATGGGAATTTTCAAAATTTCCTATGTTGATCTAAGTATAGTTTAGTTTAGGCTCATCCATTTCCAAGTTAAAATTTGCTTGTCCAACTCTCAAATCCCATAATATGAGTTTTTAGTTGCTCTCAATTTTTTTAGCATAGTTTTCCATGTTAAGGAATTATTCTTTTTTAAATTTGATATGTTTTAAATGAGTATTATGGTAGTATTTTCTCTACATGAAATTAGCCAATAATGATGAATTATTCCATAAGTTAATCAACAATTTAATATGGTTAAATAGAATTGAGCCCTAAAGTTCTAAATCATAGACCACCTATTTTGGTTTGCACATCTTTTTCCAACTTGTTTAATGAATATATTTGCCTTTGCCATATATGACCTTGTTGAACAATCTCTCCAATTTATTTTGGTGGTGGTAGGTAGTTTAAATGATTGAATGGTGTAGAGAGGAATTGATGTTAAAACACTCTTGGTTAAATAAATTCTACCCAAAAATGAAAGAAATTTTTTCCTAAGAGTTTATATGTCTATGAACATTTGCAGTAATTTCTCAAAGTATCGCTTTGGGTTGGCCTTTAAAAATATTAACACCAAGGTATTCTAATGGGATGCTTGCTTTTGTAGATTATGTTAGTTGTTTAATCCAATAAACTTTTACTTGTTGGCAATATTTCTAGCTATAAAGAGGCATTTGGCTTTACTAAACTCTAACGTCAATAGCTCCTCTAAGCTTGTAAGTATTTTGATGATAGTTTGAATGGATCGCTTTCTAACATTACAAAAAATCAAGATATCATTTATAAAACATTAAATAATAGATAGGGTAGTATAACTTTAGTTTTGTTGTGTACATTATGACACTTGTTATAGCTTTCATTCAATTTTCTTTAAAGGTAATGAATTATGTTGAGAGGATATGGCAGAGGGAGGGGAGGTTGAATTTGATATTTTAAAAGATTATCAAATCAAAACATAGTTTTTAAAACTTTGTAAAAAGTTAGTTAAAAATTATATAAGATTATTTATAATGAAAGATTAAAACAACAACCAAACTAAATGTAAAAAAGTAAATACAAAAAGTAAGGAGACAAGAGGCACAAAGATTTTCATGTGGTTTGACCACACTCAAAATGTAGCCTATGTCCACACCTAGTCACTCAGACTAAGAAGTCACTAATAAAATGAGATTACTACCAATCTACCTTACTCTCCTATATTGGGCAAGTACAACCCTAACATGTACTTTCCATGGGCAAGTACAACCCAACAACTTTTCTTACGGACAAGTTCAACTAGAGAATAAGAGAATAAAGAAGAAAAGATACAAAGTATCTAACTCTCAATTTAATAAGATTTTGCACTCAAAATCCAACTAATAGAATATTAAGATAAAACATAAAGAGAGATCTAGGTGATTAAATTTCTTATTTAATTAAATTGAAATTAATAATATGGGCTTTACATGAAATAATTAAAGAAAATAAGTCTTAAGAGAAATTATTTTACTTAAAAAGAAATGAAGACTTGAAATGAAAGAACTTAAAGTTAAATGAAATCAAATCACATAGATGATCAAAATATTTGCTTGAAATTATAATTCAAATATGCTATGCAATAAATACTTTCAAACAAACAATCTAAGATTGACTTCTTATTTATGAAATCAATTTAATTAAACCAAATAAAAAATCTTTCAAATCTTTTGAAAGAAGAATGAAAAGAGATCGTGCTACCTTTGGAAGGCCCTTCATATGTTGGTGACCTCTCCAATAATCTCCCACCGGACTCATCTTCCAATCATACCATGACAAATTCTATGAAGGTGGTGAGATAGGATTTTATTAAAAAGCTAGCAGGAAAAATGGTAAACCTACTCTTTTCCTATCTGATTTGAATCTACTCAGTTGGTTGAACCCCTCAAATTTACCTTGGTTGGCAAGTTCACTTATAGACATCCAAAGATGGACATCATTTGGAAACATTTTGATGAATTGAAGCTTCTTGGAGATTGGAATGTAGGGCTCCTTGATGGCAGGCACATTGAAATTCAATTAAATAAGGAAGAGAACTTTGCAAGGCTATTTTCTAAGAAACTCTACCACATTGACAATATCCCATGAAGATACTCAAATGGACACCAACCTTTGATTACAGCATTGAGCCACAAATTATTGCAATCTGGTTGAAGTTTCCAAATCAAAAGCTTCACTTTTTCAATAAAAAAATTCTTTACTCCCTAGATGCATCTTTTGGCAAACCTCTTAAGCTTGAGTTAGCTACCTTCAACCTCTCAAGGCGCTCATGTACTTGTAGAAATAGACATCATAGCTCCCTCTGATGAAATTTGGATTGGCACCCCAACCAATGGCTCGGTTACCATTGATCAAAGCCACATTATTGCCCAAAATGTAGGATGTTTGGGCACCTCCTTGAGAATTGTTACATAGCTAACCCTAAACTTGGAGTTAAAAACCCAAAGCCAACTGAAGCTAATGATGAAAATGTATTAGGTCTTAATAATAAACCTATAGATGTTGCTACTAACTAGAAGGACCATATTCAAAATACTAAGCAAGTTAGGGTTAATACAGTGGAAACAACTCTAGAGGGAAACCTGATGATTGAGGAGAATCTACCAATTTCTACTCAACCAATGATTCCATATGTAGATGCAACATCAAATCAGTTAAATGGGGTACCAGACTAGTCCGTTTGCATTAATGATACAATGGGAAGGAAAGTCAGAGGCTGCACAAACCAAACTCAAACAACTGATATTTTCTCTCCAGCATTTCACCCACATACTACAAATTCTAAAGAACTTAACAATACAATACAAGATATGGAGGAGGACTGGCTAATCTAGAAAGCCAAAATGAACAAACACAAAAGAGTTAGAGAACTTAAGCACATTAATCCAAATGTTGCATTCTTTTTAGGAAGTAACTCTACAGCTAGAATCTTAGCAAATTAGGATGACTGTTTAGATAAAATTACTACTAGAGCCTCTAGTGGCTCTTACTCCAAACATGTTTAATTTTCTTATGGAACATCAGAGGAATTGCAGATACTGAATCCTCTAATATGCTTAAAAGCCTTATTAAGACACATAAACTTCATATTTTTGCCATCCTAGAATCACTCATACATCCACAAAGCTTTAACAAACTCAAAAGGAATTTAAACACTTTCACCATCTTACAAAATTGTAATAATAAGATTCTTCTCTTTTGAAAAAAACTTTTCAAGTAAACCTCTTGATGGATGACCCTCAATTTATACATACACACATCTATAGCGTTATTCCATACAAGCAACCATTGTGGCCTACACTAGGGAATCAAGAAGGAACCTATGGAATAACATTATTATCATTGGACATAGCTATCATCAGAGCTGGGTGGTTGGTGGTGATTTCAACATGGTCACTAATGCTCTTGAAAAAAATTGAGGAAACCCAATGAATCAAGAATGAGGGAATTTGCTTATTATATTGAAGATTCTTTGCTTATTGACGATTTCAGGAACTCCTTATACATGAAGTAGGGTAGGGTCTTTGAACAACTTGATCATATTTTACTTAACTCCCACTAGTTCACCATCTTCGAATGTTGTTGTAAAGCACTTAAGCATAACAGCTCGATCATTCTCCACTGCGCTTATCTATTCATCAAATTCCTAACCACTCTAAACAAGCCTTTAGATTTTGGAACATGTGAACCCAACATGATCTCTTCACTAACTACCTCTTGGAAGCTTGGAAATAAAATGCAACTGACCCATGGATCAGCTTATGGACTCTTCATAGAAATTTAATCAAAGCACTGAAATAGTGGAATTGGAATGTGTTTGGAGACATTCACCATTAGATTGGGATACAGGAGCACAAAGTCCTCCTTCTTGAAAGCAAGTGTATTGAAGACTCATCAATCCAAGCTAATTAAGATCTTAGACAAGCTAGAAATACTCTCAATCACTTAATGGAGGAAGATTTTTTGGCATAAAAAGCTATTATCACTAATCTTAGAGATGGAGATTGAAACACTAGATACTACCATTTTTTTGCATAAAAGTGAAGATATTATTGATTACTCAAAGAGTACAGTAATCCAAAAAACAAAAGAAAGTGGTGATTAGAAAAAAATTGATCTAATGTATGGTAAGTCCAACTTGTCACTAAGTACAAGTAATTTAAGCTCTCTATCAAGGTACTTGGAAAAAGAGAAATGTTGGAGTTGTGAACCTACTTTGCTTAAGAGGTTAGTAGGTCTATTCCCATCCCTACAAATATAGGAGCAAGTTACTTTGAGGTTCCTCTTTAAGTTTCTGATGGTTTTGAGTAGGTTGATGATGAGCTAGGGTGGTTATTACATTTGTTCTTCCTGAAGGGTCTGGATAAGCAAGGAGTCAGATTCAATCTAGTGGTTAAGTTGAGGCTTTCTTGAGGCAAAAAAAAATGCAATAGTTTCAACATGGAGTGCAAAAGAAGCAACATATGGCATAGAGAGGAAGAAGATGCAGTCCCTCACAGTTCTTGAAGATGTCTCTGATTCCAACCCTGTTGTTGTTGGTGTTAAAGCTACCATCGATATTGATTTTGATGGTTTTAGGCTTTTGTTCTGAAATACAAGGTTCCATTTTGGAGTTCTATTGATGATTAGAGTGTTTTTATTGTAGTTCAGCTTTTGATCCTCCCTTTGTTCACTAGCTATAAATGTGATCTAATTTTGAGTGCAATGGAGTCAGCAGTGATGTTAGAGTCATTATGTTTGATCTCATATCTTGTAGTGCAGTTGAACCAAGGGATGATTAAGATTGCATTTAATGTTATTGTGGATAGATTGCAGTCTTCCTGTTGGGAATTATCCAAGAGGTGGAGTAGAGTGGAATGTCCATCACCCATTTGTTTGTTCAACATACTTATTCAAGATTGAATTACTTAATTTGCATTACATGAATATGTAAGAGTCCTTCTTCTTCTTATTTACATAAGGGGAACCTTGAGGGAATCTTAAGACCCTTGAGTTTAAGGATATCATCAAGAGGTTGGAAATGATGGAAGAGTCTCAAAGAAAGAAGGCAATTGATGGTGCGATGTTGTGATTCCATATAGCTTTGCACAAAAGGACTGATATGGTGTCTCTCCACCAAGTGAGATATAGTATCTTGTGGAAGGAATTGTATGGAGTTTTCCCTTTGACCACCAAACTATCTTGTTTATCAATATTGATTGGTAGATGATAGATCTTATTGCATGTGGAAGAAGAACATATTCTCTTTGTCCCATTCGATCTTTCTTGAAATCTTTAATATGGTAGGATTGTAGGGTCTAGTTCTAACAAATTCTAGGTAGAGAGGCTCATCCCCAAGCTAATGGTCATTCAAAGGTCAATATAGCCATCCCCTAGATCCCAAAAGATTTGATCTTCAGCAGCCTCCCTATGCAAAAGCAGCTTTTTGTAGATTGCTAAATCATTCAGTTTTTTGATAGCTGTCATATGTGAGGCCTTGGAATGTTTTCCTAGCATATAATTAGACTAGAGTGATTTGATTTATCTCAATTTTATCCAAAGTTTGTAGGTATTGCATTTGATGTTCTCCTCTATGGTTTTGAAGCCCAGTCCTCCTTTATTGGTCGGATTGCATAACTTTTTCCAACTAGTCCAATGTATGGACTTTTGTTTGTGGCTCTAGATAAACCTGTTTAACATTCTTTCAATCCTCAATTGGATCATTTTTGGAATGTGTTGGACTTGAGTAGTATATAATGGGATTGGATTGAGGATGCTTTTGACAATGGTTATCCTCCCACCAAAGGAGAGGAAAAAGTTTTCCCATGTGTTGATTTTATTTTGGATTTTGTCAATGAGCTCATAGAAGAGAGAGGATGTGATCTTTCCTTTGTATAGATTAATTCTCAAGTAGGGGAGGGGAAAATTGGAAGGAAATGAATCCATTCTTTCAATGATCCATTTGATTTTGGATTTATTGATTTGCTTTCCTATAACAAAAAGACATTTGTTAGAGTTTAACTACATACTAGAGAGGTTCATGAAGTTCATGATGATTTCCATATAAGTGTTGATAGCTCTGTTCTTCCCAGTACAAAAAAGTAGAAGGTCATCAATAAATGCCCAGTGGGTAAAATTGATGTTATTAGTGGAGTGGAAGTTGATATTTCTTTTGTACCACTAGTGTCACTTGTATTGGTATAATTTAAGTGGTTGTTGGAAAGGAGTGTCTCCACTAACTTGCAAAATTTTGGGAGAAACCAATTTCTTTTAGAGAATTAAGTGAGAAATCCCAGCTAAGAGTGTCAAAGGCTTTTTTTAATATCAATCTTCATCATTACATTACGACCTCTACCTTTTCCATCAATGTCTTTAATCAACTCTTGGGCCAGTAAGATGTTATCAATAATGTTCTTGCTCTTTATGAATGTAGTCTGGTTTAGGGAGATGAGTGCTGGGAGGATCTTTTGAAGCCTATTGGCTATGATTTTGCTAATAATTTTGTTGATGATAGGGGTTAGAAAGATAAGTATTAATTTGTCCCTTGAATGGCAATTTTTGTCTTTGGGGATCAAGATTATGGTTGAAGTGGTGAAATATTTATGACAACTCAAGTCTATGAAAAAGGTTTGAATGGCTTTTATGACTTCCACCTTGATGACATCCCAAGCTTCGGTAGAATAGGCAAGAATCTATCTAGTCTAGCTATTTTATATCTATCCATTGAATTAAGAGCATTTCAGATTTCTTCCTCCATAGGGGTTGAGGTAAGAAGTTCATTGTTTATAGGAACTTTCTCAAAATCAGAGAAATCTCTAGGTTTGTGGGCAATTTTGACGTGGTTCAGGGGTTAGCATAGGGTACTAGTGAAGTAGTTAGTGCAATCTTCCATAATTCCTTCTTGATGAATAATCTAATTACTATGAGTATCTTTGATTTTATTAACCCACTTCTCTTCTCTATTCTTCTTTATGCAAGCATGAAAAGATTTGAAATTTTTGTCACCATGTAAGTAGTTTTGAATAGCTACTTTTGCCTAAGGAAGTTCTCCTCTCTATCAATAAAGCTCTGGAGATCTTGCTGAAGAGTCTCCAATTGGTCTTCAAGGATAGAAATATCACAATCCCTCATGTGAGCCAATTCTTGTTCAAGGTTGTCAATTTTATCTTCAGTTGGTTTAACCTGGTGGTGAATGTTGCCAAAGACCTCTTTATTACATGTTTTTAATCCTTGGGTAGTGTTCTTGTGAAGGGCCCATAAATTAATCCTAGGGTTATTATATTTAGTACTTTGCCAAATCCTTATAATGCAACTAATAAACTCCGGATGGGATGTCCACATATTGAGGAACCTGAATGGGTTGTATATTGGTTTAGTAGTATGGTTGAAGCTGACCAACAATGGAGAATGCTTTAAAGCAATTCTAGCTAGATAATGAACCTCCAAAGTGTAGAAGAAGTTGTGCCATTCTGAATTTGTCAGATTCGTCCACCTTTCCCATGTTCTCCCCTCCTCCAAGTGAATGGTTTAGCTTTGTGTTGATCTCATTTTAGAATGAGCTCTCAACCTCTCCATCTTACACATAGAACTCCTCTTAGAAACTAAGAGTTTCTTTAGTCTTAAGACACTTGTGATTAGGTGAACACTCAACCTAACTCTAGAGACTTAGAAGAGTTAGCCATGGGAATAGTCATGCCTTGGGTGTTAGGAAAATTTGCATACCCTAGAGCTTGAACCAAATCCCTCAGTTCCATCCTTCAAGTCAAATTTCAAAACTCAATCAAACTCAAATCAATTCCAAACTTAATTGATTTTCTCAAATCCAAACCAACTTCAAACTCAAATCAATTCCAACTTAATTGATTTTCTTAAATCCAAATCAACTTCAAATTCATCAATTCCAACTTAATTGTTTTCTCAAATCCAAACCAACTCAAACTCAAATCAATTCCAACTTAATTGATTTTCTCAAACCTTAAATCAATTCTAATGGATTTTCTCAAATCATGAATCAATTCCAAATGATTGAAACCCATCATTGAAATCCATGATTGAATTTCAAATTCCTAAAAATATTTCTAAGCTTTTGATTTCATCTTATGGACTTAGCTCAAATCAAATCCAAATTAAATCAAATTCAAAAGATTTTCTCATAACCCATCTATATTCTCATTTATATTCACAAATATAAATGAAATATAAATTCAAATACCCAAAACTAAATTCAAAACTCAAGCCCAAATCTAATCAAAATTCAACCTAACCCTTCAAGTCAAATTCTTGAACTTAGCCAAATCAAACTCAAATAAAGCCAAACCCTTGATTTTTCTTCATGATTCAATCAATCCTTCAATCATGAAACCAAATATAAACACAAACTTCAATCATCAAACCAAAACTAAATTAAAAAATCAAACCCAAATCAAACTCATGTTCACCCTTTGAACTTGAAATTGTCAAATGAATCAAACCCATTTGACTCCAAATCACTTGCAAATGGATTTATATTTCAATCATAAGTCCATATGTGAGTTCAACCAAACTTGATTCAAGCCTTGATCAAGTCAATTGCCCACTTAGGCTCACTTGACCCAAAGTGACCTAAAGTACATTTTGAGCCAAATTATAATCCTACCCAAATTGGATTGAACTAAGCCCACCTAAGCCTCACATTGTGAGCAACAATCATCATAAGATGATCAATCACTCAAATTGGGTCAAACCAAGTCAAACCTAAATGTTGACCAAGTAAACACTTAGCCATAATGAAACCTAAACTAGCCAAAATCCACCATAGGAAAATTGAAACCATTGATCAAAACCAATTCATGATCAATGTTTGAACTTGACCAAATCATTATTTGAGCCTAACTAGCCCAATTACTTGACCCAAGTTGACCCAATTTGACCTAAAAGTCAAAATGTGTCAAAACTTGATCCTAGCCAAATTGATTGAAATCAATGGGTCAAGTTCATTCCAAATCACTTATTGAACTTTACAAAGCCTCAATTGGCCAACTAGACCCAACCTAGCCCAATTGACCATGAACCCAACTTGACCTAAAAGGTCAAATCAAGCCAAAATCAAACCTAACCAAAATTGATTGAAACTAAAGCTTGCAAAATATTTCAAAAAGACCAACCAAACTTAAAACAACCCATGAACAAACCCAATTGGGTCAAATGGGTGAAATTGGTCAACTTGACCCATTTGACCTAAATGAATTCAAATGAACCAAAACCAAATACAAATCAAATTGAACCAAACCAATGATACCAAAATATTTCAAATGGTCATATGAACTTGACCCAACCCTTAGTTTGACCCAATTTGACCAATTCAACTTGACCAAGTGACCCATTTTGACCTAAATGGGTCAACATGAGCCAAATAATATCAAATCAACTCTAAATTCCTTGAAATTTGAACCAACCAAATTTCAAACTATTTCAAATCTGCCTAAATTGACATCAAATCTAAATGACCATTTTACCCCTAGGTCAAGGGGTAACCTATGGCCAATTCGACTTAGAATTTGGTCAAATCCTTTTCATGGCCACTGACACCCCTTAATGGAATGTGGACACTAATGTGGTGCACATGACTCAATGGGTTTAGCTAAACCCAACCCAAGGCTAAAATTGAGCACCCAATAGGAAATTCTCCACATGGAATCACTCCTCCACTCAAATGAGCACATGGAAACTTCACCATTCGACTCCTCTACCAAAATCGAACCATGTGGAGCTTAAAATGACCTTACCAACCCACTCATTGTGATCAATTTGATCAAAATAGAAGAGATAATCCTTCTAGGGGAGATATACTCCCCTAATTTCATTTGAATTCCATTCACTCACACTGATTGAGGAGGAACTGAGCAACCTTATCCAAGTTCCTCCAAGCTTCCTCAAGCTATTTGAATTCTCCATTTTGATTTTTCTTTAAAGCCAAAATAGGGGAGCTCATTAGAAATTCCACTTTGCTCACTTCACCATCATAAGCCAAATCCTCTTGCAAGCACCTTCAAGGCATCAAGTCAAGTTCACTTAAGTCAAATCCCAAGCTCTCAAGCCACGAGAAGAGGGAGCTAGACCAAAGATGCAAGCACTTGAAGAGAAGTTTGGCCAATAGGAAGATGCACTCCACCTAAAGCCTTCAAACCTTCAACAGGGCTTCATCTCCACTAGATGAAGCTACCTCAATGGTTGGGAGCACCGTATGAGGTATGGATCGAAACTGAGCTTATGTATAGAATTCTTTGGTCATCTATGAAGGGAACTTTAATCCCAAGTGAATTCCACCATTGGATGTCTTCTTTTTTCCTCTTAAATGGTGTGTGTTCAATCCCCACTAATGAGCTCAAGTGAGTCGGGATCAAGCCTTAAGATGGATGATCACGTCTCCCATAGGTGAGGGGATGAATCATGGACCATCCATCTTGCATGTTTTGGATGGACGGTCTTGATTAATCCACATTAGATCTTATGATTAATCCCTTTGATACCGGGCTTGATCTTGACCATCCAATCTTTGATCATACGATCTAAGTAAAGCGTAGCACCTTTACCAATTTGACAACTTAAATAACCAATCGATCACACATGGAAAGTAGATGCGTGATCAGATCCACATGGTGCCAATGGGATTAGTTATATAATTAAGGATTTAATGATCTATTAATCATTGAAACTTTAAAAATACATAACTAAATATAGAAAAATCAAAAAATATGAATGAGGGCTCATTTTAAAGATAATTAAAGGGTGAATAATATAAAATTAATTTTGAACAATGGGTTTTCCTTAATTTGGATTTATTTAAAATCTTAATAACCCTAATTACTCCTTAATGACTTAATTAATTCCAAACTTCTTAAGCATGTTTTGGGGATGACCACCCTCCCCTAATTTTCTTGGAATTTATTAATGGGTTAGGGAAATCAATTAATGAATCTCTAATCACTCTCTTAATATAATTAAGGGTAAGTAAGCATGTGAACAGTGGTTTAATCATTTAATTAAGATAATTAAATATTGTTTAAGGGATCATGAGGTTTAAAAAATAATTTTGGGATATTTTCTTAAGCTATTTCCTAAACTCTCTTTCCTCCTTAACCCAAACCTAATTAAGGGTTAATCCACTAATAACCTTCTTAATTAATTTAACCAAAATTTTTAAAATCAATATGAACTTAATCAATCCTTTGTTGGTAGATATTTAGGTGTTTAATAGCTAAGCTTAAGGAAATCAAATCCAACCTACATGTGTGGAAGAAAAGTACTTAGTTAGATCTTTTAGCTTAATTAATCATCAATTATGAGCCAAATTGCATTAGACACTTTCTTTCTTAGGGTGCATTCTGATTTAAATTTAATGTGGTTGCATGTCATATGTTGGCTCACAATTAAATAATTATGTTAAGGAGGTGTAGGTAAGGGGTAATTAATGAACTTAATTTACACTTAATTTAACTAACCTAAATAAAACATAAATTAATCTAGTTCTAAAAATTAAAATAAAACAACACACACATGTGGGAGATGGGTTAGGACCAAAGCAAACCATTTCACATTTCCTAAATTCAAATCAAACTCAAAACAAAACTAAAATTTCTTTAAATAATTTGATTCACTTTAAATGATCTTATTCCATAGGATTGTCCTTAGAAATTAATTAAGGTGAATCAAATTACATGCTTACATCACTTTATTTCATTCCTAGCATGCTAAATATGTATGTCATATGAAATCATGCATTCATGTCTTTTGAAAAATCAAATAAAAATGAAATATTTCCTTTATGTCAAATTGCATGTTTTGGCTAAAGTAAGAATATGAATGGCTATTATCACTACTAAATCCAAAATTATTTTCAAAACTTAGAAATCAAATATTACAAATGAAAGGTATGCTACTTATAATTACTTATAAGCTTGCATGTGAGTATAATATAAAATGTGCATTATGTGACTTTTCCTTCTCTTTTAACATAATTTTGAATAGATTTGCAAAGTGTATAGTTCATTTGAAAAGAACACAACACTTGCTTAAATCTAGTTCCTATTCATTCCTATGTTATCAATTAAGAAGGATATTCACACTTTCACATGTAAATTGCATAAAAAAATCAAACAAACAAACATAAACTTTTGCATGTTTCTTTTTCCATTCATTTCTTTTGTACATGCACATGTATTTAAGAAAAGTGGTATATTAGTCTGGACATCCTGGGGTTGCGAGAATTTAAGTAGCCCCAAGTAAGTCTTGTACCTTATACCCTTGGTGTAGAAAACAATGGTGTCGTACTCACTTATGTCCTTCATACATGTAAATGTGCATATGAATAATGGTTAAAAGAAACCCTTCTTTTCTACTTAACAAAAACATGCATACATGAAACATTCCAAATTTTTTGTAAGCAACATCTCTTAGCATTCATCATGAATGTGTGCTAAACATCTCCACTTGCATGTATAGATATGCTTAGGATTCATCCATATGCATGTTACACATGTTGGGAAGAAATAAAGCACTATGTGTTTTGTGATAGTAATTCACTTTACTTAATCTTAAAATGCCTTTCTTTTTTAATAGGTTTGTTTAGAGAAAATCTAAACTTAGGATTAATTAAAACACATAACAAAACATTCACTAAACAAAAATCAATAATGAATCTACTTTAGAAGTTACTTAAGGTAGGGAGGAAAGAGAAGTTCTCTTTTCTTTTCCTCTCTTTACAACATTTAGTAATTAATTGTAGGTTCATTCAAACCAAATTAAATCATGAAATAAAACTTAACCAAATCAACTAAACCACTTAAATGAAACCACTCTCTAAGTTGAACCCTTCATACTTAGAAAACTCTAACCTTAAAGCCTAGCTAAGACATGCCACACAAACCTTAAATGGCACACACATTAGGCTAAGTCACCATTTCTAGTCCTATGTTAGGACAGTGCATGGTTTGATGCTTGCTTTTATTTTGTGATGTGATATTTTAGTCTGATGTTGTTAGGATATATGTACATGAATGAATGGTAGGATGATCTTATTCTAATCATTATCTTTAGGATTGTGCTTAAGGTAATAAAAATATAATTACTTTTATTGTGCGTTGCTTATACCCCTAAGCATAATCCAAAATAGGCTGGACTTGGTTACCCATGTGTGCTAAGTCCAATTTATTCATATACATGCTTGGGATTGTGTGGTTTGTTGAGCTAATCTCTATTTTGCAGGTTTTAGTTAGATTTATTTTTCCCATTTTCATGCAATTCTGCAATTAAGATTTGGAATGATTGTTATGGGGTATTAGGATGAACATTGATCATAAGACTATGTCTTATGTACCATGTGAAGCCTTTGGAGGAAACACATCCCATCCAACCAAAAGAAGAAAGAAGAAAGAAGAAAGAAGAAATGAAGAATGAAGAATGAAGACCCCCCATAACATGAATTCCTTCTTGATTGTAATTAATTCATTTATAATTTGGTTGTATAAGGGTAGAGCTCCTACCCAATTTGTTTTAGGTTTGTGGTGGAGCACCACAAATGGCCTCCAATTCTTTTGCTAGCTTTATAAATTGTTTGATATTTATTTGCATGCATTAAGATGGCATGTTTTCCTTATTTCTTCCTTACTTTGATGTATGTCCTCGATGATGATTAGGCTCTTAGAAAAATAAATTTTCTATCCAACTAATCAATTCAAATTAAAAATAAATAACTCATAACCTCACCTAAATCCAAGGTTATAAAATAGGATAAAAGATTTAGCAACTCCTTAGTTGGATGTTGTATATTTTCACATCATGCATAAAAAAGCATCTTATCTCACTCTTATTATAGAGGGCTTCCACCTTTATCAGAGAACTTGGCTTGACCTATGAGAGCTATGGTGGAAATACACCTCATTGTCTTGTTGATTTTTGCCCATAATTCAATTTTTCATGCATTAGCATATGAATCCTAGAGCCTATGTCAAATTGATTATCCAAAATAAAAATAAAATATAACAAAATTTGAATTAGATTTAAGTCATTGATCATGCCCTACATGATCTAGTCTCTTAGGGAGTGTGTTTAAGGACTTAGACTCTTTCTAAATAAATAAAAGCCTAACTAACTTACAAAAGCATATGACTTGCCTACATGTATTTAAAATCTTAGGAGGATTTAGTTGGCAGCCACCCCCAGGTGATTGTAAGTCTAACAGTCAGGTGGTTTATCCTCTCTTGTAGAGGTAAACAAAATACCCATTTTCACCTCAGATTTAAGTCATGCTTTTGGCACTCACCAAAGCTCCCTAGATTTAGGTTTAGAGGATGCTACTTCCCTTTATAGGCCATAAGTATAAATCCACCCCTCTTAGGCATTTCTATGATCTTGTGTTATGGAATTATAAGTCCTAGATTTCTAAAAAAATTCAACTCAAATAAATAATTCCCTAAAAAAAATATAAAGCCCAACTATAGATAGTTTGGGATGCTAGGCTTCCTAGTATTATAAGCATCCCTACTTATCTTCTTTGGCTTCAATAATAACTCCCTCCTCTCGATCAATACCACTTGATCTTCTAAAAATAAACCAATCGATTGGTAGTCCTATCTTTGAAATCTTTGACAATGATCATTTACCTTAATCAGAGTATTCCTAAGGAATCATGTTCCTTAGGATGTAATTAACTATGGGGGGACTTGCCTCAGAGAACTTAACAACCCGATTTAAAATAAACCCTTTACTTTTCCATGTAAAAAGAATCTCTATACATCAGTATAGTCCTTAGGAGTCCTTATTAAGGTGATTAGTCTATTTATAGGGTGGTGACTTCTATCTTCGAGATAATATATCATTCCTCAATGCCATACTCACCCTAATAAGAACATCTATGAATCTGCATGTTGTCCAACACAAGAACTATTTTGAGCATTATTTTTTGGTTCTTCATTTATATCTTTTTCTCTCTCAAGGAAAGATTAGATGAAGAATTAGAAAATAAAATTTCATCACACTTTGAAATTTGTGTTAAATAAGTTTTCTCCTTCTATACATTTAATGAATTCAGAGATGATGGAAAGGTTAGGTTTTTTCTGCCCTTTTTTCAATTGGTCCTGAAATCATGTTGAGATCTCCTCTTGCTAACCAAGGATAAGAGGTGTGCATGCATGCTGATTTGTTTCATATCATTCCATAGTTTTAATCTATGATAACATTTGCATAAAGCATAGATGATAGTGGAAAATATGCTAAAATTTGTATATTAGGTGGAAATGAAGGAATTGGTCAAAATCAATAAGGATCGAATTTGAAAACTTGGCTTGTAAAAAAGCCAAATTGTTGCTGATATTGGCTATAATGTTGAATTTAGAGAATCTTCTATTGATTCTTTGAAGATTATGGCTTTGGGGAAGAGGCTTTATAATGGTAAATAGTTCTAGAGAGTGTGATCTTATAAGGCTTTTAAGTCTATTAGTGGCATTGGCCTTGTCAATGCCCCTAATATTCCAAATCAAAATATTAGTCATTTGGGTGTGGAGTTACTTCTAGTGGGTCTTCTAGAAGTGCCTTCATCCCATGAGTTGGTTCCATCATTTTGAAATTTGTTGGTTAGTAAGTTCTTTGGCTCCTTAGATCCTCTTTACATATGCTTTTTGTTTATAATTGTGTGCCATTCATCCATAGCTATGTTTAGGATGTCATCATAATGCATCTCTTCATGTGAACTAATTTGGTTGTGAGGTTCAGTTGCTAGGTCTTGGCCTACATCAGACAATGTTTGTTGGTCGGAGGAGCAACCATGATCGTGGTTCAAGAGCCATATTCGCCTTTCAGTAAATGGTCTTTATGCTTAGATTGCTTGTGATATCCTCAATAGAGAGTGTGTTGCTAGTTCTTGGATTAGAGTAGTCTTTCATATTGTCCTGAATGTGGGATAGTATATCTCTTCTATTTATATCAACCATTGGTCTATTCACTCCCGGATAGTCTCTGATTAAGCTATTATTAGGTTCAGCATTAGATTATTACATATCAAGGTTGACTCCCAAAAATTGATGTGGAGTTTCAATTTCTTTTAATCTAAGAGGATGAGGTTAATGTTATGGATTGTTCTAATAAAAATTGGAAGGAATCTAAGTTATCTTGCATGGAGTGTCCATTGGTTGCTTGGTTTTAATAGTTTTGTTAGTTCTCAGTTATGGGTGAGCAATGTATTTGTCCAAGTTATGTCCAAACATCCTACATTTACCATAATACAAAGGTTTTGTTCAATCTCCATTCTTTCCAATACCCATTTGATTGAGTTCCAATCCAAATTTTCTTATGGAGGTTGTTATATCTATTTCCACCAAGATCCTTATACAAGGTCTTGTGAGGTTGAACTTAGGTGTATCCAGTGGTCTTCGATAAATAGTAGCTATGGAGTAGAGAATCTATTTGTTGAAGAGGTGTAGCTTAAGTCCAGGTAACTTAATCCAAATAGGGGCAATGGGAGGCTCAATGCTATAGTTAAAAGAGGGAGTCCATTTCAAAAATTTTACAAGAACATTCTTAATATGGTAAAGCTTTTTTGAGAAGAGTCTAGCATAGTCTTCCTCCTTGGAGAGTTTGATCATGATATCCTTTTCATCTAGAAGCCCAACTTTCCAATTCCCCACTAGTTTTAGATCAATGAAATGGTTCCTAATGGTATTCATCTTTAGGTTCTTATAGATGAATTTTCCAACTAGTGTGAATTTGAAGGGTTTGGCCAAAGTCCAAGTTTCAGATTCAAAGAGTAGGTGAGCTCCATTCTTCCTAGCCCTTTCTCAAAAGGGTCGAAGCTGATCATTTAGAAAAGGAGTCATGGTAGGGCTAAGGGAAAAGGAGTAAGTTGAGGTCGGAAGGAGGACTTTTAGCCAGAGAGCCACCAACCAACACGTGAACATAAGATGGGGGATCCATGGATGGAGAGGAGATGGAAGAAACAGGAGAGAAGAGTTGGAATATCAATGGAACAATAATCTGATAAGACATGGTAATGGTGCCATCTTGAGATCCACTAGATACTACCATGACATTAAACAAATGAGAGAATATGAAGAAAGATCCAAAATACTCAATCTTGGTTGCAAAGGAAGAAATTATTGAGGATGGGATTGATTATTTTGAGGCTTTATTCAAGAACAAAGTGTGAATTTGAACCTATTTAATGGAGGTTTACTATTACAAATTGGATGATCCCAACCTAGCATACTACCCAAAAGATGATGAAATATGGGATTTTATTGTTTCCTTTAATGGCTCTAAAGCTTTTGGGCCTGATGGGATCACAACCCACCTTTATCAACATTTATGGCAATGGATTAAGCAAGACATGATAGTAGCTATTCAAACCTTCTTCATGGAAAAGGATATTCATAAGTTTTTCAACACCTCCACCATCACACTCATTCCCAAGTCAAATGATAAATATAGGGGAAGATTTGACCCATTAGCCTCTCTTGAATTAGCAAGATTATCACAAAATCATTGCTAATAGATTACAACCATTCCTCCCTCAACTTATTCAAAGAAACCAAATAGCTTTTGGAAAGGGTAGAACCATAGCTAAAAATATTCTCTTGGCCCAAGAACTCATCTAGGATCTTGATAAGAAATGTAGGGGAGGTAACTTGATTATTAAATTTGATATAAAGAAGGAATTTGACATAATAAACTAGAATTTTATCATGGAAAACTTGCAAGCTAAGGGATTCAATGAAGAGGTGCATGGTCTCCTTAAAGCCTCTAGAGGCATCAAACAAGATAAGACCTATCTTGATCTCTTTTCATACTAACCTTTGATTACCTTTCCATATTGCTAGATGCAAATCATGCTTCATATAAGACAATCAAGTATCATTCCAAAGGGAAGATCAACATTTCCCATTTAGCTTTTGTTGATGGTCTCATACTATTCTGTAATGGTTCCAAGAGTTCTATCAAATGAATCATGCATATTTTAAACTCATTTGAAGCAATTTCTAGTTTGACTTTCAACAAAGCAAAGTACCTATTTATATCTAGAAAATCCTATAAAATGGATCAAAAGTGGATCAAAGAATACACTAGTTTCACTCAATTCCATCTTCCAATCAAGTATCTTGGGTTAACATTTATAAAGGGAAGAACAAAACTAATTACTTTGATGCAGTTATAAACTCTATCCAAGCTCAACTTAACTCATTGAGAAATTCCTCCCTATTAACTGGTGGTAGAATTACATTACTGCAAAGTATCTTATGCTCACTTCCCCTCTACTTAGTACAAACAATGCTATTCCATTGCAGACATAGAAAAAGATTGAGAAAATCTTTAATAGATTCTTATGGAGTAGACACAAAAGTTCAATTCACTAGGCTAGTTGGAAAAAGATGTGCAAGTCAAAAGATGAAGGAGGCATGGGATTTAGAAATATATCAGATTCCATCTATATTAACCAAATGGAACTTTGGTTCAAACATAGATCAAAATGACTCTTTATGGGTACATTTTCTTATCAGTAAATACTACCAATAAGTACATCCTTCTATGATACAAGGACTACAAACTCACATCAATGGAGAACTTTGCTGAAATACAAAGAGATTGCAAAAAATTAGATATTCTGACATTTGGGTAAAGGGGGTATCAGCTTTTCAGGGGATCATTGATTTTCTGATTGCTTTCTTTTAAGCTTTACTACCCATTTTATACATGATCAAGTTATTGTCTCCAAATTCTTCACTTATTATAAATGGGATATCCTAAATCTGAGAAATTACCTTAATGAAGACATTATCAAAGAAGTAAGCAATATTCTAATTCTACCATAAAAGGCTAATAAGTTATTGCTGATCAATCCTCCTTGTCCAAAAGCCAATTCAATACTTTACACTACTTTACACTACTCTAATAGAAATATTGCTAGACAAAAAATTTCTAGAGTGTAGCCATTAAGCCTTCAATCTCCTTCCTTGGTGGAGAGTATGGCATAGTCTCCTTCCTATTGAAGATATTCTGAAGCTCAAAAGCCTTAAAATTACTTCTATCTGCCATCTATGTAGAGGAGATGAGGATAATATCAACCACCTTTTCATCACTTATCCAATCAACAAACAAATCTAGGCCAATTTGAATTCAACATTTAAAACCAAAGGATGAGTCCCTATATGATTATTTGAAGGCATGGAGTAAATTCAAATCTCACAAAAAAAAGATTTTATTTATGTCATTCCATTTATTTCTTTATCCTTCATTCGGATGGCAAGAAATCTGAACAAGCATGAAGACCAAAGGCTTGGATAGAATCATATTTTGCTTCACATATAGAATTATGTTGTCAAGCATGAAAGCAACAATCTACTAATTTACGATAGAATATGGTGCCAAAAGGCATCAAAACATCTCTTTAGTGAGATGGAAAAACTTGAGGGAGGGTGCATTAAGGTAAATATTGATGATACTTCAAATTTGACCCTATGATTGTATTGGAGGAGTCTTTAGAAATCACAAGGGACAATGTATTTTCAACTTCTCCATCCCTTGCTATGTAGCGAATGCACTTCATACTAAATCCATTGCATGTCTCACAACCTTAAGGCTTGCAACCTTCCTCCATTTCCAAAATATTTGGATAGAAATAGATTCCTTAAATCATTGCAATTACATTGCTCATGAAGATAATCATTCTTGGTGGCTTACTTACATCATAAAAAGAATCATTCTCTTAGCACAACATTGTCATTTTCGAATCAGCCACATTCATAGAGGGGGTAACCAATTGGCTAATATTTTGGCAAGAATGGGATCATAATTGAGGAACCTATCTTATCATACAATCTTCTACTTTAAATACTTACAACTCTCAAAGGTTATCTACTGATATACCATACATTAGAAGTTTGTAATAGTCTTTATTTTCTTTCCTCCATGCATGTTTGTACACTTAAGTTAATCTTATAATGAAATTTTTCCTTATTTTAAAAAAAGAATGAAAAGAGATTAAGTGAATATTTTTATGATAAAGCACATAAATGTTTCATTCAAATCAAACCAAATGAACTTAATTATTTAATAGAATAAATGAAAGCACTTTTCTTACTCAAGTCCTACATGTATATGCAAAGAGATCTATGACTTGAAAGTTTCTTGAAAAATAATTTTTTTAAAAGATTTTAGAAAATCTTTACCAATGTTAAAGCAAATCCTTTTAGTTAACACAACATGAATGTCAAACATTTTGAATATGAAATTTTGAGAGATAATAAATATGAGTAGTTTTAAAGAGATTATTTCAAATCAATTAAAAAAAAGAATCACTGGAATATGAATAATAAGATATTATAGAAAATTCTTAACCATAAAGTACATAAATCTTTTAATCCAAATTAAATTAGTAAAACTAATGATTCAGAAGATTGAAATAAAATAAATACTCTTACTCAAGCCTTTTTATATAAGCAATGAAATCAATTGAGTTGATGTGAACTTTCCAAGGAATAAAAGAGGCTTGAAAGAGTTGAGGAAGGTCTCCACTTAAATGTAGTAGAGAATTGAGATGAGCTACTTAATGAAAAAGGTAGATGATGAGCTAAGCACTTTAACTCAAGAAATTCACCACATGTTGAAGGAGGCAATCAAGGAATCATAGAGATATCTTTAAGAGAGATCATTCAAGGAGAAGAAGGAAGGAAGGAAATAAAAATAAAGAAGGAAAATAATAAGGAAAGTATTTGATTTAATAATAAAAAAATAAATAAATAGTATAAATAAATGGGATAAAAAAGAAAAATAGAGAGAGAGAGAGAGAGAGAGAGAGAGAGAGAGAGATGATGGAAGAAAATTAATCAATCCAATTAAATAAAATCAAGAGAATAAATCCAAGGTTTTCAGCCAAGCATGATTAAAAAGAGGGAACATTATTTTGGCAAGAAATTTGAGTCCAAAATAATTAATCACATGAATATAATTTAAATCTAACTCAATTTAATTAAGGAGTGGTCGACCAAAGTGAAAGAGAGGGAAACAAAAATGCACTTAGCATAAATAACTCTAATTAAATAAGCCAAGTGATCAAACAAGGAATTAATTAAAAATAATTTTGAATTTCAATCAATCTCATGTAGGAATGATCAAGAAAGGATTCCAAATAAGAATTAAATCAATATAAATTAAATTAACTAAGATTGCTTGGAAGAAATAAGGCAAGTTACAAGAAATAGAAATTAATAAAATAAATCAAGAAAAAATCAAGAAGGATTTTCGGCCACATAGTTTCCAAACATGGATTCAATCATCATGCAATGCATTTGATCATGAATTAATTATGGGAGATCAATTTAGAAAATATTTTAATTAATTAAAAAATCAATTTACTCCAAATAAAATGGTGCCACCATATATTTTCATAAAGGATAAAAA